>CM044001.1:5680542-6228042 GCA_024085815.1 Flaveria linearis
GGGCTACACAATAATTTGTGGTGAGAAGATAATTATGATAAACAAACATACAAAATTAACCCCTTTTGAAATCACACCACCAAAAAACTTTATATTATATCCGTTGACACCATCCATACAAACTCTAACGCATGACAGAAGACACCAAAAGCTATTTGTAGGTAATTTTTCTGACATCTCTTAATCTCTTAACATTCATATTAAAATATTTATAGACTTTTTTTTTACTTTTTTTCTATATTGTGCAGATGTTCTTGGCCGAATAATATTTGGAGAAAGAAAATTCGGTCGTAGTCATTTCAAAATTTTCCTACAAGATTACACGTTAGTACCTATCTAATTTCTTAGTTTTTTATTTCATTTTATATATATGTTATAATATTATTTAATGTTAAATATATTTTGTTTTTTGATTTTCAGTGGTCATATAATACAAATGTCTTTGAATGACAAATCAGACACAAATTATTTAGACGTTCGTAAAGCCATCTCCAAAAAAATAATTATATACGCATGTTATGTCAGATTGGTCAAATTCACATCGGGTACTATTATAATAGCAATTAACTTCGTACAAAAGAAGTATAGAGTCACTTTAAATGCTTCCGTGGATCTTGACCAAAGGGTGTACAACCGACCAACGACATCCGAGGTTTAAATAATATTATTTTTACTTCCACGTGTGGATCTTCTACCGTACACTACATATTGATTTACATATTTCTAATGCAACATTTTATAGGTTGCTGGAATTTGGGTGGAAGGTAACGACAATATCACTTCGTACAAAAGAAGTATTGTTGTGTACGGTAGGTCAGAATATAGTCAAACCATCCAGCCTTACTTTGGTTGTTACGATCCATTATCATATCCTCTATTTTTTCCTAATGGTGAGTCGGGTTGGCATCCTCACATACCACGTCAAGGAGCACTACTCAATGAACTTCACAACAATAATGACAACATCGACGAAGAAATGGAAGGTACCAACAATTTATGTATCTTTTAAAGTGATGATAAAAAATAATACCCTAACGTGTATTATTTTTAATTATTCAGAGTCAAACACACGACGTGGTAGAACAACCGTAGCTATGCGAGAGTACTACTGTTACAAATTCCAAATTCGATCTGTTGAGAACGTGCTTCTGTTCGGTGGTAGATTGCTACAACAGTTTGCTGTAGATGTTTACATAAAGATTGAGACGCAACGTTTACAATTTTGTGAACAAAACCAGGCCAAGATCAGAGCAGATCTGTATCAAGGTATTGTGGATTGCGTTAATGCTGGTGAGGTTAATCCAAATAGAGTGGGGCAATGGATTGTCTTGCCTGCATCTTTCATCGGAGGGCCTCGCGACATGCGTCGTCGGTTTCTAGATGCGATGACTTTAGTTCAAGATGACGGCAAACCTGATTTGTTCCTTACAATGACGTGTAATCCTCGGTGGCCTGAGATATGTGATAATTTGAAAGTTGGTCAAACCGCACAAGATCGTCCGGAGCTTGTTTCAAGAGTGTTTCGGGCTAAATTAGAGGATCTTAAGGAACAACTCTTCAAGAAACATATTCTAGGAGAAGTCAAAGCATACGTTTATGTCATCGAGTTTCAAAAGCGTGGTTTGCCACATGCACATTTTCTTCTTATCATGTACCCGCAACACAAAATCAATAATCCCGACCATTATGATAAGATTGTGTGTGCTGAAATTCCCGACATATCAAGATATCCCAAATTGCACGACCTTGTTGTCAAGCACATGATTCATGGTCCCTGTGGACATTTACGAAGAAACAATCCTTGCATGCAGGGTGATCCTCCAATTTGTCGTTTTCGCTATCCCAGGCAGTTTAATGAACAGACAACACAAGGAGACGATGCATATCCATTATATCGAAGGAGAAATAATGGAATAAAGGTGGATGTACGAGGAAAAACTCTTGGTAATAGATGGGTTGTCCCATATAACCCAAGGCTTTTAATGATGTTCAACTGTCACATGAATGTAGAGGTTTGCTCAAGTATAAAATCTGTGAAATATTTATTCAAATATGTTTACAAAGGACATGACAAACAAGTTATTCAAATCGATCAAGATGAGCAACAGGTTGTTGTTAATGAGATAAAGAGATTTCAAGATGCACGATATGTATCACCCCCAGAGGCTATGTGGCGCATTTTTTCCTTCTCTCTTTCTCAAATTCATCCTGCTGTGTTGGCCTTACAACTACATCTTCCTAATCATCAAATGGTTAGATTTAGAGATAATGATATAATGTCTGAAATTGTTGACAGAGAAAGAGATAAGAGAACCATGCTAACTGCATTTTTTGATACAAATAGAGTAGATGAATCAGCAAGACAATATTTGTATAAAGATTTTCCAAAACACTTCACGTGGAATGTAGGCTCGCGTCGTTGGAATCATCGTTTGCAAAAACCACAAAGAGGTCGTATTGTTTTTGCTAATCCAGCCGAAGGAGAAAGGTATTATTTACGCCTACTTTTATCAAATGTTAAAGGGCCTACTTCTTTTGAAGATCTTTGCACAGTTAATGGCGTAAAGCACACGACGTTTCGAAAAGCAGCTCTTGAGATAGGCTTAATTGAGAACGATGAAAGTTTATCGCAATCTCTCGCAGAAGCGTCTCTGTTTCAGTTTCCCAAGGCTCTTAGAAGGTTATTCGCGACTCTAATAATTTTTTGTGAACCCGGAGATGTTCGAAAGTTATGGAATGACCACTTTGACTCATTATCTGAAGACCATAGGTTATATTGTCATAGTGGTGAACGAGTGCAAAATATAGTTCTTACTGAAATTAGGGTGTTTCTACAATCTAAGGGTAAAAATCTCCATGATTTCGATCTTCCGGACATAACAGAAGATGCTCACTTACAATCTGTACGTCATCGTGAGGTGCAAGAGGAGTATGCGATAGTTGTTGAAGCTGAACACTTATGTGCAAAACATTCACTTAATTCGGACCAAAAAGTCGTGTTTGATGAGATAATGACGCATGTAGATAATGATTTACCAGGTGTGTTCTTTATAGATGGTCCAGGTGGAACGGGAAAAACTTTTTTGTACAAAGCGTTGCTTGCTGAAGTTCGTTCACGTGGTCTTATTGCTCTCGCAACAGCTTCATCGGGTGCTGCAGCCAATAATATGCCAGGTGGGAGAACGGCTCACTCGAGATTCAAGATTCCCATAAATCTTAATAATAATTCAATGTGCAACATCAAAAAACAAAGTGGGGCCGCTGAACTGCTTAGGTCATCTAAATTAATCATTTGGGATGAAGCATCAATGGCAAAACGACAGGCAATCGAGGCTGTTGATCGGACGTTGCAAGACATCGTAGGCGTTAGTCTCCCATTTGGTGGAAAGATAATGGTTATGGGAGGTGATTTCAGACAGGTGTTGCCGGTTATTAAACGTGGCACTCGAGCACAGATTGTAGACTCTAGCCTGAGAATGTCGCCTCTTTGGTCTTTAACTAAAAAGATGCGGTTGACCATAAATATAAGAGCGCTTAATGACCCGTGGTTTTCTGATTTTCTTTTAAGAGTCGGTGATGGAACCGAAGAATCAATTGAAGGAACATTTATCCGCATACCTGATGACATGACAATTCCATGCACCATTCGAGAAAACTCTATAAAAGAATTGATTAATGCCATCTTTCCATCTATTTCAAGCAATTTGTATTCTTCGGATTATATAATCTCCCGAGCAATACTATCAACTCGAAATGAGAGTGTTGATGAGATTAATGATCAAATGATCGAAATATTTCAAGGGGAGGAAAAAACTTACTATAGTTTTGACGAATCAGAAGACGATCATAACAACTTTTATCCGATCGAGTTCTTAAACTCACTAACTGTGTGTGGTTTGCCACCTCATAAGCTTCGACTCAAAATTGGATGTCCCATAATATTGTTGCGGAATATCGATCCATCACATGGTCTATGTAATGGCACAAGATTGATATGTAAAGGTTTCCAACACAATGTTATTGATGCGGAAATAGCTGTTGGCCAACATATTGGAAAAAGAGTATTTTTGCCAAGAATCCCTCTATGTCTTTCTGAAGACGACATGTTCCCTTTCAAACTAAAAAGAAAATAGTTTCCCATTCGACTTAGCTTTTCAATGACAATTAATAAAGCTCAAGGTCAAACAATTCCGCACGTTGGTGTTTATCTACCGGAATCTGTGTTTTCCCATGGACAACTTTATGTGGCATTGTCAAGAGGGATATCACGCGAAAATACAAAGGTGTTAGTGCATCCTTCAAAGAATTTTAGACGAGACGGAGTATACACCTCAAATGTTGTCTATCGGGAAGTGTTACGTGATGAATGAGTTGCATGTGTATATAAATGAAAGTAAGTTAATAGATTTGTGTGCCTTAAGTTTTTTATATTCTGAATGCATATTAATTACATATTACTCTATATTAATTGCTAACCAAATTAAAATATAAGTTAAGACATGATTTCTTTTATCAAATATATATACTTTATAACATACTGACTTGTTCATTTTCTCTTACATAAAGCAGAAATCTATTATGGATGAACCAAAGAAGGAACTTCAAGACATGCATGGTATCAATTTAACATATCTATACTATAGTTTAATAGTTTAATCTATATACATTCCTGGTCTTAATAAAACACTACTAACATTAATTTTTCAGTGCCTGTTCAAGTCAAACAGGAGAAAATGCAGGAAAGTCCGCATCAAGAATTAGTTGCGGTAAAGAAGGAAGTGACAGAAGAAACTTCCTGTTTGGACACCGATGAAGAATGGTGGTCTAAGCATATTGATGAGGTCATTGAGATGTGTAAGGCTTATGACAAACAATGATCTCATCAAATCCAATTAGTTGACATGCGGATATTTAATTTTAACGTACTATTATGACTTCTATTCTCTTATTCGTGTACTCAGATATTTAGTTTTAACGTACTTTGTTTATGAAAAACATTTTCTTATTCGTGTGCTATTATTTAATTGAGTTTTGTGATGCTCATGGCATAAATAGACTATACAATAGAAGCCACACATGCATTCAGAAAACAAAAATCGCATTGTGAAATATGTCGATGTCGTCAATATCGCATTGTGAAATATGTCGATGTCGTCGCCGCCGCATCGCGCGGGTTCCTTACTAGTCCTACTAATTGTTCTTTGTTAAACTTATAGCGTCACAAAAGCGCCACCGTTGTCCCTCGTCAACTAATACAGTCATACAACAACCATAGGTTAATTGGTGGTTTTTTTTCATTAAATCTTTTTCAAATAGATGACTTTAAATGTGATGAATATCCTACACATGAGGGCTACACAATAATTTGTGGTGAGAAGATAATTATGATAAACAAACATACAAAATTAACCCCTTTTGAAATCACACCACCAAAAAACTTTATATTATATCCGTTGACACCATCCATACAAACTCTAACGCATGACAGAAGACACCAAAAGCTATTTGTAGGTAATTTTTCTGACATCTCTTAATCTCTTAACATTCATATTAAAATATTTATAGACTTTTTTTTACTTTTTTTCTATATTGTGCAGATGTTCTTGGCCGAATAATATTTGGAGAAAGAAAATTCGGTCGTAGTCATTTCAAAATTTTCCTACAAGATTACACGTTAGTACCTATCTAATTTCTTAGTTTTTTATTTCATTTTATATATATGTTATAATATTATTTAATGTTAAATATATTTTGTTTTTTGATTTTCAGTGGTCATATAATACAAATGTCTTTGAATGACAAATCAGACACAAATTATTTAGACGTTCGTAAAGCCATCTCCAAAAAAATAATTATATACGCATGTTATGTCAGATTGGTCAAATTCACATCGGGTACTATTATAATAGCAATTAACTTTTACTTACGTTACAATATAATACCTACAAATATCCGATGTTCACATATATTTATTCATATTGCAGTTAATATTCTAAAGTCGACTGATTTTTCAAGAATTATAATCGATCCAAAAATTCCGGAAGCTCGGCTAATTGGTCCTCCTTACAAATCTTGCATCTATTGTTCTTGTTGAATTTCAATTTTACTTAAATATCCTACACAATTGTAATTCAAAATTTGATTATTTATGTATTTTATCAAATTATGATGATTTAACTTTTGATTATTTACGACATCATTATTGTTAGATTTAATTCCAAGAAATCATCAATATATAAGTATTATATATAACACACAAAAAGGAATGATTTCAAAAATTTATTGTTTAAACCGTTTTTTCCATATAAATGGAATGTTTAATAACATAATAAATTTATTGATACTCAATTTATATCTTACCGGAAATAGAAGATATTATTTTTAATGTACCATTAATATAAATAGTTACTTAAAATAAATTTTAACTTTATAAGACATACAACTATTATAAATAAGCATACATGTTACATTCGATTACCACCAACTATTGTCTTTGAACATACATGATTGGTAAACTGTTTTCTACATTCAACGATCCGGCAAATACACATTGGTATAGTAAGACCATTACATCTCTTCCAAAAATTGAGTTATATAATTATAGGTACGTTATCTCTCACGTTTACATTTCATTACTATTATTGTTTACAAGAATCGAGGCTATTACTTATGTTTATTGTTATTTGCTTTCTATTTTAAAGAACGACAACTATACCAAACAAATATGCATACTTATATATTGTTTCTTTACTTTGTTCCAAGTAACAAATCTCATTCGCAATGTTGATATGAACCAAAACAATACCTTCCTTTTACCTAAGGTAATACAAGTATTACACGGATATTGTAAAACGTTTTTACACCTTTATTAATTCATTTTATGGTAATCTACGGTTTTATATATAATATTTTTTATTAAAAGTTTTACTACGCTTATTTCTTATCCATGTTTTGGCATATTATAACTTTTGAATTAATTTGATTTATTTATGTGTAATATTTTTCAAATATTTTAAAAATACTCTTGAACGTAAACAGATGTTAAAATATTGATTGAAACAACTAAAATATACATATATTTTGTTAAAAAAACTCAATGATTCATTACTGACTGTAAAACATTTTAATACATTACAAACATTCATCTAAACGCTTTTGACAAAATGATAACTTTTTTAATGCAATTATAATCTATACTCTAACACTAATTAATTTGTTTTCTATATATAGCATTTATTTAATAATATATACCAATAAATTTACAAAACTCTATCATATACGTGACTACTCATATATATGAATTTGTATCATTCATACACGAAGATACTAAACATGTTCAAAAGATCAAGCGAACATATTTCGGCGTCTCCAACAACTTCTAATGATGAACACCGTTGTCATAGTAAGTTACAAAAATTTATATCTACTGTTGTTATTTATATATGCATAAAACATAATTAATATGCCATCTCATTTTATCTTTTGTTCATTTTAGGTCTTCTCCCAAGAACACCATTGTCTGATATTTCTAATGGTATTTGAAATGTTATATACAAAACACATAATTCTTTACTTTTATTCGCGTAAATCTATTCATTTTATTGAATATCTGATAATCTTAATTACTATAACTCATATAATATCAATAATATAAAAAGTAATCATCTAATAACAATGAACACATACAACAACCTTATGTGTTAAAAATATTATTTTATATTCATATTTATTTCCTAAAATGTCTTAGGGAAATTAATACTTTATACATTTTTTAAAAAAAATTACAGTAATGTAATTTATATAGAAAAACTTAAAATAAATTGAAATCTTTTTAAAGGTTTATCAAAGTTATTTTTCCAAACTTCATATGTTCACTATTTTTAATATCTCAATCTATCTTGTCGCACACATTACTATATAAAATACAAATCAAATTATAAACAATAATTTTTTATTGACTATTCCTTTACGTGTTTTATTAATATCATATATATGAACTCATAATTAATTTTTTAATAAACAATAGGTCGCCAAAATTCAACCCCAAATAACGCTGCTGAAAGATGAAAAATTAGGAAAATATATTTGGACAACAAGCGTTCCAAAAATGTTACTACAACGAATATACAAAACATGTCAGGAAGTTCAAGCATGCGTGTTTTATCATCTACATCCTCTTGTAACAACGACCACCTTTATCTTCGTAAGTAAAAATACCCCATCAATATTTTCATTTTTTAATATTCTTTTCTACTATAAAACGTAATTAATATTCCTTCTCATTTTTAATTTTGTTTCTTATAGGTCAGCTGGAAAAAACACCATTGTCTTACGTTTCAAATGGTATTTTTAATGTTATATACAAAACGTTCATCTTATTGGATGTTAGAAAATTTTATTACATCATGTTAGATAATATAAATAATTTAAGCAATATAATTATAACATCATGCATTAAAAATCAACACATACAACTATCTAACATGTTACAAATAGTATTTGATATTCATATTCATTTCTTAATACATATATATAACTTCTAAGTAAAATTAGTTTTAGAAAAAATAACTTATATGAACTATTTATTAACCAATTACTTTGATTTTCATGATACCTTACATTTTTATATCACAATGGATTTATAAATATTTTTTTTCTACTTTCCAATACAGTAAGTTGTCAGAATTCCCGTCAACATAATTCTATTGAAATGAGAAGACTTAGAAAATTATATTTAGACAACAAGAAATCAAAACAAATTACTACATCAAATGACGTTTCAAATAATTCACCATCTTCTACGGCCTTTGCATCAACTACATCCAACCTTCCTAATTCAATACAACCATCAAACAAAAATTTCCAACTCACAACAATGACGTGTAGGCAACCGCTGAGTGATATAACACCAGGTACGTTATTTATAAATTCAACCCCTCTAATAACCATTTTAATTATTCTAACAGTTCCATATTATTTGCAGGGTCTTTTATCAATAAGAATACCAATTCTGGTACATCATCATGTACTAACATATATTCTATATCATCGTCTGTCTTGCCATCCATATTTACTTCAACAGTCACACAGATATCTTCTCTAAGGAGGTTGTCATCAGGGAAACGTAACTTATTAAGTAAATCAAGGATATTATCTCCTATACCAATGTCTGATTTGACATCTGATCATGAGGATGAAGCAAACACTTTGATTAAAGACCCATTTATAGGAATCTCTAAAGGTATTTTTAAATATACAATCAAAATCAAATTTGCATTATCAAATTTATTTAATAATGTTTATAATTTTTTTTAAATATACATAAAAATATGTCTAACATTATATTTTATTTTCTCATGCTGGTCACTATTTATTCATCAGATTACTTAGACCATGGAGACCAAACACTTGTATGTGAGTTATGTAAGGCTAAACTGTGGAAGCAAGAAGGAAAAAATCCAAGAAAACATAACGGTGTAAACACTTATTTGATATGTTGTTACTATGGAAAAGTGGAGCTTCCGGATTATAAACAACCAAGGGAAAGTTATGAAAATCTATTTCGATGTATGGTTTCTAAAAGCAAGTATTTCATGAATAACATTAGACGTTACAATTCAATGTTTTCTTTTACTTCAATGGGTGGGAAGATTGACTCATCGATTAATAGAGGTAACGCTCCATTTATATTTAGACTAAGTGGTCAGAACTATCATAGTATGGGTAGTCTTCTACCACAGAGTGGATCAAGACCAAAGTTCTCTCAGTTGTATATATACGACACTGGGAATGAGGTGGTGAATAGGAAAATGATCTTTGGGTATGTGATATGTTACAAATTACTTTCGATATTTTAAACTTTAATAATATCATCTTTATATGTATACTAACTAATGCACATATCTATTTCAGTGAGTCATCCAAAAAAAATACATCCGCTCAAGATGATCAAGATATCCAAATTATACATGAACTTAAGGTTATGCTAGATTCAGATAACCAATTAGTTAAGGTTTATAGGATGGTAAGAGATTCTTTCAATAACAATCCCCATGTCAACCTAAAGTTGCGACTAATTGGTAAGAGGAACAAAGATGGTAGGACATACAACCTACCAACTGCATCTGAGGTTGCAGCTTTGATTATTGGTGACATTGGTGATTGTATTGATCGGCGTGATGTTATAGTTGAAACTCAAAACGGAAATCTAAGACGTATTAGTGAGCTTCATCCTTCGTACCTTCCTCTACAATATCCGTTGCTTTTCCCATATGGTGATGATGGTTATCGGGTTGATATACTTCATAGAAATATTGGAACCTCAAACAATAATAAAAGGGAAAGGTTATCAATGAGAGAACTTTTTTCATATCATGTTCAGGATCGTGTTAATAAATTCTCATTGATACTAAATTCTAGAAGACTTTTTCAACAGTTTTTAGTCGACTCATATACAATGATTGAGAGTGAAAGGTTAAACTTCATACGTAATCAGCAAAAAGTCCTAAGAAGTGAAACATATGATGTTATCTGCAAAGAACGAAACAAAGGAATTGAAAATATGGCTGGCGTCGGTAAACGTGTTATCCTACCTTCATCTTTTACAGGTGGTGCGCGGTTCATGATGCAGAATTATCTTGATGCTATGTCTCTTTCTAAGTGGTACGGCTATCCGGATTTCTTCATCATTATTACATGTAACCTGAAATGGCCAGAAATCAAAAGGTTTCTTAAAGACACTACACTGAACCCCGAAGATAGACCTGACATACTGTGTCGATTGTTTCATCTTAAACTCGAGTCAATTATTAAAGACCTAAAGGATAATTCAATACTCGGCTCTGTTTCAGCAGGTATTTGTTTTTATACTTATATTTTATAATTATTTATTCTCTCATATATATATATATATATATATATATATATATATATATATATATATATATATATATATATATATATATATATATATATATATATATATATATATATATATATATATATATATATATATATATATATTACAGTTCATATTATGATTTTAATTTAGAATAATATTGTTTGATTTTTTGTTACTTCTTTACATAATAATGATTAATTTTTTTAACTAAATTCATATATTTAAAAAAAGTTGTTTACCGAGTTGGATTTCAAAAACGGGCCCTGTGTCATGCACATATATATTTATTCATGAACGTTCAACCTAAACTTCATACGGTTGATCAGATCGATGATTTTTTAATCTGCTAAAATTCCTATTTTATTACGATTTGATATTAGAATAATAATTTTTGATTTTTTATTTCTTCTTTACATGATAATGCTTAATTTATTAACTAAATTCATTTCTTTTTAACAGTTGTTTACACAGTTGAATTTCAAAAACATGGCCTGCCTCATGCACATATATGTCTATTCTTGAACGTTCAACATAAACTTCATACGGTTGATCATATCGATAATTTTATATGTGCTGAAATTCCGAACAAGAATGAAGATATGGAATTATATGATCTTGTATCAGACTTTATGATACATGGTCCATGTGGTAATGCTAATCCTAAGTGTCCATGCATGGTAGATAAAAAGTGCTCAAAAAACTTTCCAAAGAATTTTAATGAAAACACGTCTACTGATTCAAATGGTTTTCCGTTATATAGAAGGAGAGATACAGGACTTTTTGTTGAAAAATTAGGTGTCAAGTTGGACAATAGGAGCGTTGTTGCGTACAACAAGCACTTGCTAAAAAGATATCAAGCACACATAAATGTTGAATGGTGTAATCAGGCCGGATCAATAAAGTACCTATTCAAGTATATTAATAAAGGACCTGATAGGGCTACTGTTGCTGTCATAGATCCAGACACTGATCCTAACAAAGATAATGGTATAGATGAAATTAAAGAATACTATGATTGTAGATACATTTTAGCTTGCGAGGCTTCATGGAGAATTTTTGGTTTTAATGTACATTACCGATATCCATCGGTTATCAGGTTGCCTTTCCATTTGCCAAACCAACAACAAATTGTGTATGGTGTTGACGATGATATAAACAACGTACTAAGTAAACAGTCTGTTTCCTCTACAATGTTTTTATCTTGGATGGAATGTAATCGTTATGACCATGAAGCACGCAAGTTAACTTACGTTGAGTTTCCAACAAAATTTGTTTGGAAATCTGACAAAAAATGTTGGTCTCCAAGAAAAAAAGGTTTTTCAATTGGTCGAATTCACTCCGTATCTCCATCTGTCGGTGAGGCTTATTATTTACGGATTCTACTCAACAAAGTCAAAGGGCCGATGTCGTTTAATGATATTAAAATCGTTAATGGTCAAACATTTCCAACATTTAGAGATACATGTTATGCCCTTGGTCTTTTAGATGATGATGCCGAATATATTGATGCAATTAAAGAGGCGAGTCATTCAGGTTCTGGATATTATCTGCGTACTTTGTTTGCCACAATGTTGTTATCAAATTCTTTATCGAGACCGGATTATGTTTGGAATAGTACATGGGAATACTTATCTGACGGCATTCTTTACAAACAACAAAAAATATTGAGGTTGCCAGGTACATTACACATCTTTTAATTTTTTAATTAATAAAAATCACTTATTATATTTATTGATATTTATTTTTATAATAATTTGATACGTTTCATAATACGTATTACCATTTTCACATCACATTCATTGTGTAACTAATTATCCACAATATTTCCATTTTTCAGCTTTGTCGCTAACAAATAGTCAAATTAAAAATTTGACGTTGTATGAGATTGAAAAGTATTTACAACGGAATAATTCAACACTAAAGTCATTTACATGCATGCCTTACCCGGACAATGATTCGCTGTCTTCATCAAATAATCGTTTAATTAGCGAGGAGTTATTGTATGATGTTGAAAATGAGAATATTGAGTTTGAAAAGCTTTTGAATTCTTTAACGGATGAACAACGATATGTTTTTGATGACATCATGACTGCTGTTGAAGTTAATAAAGGCGGAGTTTTTTTCGTTTATGGATATGGCGGAACCGGTAAAACTTTTTTATGGAAGACATTGGCGGCAGCAATAAGGTCTAAAGGTGAAATTGTATTAAATGTAACATCCAGTGGAATAGCATCTTTGTTGCTTACAGGAGGTCGTACTGCGCACTCACGATTCCATATTCCATTAAATGTAAACGAAGATTCTGTATGCCATATAAAACCAAACAGTGAAGTTGCTCAACTATTGAAGCAGACAAAATTGATAATTTGGGATGAAGCACCCATGACTCACAAGCATGCATTTGATGCATTGGATAGGACGATGAATGATGTATTACCTAAACATACTTCTGTATCTTCAGATATGCCATTTGGTGGTAAAGTTATTGTTTTTGGTGGCGATTTTAGACAAATTTTACCGGTTGTTCCAAATGGCAGTCGGCAAGATATTGTTAATGCGTCCTTAAGCTCATCCTACCTTTGGAATAAATGCAAGTTACTTACTTTAACAAAAAATATGCGACTAAAAGCCGGGGGACACCCTTATGCCATTGAAGTAATTGAAAACTTTGCTAAATGGCTTCTTGATATAGGAGAGGGCAACGTTGGTGGTTATAACGATGGTGAGGCAACTATTACTATGCCTGATGAACTCCTCATCAAAGACTCGATCGATCCTTTATCAAGTTTGATCGAATTTGTTTACCCATGCATGTTAGAGAACTACAAAGACAAAGAGTACTTTCGTGAGAGAGCAATTCTGGCACCAAAAAACGAGATCGTTCATGAAATTAACGATCGTTTGCTTTCAATTTTCCCTGGTGATGAGATAGAGTATCTTAGTTCAAATAGCATATGTCAAACGGAACATTTTAATATTCCGTTACAGGAAAATTTGTACTCCCCTGATTTTCTAAATGGTCTCAAAATATCCGGACTGCCAAATCACAGGTTAGTATTAAAAGTTGGTGTTCCAGTGATGCTTCTACGTAATATTGACCAACAAAATGGTCTTTGCAATGGTACTCGCCTGCAAATAGTATCTCTTGGAAAAAGGGTTATTGAAGCTGAGATAATATCTGGAAGTAATATTGGATGCCGAACATTTATTCCAAGAATTAATCTTGTGCCATCTGATAAAAAATCCCTATTAAGTTTCAAAGAAGACAGTTTCCGCTAAGTGTTTCTTTTGCAATGACGATTAACAAGAGTCAGGGACAATCATTGTCAAGAGTTGGTTTGTATTTAAAAGAGCCAGTTTTTACTCATGGGCAGTTATATGTTGCTTTGTCAAGGGTGAAGACTAAAACGGGGTAAAATTACTCATTTTAGATCAAAATGGTAACATTACCAATGTGACTCAAAACGTTGTATACAAAGAGGTGTTTACACATCTACAAGAAACTTTTTAGAGTATGAATTTTATTTATTTCTATTTTTAAACTTTGATATTTATTGTTTTGTATTTTTTATTATGGTTATTATGTAATCAGTATTTGATGGAAGTCATATTAAATCATCCGTGTATCACACGGGTTCTAACCTAGTAGTATTATAAAAATACAACTATTAATGTTAAAGTTCATAAAAAATTATAGTTTCAGTGATTTTTCCAACAATCTAATATAAATCTTGGGTTTTGGTTAAAACTCGATTTGCTTTTAATAAAGGTATTAAGAAAAGCTACTAGTTGACAATTACAATTGTTTCTTTATAAAGCGTGAAAACAACAAAATAACGAAACATTAGGCAAAAGTTGGATTTTACATCTTAAGACAAAAATTTCCACCGCAACATATTAGCACCTCTTATAATTGTTTTAAGAGTAAAATGTTATTTTTGTCCCTAATATTTTGTTAAATTTGTTATTTCAATTTAAAAACTTTTTTTTGTCATTTTAGTCATTATAATTTATCAAATGTTGTCATTTACATCCACTTAACTAACTCCGTTAAGATTTCCGTTAAATATGATGGTTATTTAGTCTTTTTCAACGCCGTAATTATTCAAATAAAATAAAATTATCAATTAATATTTAACTAAAACAAAAAACATATGAAGCGACTAGTGACACCAGACGCTTCGATTTAAAAGTTTCAATTAACTCTAAATTATGTTGTTCAATTGAGGTCTGCTGTGACATTTCAATTGATATTTAATGTTTTGTTCGAAAGTGCACCGTTGTTCGATTGATATCTATTGTTGTCACATTTATTTGATTGAGATCTATTGTTGTCATGTAACATGACAATATCAGATCTCAATCAAACAAAGCATGACAACAGCAGACCTTAATCCCACAGTAGATCTCAATCGACTAAATACATGTTAGAATAAAATACGAAGATTAATTGAATCTCAAAAATATACCCCAATAGAACAACACGAGTTATAGTTAATCAAATATTTTAAATCGAATCGTCCAGTCTTACTAGTGTCTTCATATGTTTTTTTTAATTTTAATTGAATATTAATTGATTAATTTGTTTTAGTTGGATAATTAAAGTTTTAAAAATACTAAAATAGCCTCATTTTTAACGAAAATCTTAACAGAGTAAGTGGAGTGGATGAAAATGACAATATTTGATAAACTACAGTGATTGAAATGAAAAAAAAAAAGTTTTTGGATTGAAATGACAAATTCAACAAAACGTCAGGGACGAAAATAACATTTTACTCTTGTTTTAATTATAAAATGTGATAACAACAAAATTGAATTTATACAGCAAAACAATTGTTTTTTATGCCCAACGTTAATGATCTATCATAGCTTCAGCCTTACAGACATCCTCGTGACAAGATAATTAAATTCCCAAGCTCCAACGGCTAATTAAATGAAAGTGATTGGGCACCAACTTCAAGCCCAACAGGCCCAATTGTCGGTGACCACCATACATTCATATATCTAATATCACCACAACCACTATAAACTTGAAACAAATAACGTCTATTGCCCTCACATGCACAACATAACAAAACCTCCATGGAAGCCCTTTGGAATTTAGAAGATAAATGCAACCTTTCAACACTACAAGCTGTGATCTTCTTCTCCGGCACCGTGTTCCTTGTCGCGGTTGTTGTCGGGCTTTGTGTCGCTGCGACGTTTAGAAAGAGACATGCCAAAAGCATTCAAGACGTTGGCGGTTTGGTTGAGCCGGTGGGGGCAAAAGGGTCACCGGGTGAATGGCTAAGGGTGAAGAAGGGGTTGACCGGGTCGGTTCAGTGGAGCAGAGCTAGTAAATGGGATGAGAAGTTGAGTGCGAGCCGGAAAGAGCAGCCCACACCGTTGCTGGCTAGAGGTGGCGGTGAGGTCGGGTGGCCGAGCCATAACGCAACTTCACCCGTGTGGCAGCGGCCCATATTAATGGGTGGGAAGTGCGAGTTCCCGAGGTTTAGCGGGCTCATTCTTTATGACAAAAGAGGAAAGCCGCTAGATCAGGGGAACTCTACTAATACTCAGGTACATGTTGGTGTATATACGTATATATTATCTAAACTCTAAAACATACTATTAAACGCGGTAACTAGAACGGGTTAGTTAAGAAGTCGAAATAGATGCGGGTTGAAATGAGTTTTTTAGTACCAACACAGATGAGAATGGTTACTATTAGGGGCGTTCAACATGTCCCTTTAGCTTAACGCTAACATTTTCTTTCACTATGATGGTATACACTATAAATTAAATCAACTCATTCGCAAATAAATAGTTGCAATCGTCACTTCTTACATTAGACGTGCAATACACTAAACTTGTTGCACTTTTTGTGTAATTGCAGGAGCAACCTACTGTAAAAACTACTTTGAGAGATCTTTTGTAGTTCATTATCAAATTTTGTTCGTGTTGGTGTCAATATACGAGTGTAATTACGTCTTTTCTTTAAACCTAGTGAAATTTTTATGCAGCAAGGCCTTGAGCACCTTATTGCTTATTTCTTTTGACAAATTCATACATATCTGAGCCAAATTTTGATATTTTTAAAACAGCTATAAGATACGGGTATAGGTGGTTAATAAAAGTAAACAAAAGGTTGTTTAAAAAAATATATATAAACGATATAGAAATAATTACATATGTATATAAATAAAATAACTAAATATGCAATAAATAATATATGAGGGACATGAGCTGAGCTCGAGTTTGAAAATTCACTCATCAATCCAGAGTTTGAAAATTCACTCATCAATCCAGAGTTTGAAAATTCACTCATCAATCCATTAAATTTTAAAACTTACAAACTCACAAATTCAGCTTCACAAACAAATGTACATTTAGACTACAAAATTCACATATTGTCACAAATATGAAGATTCAGCACCCGTTTTTTGATGATAATCAAAGATCAAACTGAAGAAACAATCAAGTTCACACAAGCAAATCATCGATGGGGTTTGATCGTTTACATGTGAAAGATGTGCATTTGAAGTTGTTCACGCAAACGATTCAATCAAGGGTTCTCGGGTATCTTTTTTTGATTTGTCATTGTAGTAGAAATACAAAGCCAGTTGTCCGATTCCGAGAACAGTTCCTATACCATTCGGAACCTAGAATTAAAACAAAATACAGATGTTAGATGTTAATAGACATAGTAAGAATGCTCATTTACGGTTGCTAAACAGGTTGTGTTTGGGGTTGGCGGGACTAAACTGACATGAACCACGGCACGATATGAACCTAATAATTGTGTCAAATAGAACACGACACGAATATTTGTGGTTTGACGCATATATGACCTCTTTAACCTGAACTTTTCATTTTTTTCCGTATAAATACAATAAAATTACAAATTCCTACAAAATACTGCAAATGCATTATTATGTTTAAGTTATAAGTGCATGTCAATGTCTCTTTTATTTTAAAACTTTTTTGGTATAAGATACCCAACCATTTTAAGTTATGACAAAAAACACATTTTAAAAAAACTTTAAAAACGAATAGGTTAAATGGGTCAACCTGCGAACTTGCCAGTTCAACCTAACCTAACCTAATCTAACCTAACCTGTTTGGGTAAATGTGCTAGTAAGTTCGACGACATGAAATTGACCTCAACCTATTTAGACTAAACCTAATAACGTGAATTTTGTGTTGGGTTCATGTTGTGTCATAAATTCACACCTGTATGCTCATTATCATCAACCAAAACCGAAGAAATTGAAAGAAAAAGGAAATTACGAATGTTTCTTGTTAAAAGAAGCTTACATAAATGAAAGGATCGGAATTGAATACTCCATACAACAGAAATGAGGTGCTCATCAAGAAAGTTGAGAGTGAGAGGTAAAATGGCATGAATTCAACACTCTTCGTCTGGATCACTAGATTCTGAAAGAACAAAGATTCATTTCAAATAATGAAATGTAACCGAAATGACGCTGAACTTGACCTTCTTGATCAGAGATCATTATAAGTTCTCTTCTTTATCGACTACAACTAAGTGGTTAAATAACTAAATTCATGTTTTTCTTCAAATAAAACTTTAATTTTATAAGATATCTGACAAATTATGATGACAATGCGGTCAGCAAACCCCTTGACACCCTCCCTTGGTTCCGCCCAAGAGAAGAACATACCATTACAGACAGTGGGGAAGCAAACATTGATATCAGGGTAGCACAGCTTAGAAACCCGATAATCAAACGCCTGAGTTCAAGTTCAGTAACAAGCAAACTCCCAACTGCAATGACTACAAATAACCCAAAAACCGCCAGCAGTGATGCAGACATCTTGAACTGTAACGATAAGGTCACATATTTAGATAACTTAATCAACATTTTAATTATTCATGTAAATACAGGATTGTAATAGTCTAACCTTTTTGCGTTTCTCAGCATGTGCTATATAAATAATTATGTATGACAGTTGGAAAACAGCACCGACAGAATTAACTGTTGTAACTAACATGTTATCATACGATATCAACGGGCAGCCATACCAAGCACAGATCAGGCAGTTTAAGAGAGCATAAACGTATGGGATTCCAGAGAACTGTTCTGTTGATCGGTTTTGGATGATTCTTCGAAAGGTTGGTCTGGAATTCAGAACAAATATATTCATAAAAGTTAGGTTTTTTCTAATAAAGTACCTTTTTAAAAAAGGATCATTATGAATAAGCCTTCATTTGGAAAATTGTTAGTGCTTACATGGGTGACACAAAGAGCCCAAAAGCAAATATGTTCCCTGCAAAAGTTATCAATAATGTTAGGTTTCGAATTGAACAGAATACACTCAAATACTATCTCACGCACAAACAACCTGAAAAGGAAACATAACACAAAAAATTTAATGTGGTTCGATCTATCTGACTTATATCTATAAGCTGCAACTACGGGTATTTTACTATTCTATGCTCAAGGAATTACAAGTATATATGATCAATATAATCATAATCCAACTTTATAAAACTTTATAATAAAAAAAGAAAAATAGTAACCAAGTTTCAAAATTATTCTAATTTAGTCACTCATGCATATTTTTCTCAAATTAGACCACCAAATGATTAAATCGAGTTATCATTAATTTTTCTTATGTCAAGAAAGGAACGGATGAGAATATGTGGGGGTCTGAATTTTTAATATATAAAATCATATTAAAAATATAAAAAAACATGGTAATTATGAAAAAAAAAGTATCTAAAATTTACGTCAACGTTCCATATCAGAATCAAAAGATAGAAAAAATATTTTCTAATTGAAACTAAAAGTATAACATGCTAAAAACATATTACGACTTTAATTTATATAAATTATAAAAACTGAGTAACCTAATTAAAACACTTTTAAAACTTAAATTACCTGATTAGATTACTTTTAAAAATAGATTACTACCTTAAAAAAATCTTAATACAAACTATGATAAAATCAGTTTGTATCATGGTGCATCTACATAATCAGTTAACCGTAATCATGCAATCATATATTGTTTATCCCCAAATCGTTACAAATCAAAACACGAATAAACCCTAAACACCTAATTCGGCCCCAAATCACAACAAAACTCTTCGATTTCTTTCAATCCGAACTGAAATCATGAAGAAATTAAACCTACAGAATCAGAAAGCAAACCACATTGCTGCAACTAACAGGATTACACATAGCATCTCGATAATGTCAAATTCATAAACACATAAGAACTCACATACATAGAAGGAAATTAAGAGATACGAACCAGCTATTCCAGCAGCCTGCTTGTAAGCTTCAAACGATTGAGGTGAAATTAGACCATCCATTTGCAGATTGATTCAAACTGTTGTTATTCAATTCTGTTTTCGTTTCAAAATTTCTTCTTTCTCAGAAACATTACCTGTGTAAGATTCTTCTGATAACCTTCGTGTGATCATGTTTATAATACAAAATTTTCAAGTTTTATCGTTGATTGGTACAACTTGAAAGCGAAATCGAAGGTAAACGAAATACGATACATATTGCAATAAGATAATATCCAGTGCATGTGCCCACCTGCAATCCATTTGTGTTCCAGTTTTGTTTCGTTTTTTTTAAAAGAAAAAACAATGAGATATTTTAATCAGACTCATTTATTTTTTTAATAAGGACTATACGTTCAATCCTATTAGGAGAAAATTT
Organism: Flaveria linearis; assembly: GCA_024085815.1. Lineage (NCBI taxonomy): Eukaryota > Viridiplantae > Streptophyta > Magnoliopsida > Asterales > Asteraceae > Flaveria > Flaveria linearis. The sequence continues at coordinate 5,701,117 of CM044001.1, forward strand.
ATTACGGGAAAAACCCTCGGGACTTAACTCTGAGTATTTTGTTCATAGTGAGATTTGAACTATGACCTTATTTATATTTACATATCATAAGTATCTTAAATTGACCAGTTAGACTAAGGCCCCGTTTGATTTCCGCTGACCGGGCTGACCCTGACCCGGCTGACTCGGTCAGCCCGGTCAGCCCGTTTGATACCCCGTCGAGTCGATGCTGACCCGGTCTCAGCAGCTGACTGGGACTTTTCTTTTGTGGGATCTGACCGGGTCATCACGCCCATCGCCCCCATCACCCCCATCACCCCCATCGCCCCCGTCGAGCAGATCGACCCCATCGCCCCCATCGCCTGCACCTTCGGCCTTCACCTTTGGCCTTCGGCCTTCGGCCTTCGCCTGCACCTTCGGCTTTCGCCTGCACCTTCAGTAGAGTCAGTCAGATACATAATCAAACAGCCAAGTTTCGGTCAGATGCAGACTCAGTCAGAACTTCTTACTGGGTCAGCTTCTGACTCAGTCAGATATTACTCAGTCAGCACAATCAAACAGCCCCTAAGAATCATTATATTTAATTTGTATTCTAGCTAATGTTGTATTAATCTATTTTTGTTCTTTTATTTTCAAAGCTAGACCTGTGTATTACGACGAGTGTGTAGAACTTTAAAAATTATAACGATGAGAGGTTATTGTGGACCCGTACATTGAAGAGAAGCATTAATGATGTACGCAATATTATATAAGAAATTATTGGCGACTAACAAAACAGGATTTTATATAAAAAAATTCAATATGCAGTTTCAGTTTTGATTTTAAAAAATTCTATGAATCAAACGAGTTCTAAGTGAAATCGGTTATTATTTTAAAGTAGAATGTTTAGCATTGATTTTTCAAAACCATAATATTATTGAAAAATAAATTAGTATTAAGCCCCCTGTGTTGCGGTGGGGGACATAAAACTATATCAACTAGTACTAATATCACATCAATGCCAATGATTACCAACATCGAAAAAAATCGTATTAAGAAAAGAAATATAAAAAACGAATGGAAAGTTAACGAAAATACGTTGAAAAATAATAACTAAGTCAATCTTGACCCTAAAAGTTGTGGTGGACTGGTGGGGATGTTAAACATGAAAAATGTACGTTGAACCACACTCGTTGTAGCATTATAACTCGTAAAATTCAGACCAACACATAAAACAAAAAAATTGCAAAAGATTAAAATATACATAATCAAAGGTGAAAGTTAAAATTTATAGATTTTAAATTGTAAAAGATGTAAAAGTATTAAGATTAAAAATAAAAAAACTAAAGATAACAAAACTCAAAAATGTCTACAACCCATTAAAGATAAATTACAATTATAATAGATAAAAAAATTGCTTATTAACAATATATATAATAACTCTTATGTAGTGATATGAACATAAAATAAATAATAGAATATACACCAATAAAGCATTATTGTACTATAGGGCTGTTCAAATAGCTCGCGGCTCGTGGCTCGCTCGGAGCTCGCTCGAAAAAACTCGAAAAAAGCTCGCTCGAATCGGCTCGTTTAAAAACGAGCCGAGCCGAGCCGGCTCGGTTTAAAACCAAGCCGAGTCCGAGCCAAGGCCGGCTCGCTCGTTGGCTCGCTCGTTGGCTCGCTCGTTGGCTCGCTCGTTGGCTCGTTTACTAGCTCGATTAAATATGTAATATATGTAATATATAATATTTATATATAATATTATAAACACTAACATTAATGGTGAATGATGCTACAAATAATGATTGATATGTTTGGTATGTTCCTATTTTACATTTGTATTCTATGTTTAAGGTTTGTTCGGGACTGTTTTGTATGTCTCTCTAATTTTATTTATGTTTTGAATGTTTGGACTGTTTTGGTATGTTTGGTATGTCTCTCTAATTTTATTCTATGTTTAACCCTTTTAGAACCTAGATATTGTTACTAAAACTTTTCAGTTAGCATTGGATTTGTTACATTTTTTGTAACACTTTTTTGATCTTATTTATGATCGTCATTTGCAGGCCTAAACAGAAATACTACTGATGAAAAGCTTAGAGAAGCATTTGCTCCTTTCGGCCAGCTTGTTGAGGGTAAATAATTTATGTTCACCTTTGTAATTTCACAATCAATCTTCACACATAATTATGATGTGAACAAATTACATAAAATACCAAGATGTTTTTTTTCCCGTTTGTTCTACCTTAGCCAATGCTCTCATGAAAATACCACATCCAGTAATTGATATTGATTTATTTCATTGATTATTTTTTGCAGGTATTTAGAAGTGCAAGAGAATGTTTATGCGGGTTAATTCATATGCTAATGAACGTTGAATTGTTAAACTATTTCTGTGTATCGTTGGTTGAATTAGATTGGGGCTTGTAATCTATGATGTTGAACTGATTTTTAGTATGTTTTTTGAACTATGCGTTGATATTTGGACTTTTGAAGTTTGAGAGATGTGTATTAAATTTTCTTTTAAAACCGAGCCAAACAAAACCGAGCCGAGCCAGCTCGTTTAAAACCAAGCCGAGTTCGAGCTCTACTTTTTAGCTCGGTTGTAAATCCGAGCCGAGCCGAGCTGGCTCGGTTTATAATTCGAGCCGAGTCCGAGTTAATCCTGACTCGACTCGGCTCGGCTCGGCTCGGCTCGGCTCATAAACAGCCCTAATTGTACAACAACTCAAGCACATATGAGTTGATAATTAAAAATTATATATATTATTGGCGTTTGGTGAACTTTATGAAAACGTGCGTTTGTATATGGTGGAGTCGGTGTCATGGACTCATATAACTGGGCCGACAGATAGTTGTGTGGCTATAATTCTATTAAAAAATCAACACGTGACATTATAAAAAGGGTCATAATAAATGGACACCCACTTTTTTAAATCGACACCCCCTATACGCCGCGTATGGGTCCATATGCGGCCCATGCCCGGCGTATAGGTATCGACCATTAATGCGACATTAATGACTGACACCCGACGTCACATCAGTATACCTATACGGGGCGTATAGGCCCATACGCCACGTATAGGTCGGTGTCGATTTAAAAAAGAATATAACGTATACGCCGCGTATGGACCCATACGCGGCGTATAGATCATCGCCCCATTATATCTTTCAAACTTTCTCATTTTTACACACACTCCGAAAAAAAAACACTATCGTATATCACTATACTACACGTATTGATCTTCGATTTTTCTACATCCAGGTACGTATTATTGTTCATACATCATTATTATGTTAATCGTTCATTGATTTAAACGTTAAAGTAGTGTTTTATGCCCTATAATGCGTGATTTAAAAACTGGTATATAGAACTATACGCTGGTACAGCCCCGCGTACAGACATACATACATACAGACATACATACATACATACAGACATACATACATACATACAGACAGACATACATACAGACATACATACATACATACATACATACATACATACACACATACATACACACATACACACATACATACACACATACATACATACATACAGACATACATACATACATACAGACATACATACAGACATACATACATACAGACATACATACAGACATACAGACATACATACATACATACATACATACATACATACATACATACATACATACATACATACATACATACATACATACATACATACATACATACATACATACATACATACATACATACATACATACATACATACATACATACATACATACATGCATACATACATACATGCATACATACATACATACATACATACATACATACATACATACATACATACATACATACATACATACAGACATACATACAGACATACATACATACAGACATACATACATACAGACATACATACATACAGACATACATACATACATACATACATACATACATACATACATACATACATACAGACAGACATACATACATACATACATACAGACATACATACATACATACATACATACATACATACATACATACAGACAGACAGACATACATACACACATACAGACATACATACAGACATACATACATACATACATACATATAGACATACATACATACATACATACAGACATACATACATACATACATACAGACATACATACAGACATACATACAGACATACATACAGACATACATACATACATACATACATACAGACATACATACATACATACATACATACATACATACATACATACATACATACATACATACATACATACATACATACATACATACATACATACATACATACATACATAAATAATTTTAATTCAAATTATATATATATTAAAACTCAAAAAATTAAAAATATATATATATATAAGCTATACGCCGCGTATAGACCCATACGCGGCGTATAGCTCCTCCACGTATAGTGCTCATGCGCCCACGTATAGTGCTCATGCGCCCAATTCTTTTGCACTATACGTGGCGTATGGTTCCATACGCCACGTATAGGTGGTGTCAGATGTACTTTTTGTACCATGTACGATTACAAGCAACGTATGGGCTCATACGGGGCAAACGTGGCAAGGCTATACGCAGAGTATAGCACCATACGCTGCGTATGGTCCTATACGCCGAGTATAGGGTATAAACGTCAAATCAACCCTGTACCCTATACGCCGCGTATGGGTCCATACACGGCGTATAGGGTATAAAACGTTAAATCAAGAATGTACCCTATACGCCGCGTATGGACCCATACGCGGCGTATAGGGTACAGGGTGTTGATTTAAAATTGTGGGGTGGCTAAATAAAGGAACCCTATAAAAATTTTAGGTTTCAATTTATTTGTATTAGTTTATAAAAATATAGCACGGTATTATAATAATTTTAATTATATTATTCTTTAAGTTTGGTTTGATTGTAATTTTACATAAAATTTATAAGTTGCAACGATGTATTAAAATAAGTTACAATGAATTAATTTAAATAGCAAAATTATATTAAGGTGATAATCGTAATCATTAGAAAATGTAGCGAGTTGGAGATGTGGATTATCAAAAATATTTTTTGTAACAAAATACAGCATACAGTATTATGGCGACTCTACGAGCTATCACGATCTAGGAGAAATATCAATCAAGTTTTGTTGGAATAGAGGTGATCGCGTGCTTACTCCGCTGGATCTCTTAGACTTTTATGTTCACTCGTGGATCTAAGAAGACGACTTCTAAACATGATCAGAGTGAATAGTCTAATAGAATTTGAATATCATGGCATATAGAGAAACAAAGTTGCTATACATACGTAAACTTCACGTGAATTTATGTAAAAAGTTGATTCAGACGTACGTTATACGTACACACTTATCAAGTCATCTCGCAAGACGAGTTTTAGCCTAAGTGAGTGAATATAAGTTGCCGCCTTAATGAAAAGAACCACCACAATTCATCACGTTAACCCATTTGGGGGTGACATTCACATCCGCTCACGTCTAGTGAATCTCATGTTCACATTTTACACATATTTTTCTTTAGAGTCTGAAAGTGTGCAATTAATGTGCTTCTTTATGATCTCAAACTATATTAGACTATTCACATAGATCATATTTACAAGTAGTCTTCTACGATCTACAAATGAACATTTTCAAATGTTTCAAAGAGGATGTCACCGGCGGCCAATCGGAATTTAGACCTAAGACATCCGGCGAAAGAACCGAAGTAGAAGATTTGGGTCGATGACGAACAAAAGAAAACAAATGAGAGTTGAAAACAGAGAAATATAGATCGATTGGAATGAGAAGATAAGCAATTTGATCAATAATATCATTTGTTGAATTTAAACGCATCCAACCCAATTTTAAACAACATCTTTTTGTTGCTTTAAATTTTAATTTCAAATATTGAAAGACGATATGTAATCATCATTAGTTTTAAAATTATCAAGTAAAGCTAAAATATCATTCTTTGATAATTGTGGAATTTTAAATTTCATAGATGTGGATTATCTTAATAGATGTATTTCAAGATCAAACAAACTATTAAAGTAAAGTGACAGGTAATTTGACAAAGAGTTGCGCTATAACCCTGTTTTGGATAGCAAAATCAATCATATTAAAAAGAAAACTTTACAGATCAAAAGTAATTATTAAGTTAATTGTCTATCCAACTCAAGGACTCAATCTGTTACATTTATACATACCTTAAAACTAACTTTATAGTTTTTTAATCTTGGGAACCAAAATTGTAATTTGAACATATCAAAGGAACTATCTGTGTAATTTACTCTAAATTACTCTAAACTATTTTACAGCAATGGATTATGTTAAGGACACCAAGCTACCCTTTCGTTTTATACATGGCAACTTCCACACACAGAGAAGAAGACGGTGACCACCGCCACCACAAGGTTTTTCAATCTCTGTTATCTTTAAAACGTACGTTTTAGGACAAAAATATATTTTATATGTCTAGTAGGTGATATTTTTTAACTTATATGCTAATTTGATGTTTTTCTATTAGGGTTTGTTTAATAGTGAGGCGTAGAATGAACGAGAAAATGAAATGTCCGAGAGAATAAAATGGACAAATAAATAAAGTAAATCATCATTGTTTGATTGTCCACGATTAACTACATTGTAGAAATGAAATTTTATCAATATTTATATTATTTGATAGACAAAAATTTTATTATTATTTTATATTATTTGGTAGACATAAATTGACATCGAAATGATATACAATGGTGGTGGTTGGTGGTGACAATAAGTGGTGGTGGTTGGTGGTGACAATAAGTGGTGATGATATTGGTGGGTAATGGTGGTGGTGGTGGGTAATGGTGGTGGTGGTGGTGGTGGTTTTTGGTTGTGGGTGGCGATGGTTGGTGGTAGATCATGTCATGGGTCGGTATATGGATTTAAAAAATCATTACATTTAACGAAGGAATAAAAAAAACCCCTCATATAAAGAAAATCATTAAAGGGAAATGTGTAATATTCATTATGCTATGGTCCATTCCATTACTTTGTCATTAACCAAGCATAATAGCACGTTACATTTCATCTTACATTCTTACATATGAAATACTACCTTAAATACACATGCATCTAATTTGATCAAACCATTTTAGTAGCATTTGATTAACCCATAACGTAAAAAACTTAATTAAAATTGACTCGTTTGTAAACAATATAACAAGCTGTCTTGAATTGTAAACCAAGCGGAGCTTAAGGCTTGAGCCAAGGTAAGTTTGCTAGTTGACTTGTTTCTTTAGCTAGTTTAAGTGAAGCCTACATTTAAATACTTATAAATTACAACCCAAATAATCATCTAACCTTAAGCTTTTTAAGCTCAAGTTTGATGTCAACCTAAGCTTGTTGCCATGGAGGTTTGGTTAGAACCGTTACCAACGGTTTGGTTCCATTTTGATATACAGTTTTGGCTTTTGATAAAATTAACTTTACAAGGATGTTAGTGTATATTCAATTAGGGGTGTGTAAAAACAACCCAATTTGAATCGAATCCGAAATATCCGAATAGGAAATATCCAAAAATTCACATATCCGAAATTTTCGGATTCAAAACTAGATAGTGTTTTTGAAAATTTTGGGATATCCGGATGTCCGAATTATTTGATATATTTTCACAATAACTATTAAAATAATATATATCTATGATAACTTTAGATATATTTGGATATTTCATACATTTATATAAAATTCGGGTATCCGAAAGTTTCTTTAATTAAAAAATATTAAATTTTTGTAAAAATTATTAAAATAATACATATTTTCTTAAAATTTAAATATCCATTCATATATCCGAATCAGAACCCGAAATTTCGGATTACGGATATTAAAATAAACTACCCAAAATTTTGGGATATCCGATTTTAAACATTCATATATTCAAGCAAACACAATAAAAAGTGAGATCTTGTAGAAATATCGATTAAAATTAAGTAAGTTTTGCTGGAACAGCGAAGCTTGTTTGCTTAATCTGTCAGGCACCTAGGATAATTATGTTCACTCGTGGATCGAAGAAGATGACTTCTAAATATGATTCGAGTAAATAGTCTAGTAGAACTTGAATATAATGACCACAGACGAATAAAATAGACAACATATGCAAATTTTACGTGAATTCATACTGAGTTAATTCAAGCACATGTATGTAACTTGCCGAGTCATCTAGCAAGATGAGATCGAGCCCTAGGTGAGCAAATATAAGTGTCACCTTATTGGGAATAACTTTCACAATTCATCTGATTGACTCATCTGAATGTGACATTTACATTCACTCATATCCTGTGGATCTCGCTCAGAGGACTCATCTTTTTATACAAATGCATCTGACTCATTTTCAAATTCTATTCGACGTACTATTCACTGAGATCCTATTTACATGTCATCTTCAAAGATCTACGAATGAAGATTTTTCGGACGTTTCAATTCTCCAGGCGATTGGAATTTCGACTTGAAATTGACGGCCAGAAGAACAGAAGCAGGAGGATTTAGGACGATGACGAACTAGAGAAAACAAATGAGAGTTGAAAATAGAGAAATATTGATCGATTGCAACGAGAAGATAAGCAATTGGATTAAGAAAATCATTTATTGCATTTATATGCATCCAATCCAATTTTAAATAAGATAATCTTTTGGTTCGTTTAAATTTTAATTTCATATTTTTTTTCTGTTGGTTTAAATTTTAATTTCAAAGATAAAATGACAATACTGCCTTGTTTGTTTCTTTCTTTGATGGCTACAATTCATCACACAATCTTGTAACATAACATGTTTGGTTTAAACATATATCGATTATAAGCGGGATAATACATTTAAGACACTATTCAAATATGGTTAATTAGAACACTCTTAATCCATTCAAATAACCATGTTAAACAAGTTTACACACACAAAAAAAATTGTTTTAGACTTATAGAGATTGAGATAGATAAAACTAAACAGTGTTAAAAGCGTAAAAAAACACAAGAGGTTAGCAAGATCATAGCTGATTTAATTAACAGGGAGTAAAAGCGTCCAAAGAAATTCAAAATCCCGGTAGCGGCAACACATGAGGATGACACGTTGTTTATTCGGTAACATGCCATTTTAAACTTGAAGGACCATTAAGAAAATCCCAAACACCATTAAGACCGTTAAGACTTTAGAACATCATAACGACAATTATACTTAACCCCAAGTAAAAACGCTTTAAAGAAACTAAGAAAATATAACAATACCACTTAAGTAAAATTAATTTTTTTGAAAATAATTATATATAAAAAATCACATTTTAAGACGTATAGGAACAGACAGTAAGAAAAAAAATAGACGACTAGCATATTATTTTCCGTCCATACTAAATCTTGCATAGTGAAATGAAGTCATTGCAACACTCAAATTTTAACAATTGTTAAGATATAAAATTCTTATCAGGTGCACAACTCATGTTTTTTAATAAGCGGTTGGGTTATCAACCAAATTGGTTTGAACAATGCTTAGTCAAACCAATGAGTCTACTAGATTTTATAGGCTTTTTAGCGTAACTAGAATATATGATAAGTATATCCATATCATACCCTCCACAACCCAAAAACGTAAAAAAGTCGTTTCTTGATTTCTTTATTATGCTAAGGGTACACCTTAATACTTTTATTTATCATTATTACTAGAGCTCTCTAATACATTGTTGTCATAATCTTACTATTCACTTAAACTGAAAACTGGTCATGAAACATGTCGATTATGCCTACCAGGAATATTTTTATTTAAACTTGCTAGTTACTAGTTGAACTGATGAACCGGATTGCAGAATGAGTTTCAAATTTTTATGGTTTCTTCATTTTTTTTTCTTTTCAAATAGTAACTTTAGTTTATCAATTTAGTATTCTATGATCCATATTATATCTACTGAAGTTATCATATTGTATTAAATTTGCATATTTACAAAAAAGAAAGTTTTTTCATACTTTTTTAATAAAATATTTTATTTATGAGATCATCCGTTTTCTAAATATAACTTGACCGATCCAACTACTAGACCAGTATGATGGTTGGTTCGCTGTTTAGTTCGTCTGCACTAATGTGTTGTATTTTTATTTATGATATGAATTTCGTTTATAATTATATCATATTCTTGTTTAGCAATTTCATAAATTGTAATCTGTGATTATATTATCTTGTAAACCATGTCTTCTCATTCATTAATCATCTATACAAATTTAGATTTAGTTGTTTATAAACAAATCATATCATACAACGTAGAGATGCACATATCGGTTAAAAAATGTTCGGTTATAGCCACACCGATTAAAGTCCAATTTGTTTAAAAATCATTTTCCCTGATAATTGGTTCGGCTACTAACCAATCTAGGGTAATGTAAAACCCTAACTTATGAAGCGAGTTCTCATATTAACCGGACCAGTTAACTGTTTAGAAAAACGTTTTGAATTAACATTTTTAGTTTAAAATAATTCAACTACTTAACACGTAAAATAAACTCAACAAAGTTCTTTAAATATATAATTTTGAAATTATAAAACATTATAAAACATGATCTCGTTACAAAAGAAATAGAAAATTGAGAATACATTTATATTTTTTGATGCATAATCGTCCTCTTTATCTAATGTTAATCCTCGCCTACAAGACTATCGAAGCATACATATTCGTTATAATCGATTTCTTTACTAGAAAGTGGAAGCGCCTTCCCTCTTGATGCTTCTTCGTTGTGTGATTCTTCCTTCACGACGACTTCTTCCACGAGACTTGCTTCATGTTGTCTTTGTTCCATCGCATTCAAGTGATATTTGAAACAAATACGCATTTCCATCAACCTTGCATCGAGCCCCGTTCCTCCGATAAACAAAACCCTACCACTAAGAGGATATGGATTCCAAACTACCGTAAAAGCTTGAACGGTTTTTTAAATCATTGATAAAGGTGGCAAGAACAAGTTATTGAGATTCCCTTTATTTTCACCAAGTCCACATAAATGATAAAAGATCGGTTCCATCATAAATTTGAAGACTTGAGCTTGCCGTTAGTGTTTTGAATAACTATTTTTTTAGGTAACGCTACCAATAACCACCTTACACCCAATTTAAAAGATCGGTCAAAAGGCTTGTTACATTTCTATACAGCCTGGGTATTGGACTGAGTCGGGTTCGCTTAAAAACAATTATGATTGTTGTAACATGTTATCTTGTGCACGTCTAAATCAACCTGCATACTTAAATGTCCGTATTAGTATTTTAGTAAGCGGCACATTTAACTAAAAGGATCATGTGCGAGTTGAACTCGACCCTCTAAACATAGCATGTGAACACGGCCTATTTAACAAACATAACAAGTGCGGAGATATTACGAAGAATGTAAGGGAGCGTTTGGTTGGAAGGAATGGAATGGAATTGAAAAACTAGTATAATTTTCAAGTAAAATTATGTTTGAGTGGGTAAGAAATGTAAAATCCAAGGGAATGTTTCACCTCAAATTCCCTTGGATGTGAGATTCAAAATCCTTCCACCTAGAGAGAGAATTTGAAATCCCACAACCAGGGGAATTTGAGGTGAAACATTCCCTTAGGTTTTACATTTCATTACTCACTCAAACATAATTTTACATGAAAATTATACTAGTTTCTTAATTCCATTCCATTCCATTCCTTTCAACCAAACACTCCCTAAAAGTAAAACCAACTGCAAATCAACCACTTGAATTCTAATAAGTTATTCCAAATGTAAATCTACATTACAAGAATACATAAAACCTATTTATTACACGAAACTATTCCCTCGTTACATTTACATATTCACACACATATTCATGAGGCTCTAGAAAGATCCGTTAAAAACGAGACCACGTCGTCAGATTTCGAGGAGTACCGAGCATTTGTACGATTTCGCCCAACCGCACATGAAAAATAATTATCTCCTTTCAGATCGAGTACATTCCATGTTATTTTATCTGGGGATGATGATGATCGTCTCCCACCATTCCCAACAATATTGTTACCGTTACCGTTATTGTTACAGTTTCTTTTATTTTCACCGTTGCTATATCCCTTATTTTCTGTATGGCGTTGGTGAGCTTGTTTATGGGATGACTTTGACCCGCATTTTCCAGCCCTTCGGTCTCCGGACGGCTTTGTTGCATCATATAGCTTCGGTCTCGTGATGCCAATGCTGTCTGAGGGAAGCTCTGGCTCAAAAAATGTGTATAAATCTTCGTCCTGTAAAGATGACATATTATTGGAAAAAGGAAAATTTATATCCAAATACAAATGTAAAATTGCATTCAATAGGTTATTACCATTAGCAAAAAAAAAAGAAAAAAAGAAAAGGAACTAGAGGGTGAACCTAACTCGACCCGACCCAAACCCATTTGACATGTATTAAATTGATCCTTTTTTGGCCCGAATAGTTTCGGCCCCGTTACACAACCTGTTCTAGGGCGTACCTGGTGCTGCAAAGAGCTCCCGCTTTTTCGCAGGGTCCAGGGAGGGTCCGTCCCATTTAAGGGAAGATGTACGCGGTCTTTCCCCCACATTTTGTGGGGAGGCCGTTTCCACGGATCGAACCTCAGACCTTCGGTCCCTTAGGAACATTTTGTGGGGAGGCCGTTACACAACCTGTTCATCATGTATAAAAATATAGTTAAAGAATCGGAGTACATACCTTTCCAAGAAAATGACCAATGCAAAGGACATAATCAATTGGTGCTGAAATCGATTTACTATGAACAATCTCTCCTAATATACGGACAATCGTAACACCCTGTATTTAAAAATAAAAAATTGTTCAATTTTATTATTAACAAACTAGCTGACGTGGCAACCACAAAAATGAAACAGGCACCTTTGTAACACCAACGGCTCGAACCTCAACCGACCGGCCTCCTTGTACAACATCAACCGATGCATTAGATATAGGTCCCGTCCAAAGGTGCTGCAACATGTCACGTGCTTGCAGCCTACCAAACTCCACATCTGCATTCACATACATATAATCACACACACACCAAAGAGGTCACACGGTCGATATATATACACATACATACATACATACCTGCATACTTATAGTTCCAAACGAGTGATGTCTCACGCAGCTCGAAATGAGAACGAGGTGTACGTTCAGTGAAATACTCGAAAACATGCTGTGGAAAAGTTATAAAGATTAAATCTTAAACCTTAAAAAGAGAAAGAGCATAATATGTCGTGTTTACCTTTACACTATCGACCCATTCCATGTTGGAATGTTCAGGCATTGTTGTCATCCAGTCACCTCTTGTTGAACGTAAAAACATTCCGTTTTCAGCTGCCAACCACATGTTGAACTCTCCAAAGTTCTGGGCAAAACAATACGCGCTTATAAAGAGAACTTCAAACCATTTATATGGAACTGTACAAATGGGGTGAAACCTAGAAAACTAGTTAAAAATAAATCGGGTCAAATTAGGTCGGATGTGTATTCCCTTTATAATGTCGTTTAATCATTTCATTTAAATTAACTTCTCGTGGGATTGCTAATTGGTTATTCAACACCATTTTCAAGAGATTGATGAGTCCTGAGTAGGGGTTAGAAAACTAAGATTATAAAGTTTTTTAAAGATTTAATTCTTAAGCATAGCAAAATAAAAGGGCGTACCCGGTGCATGAAGCTCCCGCTTTGCGCAGGGTCCGGGGAGGGGCCGGATCGCGAAGCGATCTGATGTACGCAACCTTTCCTTGCACAATTTTGTGCAAGAGGCTGTTTCCACGGCTAGAACCCATGACCTCAAGGTCACAAAGCAGCAACCTTACCAGTTGCTCCAAGGTCCGCCCTCTAAGCATAGCAAAATGTTGTTAGGAAAAGCTTTATTTTACTATAGAGTTTTTGTATTCATATATTACACATTAATTAAATGATCGACCCGACCCATTTTGACGACTTATATAAGTGCCAATTTTGACACAAACCCATTTTGAGCCGTAACCCAATCTGGCCCATTTTGCCATAAAAAATGATGACATACCTCATCCAATACGGTTCTGTTACTTCCACTGAGGACAACAATGGTTGTTTTTGGATCACTGCAAAGCTTTTTCAGAGGTTCTTTCAAATCAGGGTGTAGTTTAAGATCCATTTCTCTTATTTGATCACCCCCACGTCTATCAGGTGTATCGACTGGTTCAGTCAGCGTAGCATTGAATCCCTGTAATTAAAAAATGAATATTCTATTATTCTATATGCTAAAGTCTTGCTTACATGACATATCAAACTATGAAACTAAATGATGCGATCTGTAATTCTTGGAGATATTAACAAAGGAAAATAGTGATCGAGACTGACAAATCAGTGGTCAATCACCTAATCTAACTAGAAGAACCGAGAAATAAAGAATGGTTCTTGAGGATTGCTAGAGAACATGTAGTAATAGAGAGAGTGGGAGAAAGACTAGAGAGAAGTTTTCATTCATTTTATGCATACCCATTACATCTTTACAATCTCCTATTTATACTACTAATTGCTTTACAAAGCTGACTAATATTGACTTTAACCAATCGTGACTAACTAACTAACACTCTTAACAACTTCATAAGTATTAGAACCTATCACTAAATTAATGTGTGGTAACAAAAATCAAGGATAATAATATTATAATGGTATAATAATATTCAATTAACTGTTTTGTTTACTTGCCAGTATAAGAAGTCGGTTGCTTGACTGCAAATAACGCTCAATAGCCTCTTCAACCGGAAGACGTGGCGGAGCTTCTCTAGTCCTTTGTTGTGCTTCAACTACTGTATCGTTCAGTTCACTACATGAAGTTCAAATATGTTAAAGCGTTAATTTTTTTGGTTATAAAATAGCATAAGATTTTGATTTCATAATACCATTAAAATACAGAATCAAAGGCTCCTAAATGTTCAGTGGTTCTAATTATGTAGATATACATATATACATGCACACACACATGTGTGACAATGTGTATGTGTGTATACAACATATAAAACAAACAAACAACCATACCAAGTATAGTCCCACTCATAACACAAACATTTGTAGGGACTGGGGAGGGTGTGATGGAGGCAAGTGTTACCGATATCCCGTGAGATAGAGAGGCTACTCTCATTACGACACTCGGCTCCAAGGAAAAACCTTCTTTTTTAGTCCATATAGAACATACAACTTGTTTCGCAGGCGCGATGGCATACAAAATATTGGGACAAGGCATACTACCATACATGAATGCAAAAAATGGAAATCGTAAACTAGCGCTAACATACAATGATTAGTAACAATTATACTATGAACATGACAAACAATCAAACAGAAGCTACCAATAGTAAACAACTATGCATGAAAAGGAAGCACTAAACCCTTTATAACCAGGTCACAATAAGCCTAAGGCGAACAAAAGGTATAAGAAAAACCCAAAAACTAAGGCAAAACTATGTACTCCCTAAATCTCCATGAACTCCCATCATGTCCTCAGATTGATGCAAACCTAGCAATTCACGTCTAATTCGGTCATCCCATGTTAGTTTAGGACTCCCTCTACTCCTCCCCTTCAAATAAAGGGTTTCCATGGTTCTTATATAACATACAATGATGAGTAGCAATTATACTATGAACATGACAAACAATCAAACAGAAGCTACAGATAGTAAACAACTATGGACGAAAAGAAAGCACTAAACCCTTTATAACCAGTTCACAATAAGCCTAAGGCGAACAAAAGGTATAGGAAAAACTAAGGCCCCAAAAACTAAGGCAAAACTATGTACTCCCTAAACTCCATGAACTCCCATCATGTCCTCTGATTGATGCAAACCTAGCAATTCACGTCTAATTCGGTCATCCCATGTTAGTTTAGGACTCCCTCTACTCCTCCCCTTCAAATAAAGGGTTTCCATGGTTCTTATAGGCATCATCCTCTGTCTCCTCTTCACATGCCCAAACCATCTCAATCTCCCCTCTCTTATTATATCCAAGATACATGTCACCCTTGATTTATTTTAAAAAAAACCTCATTTCTTAACCAATCCATCCTTGTGTGCCCACACATCCACCTCAGCATCCTCATCTCTGCCACATTCACCTCCACGTCTGTGTCTTCTTGATGGTCTACGAATCACTTTTGCACAACATAACAGGTCGAATTGCAAGCCTATAAAATTTATCCTTTAATTTTGTTGGAAACCTTTTGTTACACAACACTCTTGAGGCCACTCTCCACTTACACCAACCTGCCTACACAAGGTGGGCAACATCACTTTCTATTTCTCCGTCACTTTAGACAAACGATCCTAAATGTTTGAACCTACTTGTTTGTGAGACAAGTAGGCCTGATACTGATATAGGTATTCTTTTCTTTATTTGCTCAACTGAAAGTACAACATAGGTACTGTGTTTTCTTGCGACTGAACTTTAGACCTTTGCACTCTAAGACCGCTCTCTACTCCTCTATTTTTTCCATTTAATCTTGTTTTGATCTCCGCTACTAACACAATATCATCGGCTAAATGCGTACACCACGAGATTGCCTCTTGTATCGACCAAGAAAGCTTATGCATAACTATCGCAAAAAGAAATGAGCTCAACCCGGATCCTTAGTGAAGGCCCACCTCCATAGGGAATAAGTCAGTATCCCCTACTAGTGCTCAAACGCTTTTTCTGGCTCCGTCATACATATCCCTAATACCTCTATCTATATCCCAGGTACGCATCTCCCCTCAAAACCATCCAAATCATTTGACGAGGCCTGCTGTTTTAAGCATTTTCAAGGTCAAAAAACACCATATGTAAACCCCGCTTCTTCTCCCTATACTTTTTCATTAATCTTCTTAGAGAGTGAGTTGCCTCCGTAGAAGACCGTCCTGGCATAAATCAAAATCGGTTCGTCATAACCTGAGTTTCTTGTCATATTCTTGTCTCAGTCACTCTTTCTCACAATTTCATAGTATAACTAAGTAGCTTTATTCTCTTGTAGTTCACACAACACTGAGTGTCTCCTTTGTTTTTATATAGAGGGACTAAAACAAATTTGTTAACCACTCAACCTCTTTCTCCCCCAATGTCAATAGATATGTTGTGTGTGCCGACCGCCTTAGCTTCCGTAGAGCTCTCTCACCTCATCATGTGTGATTTTACGACAATAGCAATTTTTTCATTGTTGACATCAGCCAGTGGAATCGTCACTTACTCCTTGGTTAGACGTACTACTAATGAAAATATTGTAGAGGTAGGTTTGTTATCTCAACTTGATGTCATGCCCCTTTATCAAAACTCGCCCATCCTGTCCCTTTATATGCTTCATGGGCCCTAAGTCCTGCCTCCATGGCTCCGTAGCATGAAAATTCATACTAAAACTCATTTCATTCCCGTAGGTCGATCAACCACGATAATGGAATGGAATGGAGTAATCCATTTCATTATCTTGTTGATTCCATTGATTCCTATTTATTCATTTCTTCACTGAAATCATTTTTAAAAAAAGTTTGAAAAATACCTTACAAAAGTTTCTGCCCATTCTTGAGCAGTGTGGGTTGTGACGTGTAAAAAGTTATGCAAATGACGTTTCTCTCGTTCTTCAGCTGACATATTCAAAGCTTGGCCTATGGAAGCTGCAACTTCGGTTATATTCCAAGGGTTAACAAGAATGGCCCCTGCACCCAGCGACTGTGCAGCACCAGCAAACTACCAACGCACCACAAAATGGCTTATTTTAAATAAAATAATAAAGCAAATATTAATCATAACTTATAAAGGCAGTGATAAATAATTACTTCACTTAGAATGAGCACTCCTCGTTTATCGTCTTGGCATGCAACAAACTCGTAACTGACAAGATTCATTCCATCTCGTAAAGATGTGACTAGCGCTATATCTAACACCACAAGCACAAAAATATCATTAGTTGTGACATCAGAATAATCATTTTTGTTTTATAAGTAAACTTTCTTCACGTATTACAAATAAAATAATGCACCTATCATATTAAATATTACAAAAAGAGAAGATAAGTACCAGTGACAGCATATAGTGCGCACAAAGCCTGAAAATCAAGAGAGCGATCCTGCCGATATCACATGACAGATTTTTATTTTACATAAAATCAGATCAAGATTTAGGTTTAATGTTGTTCAAACAAATCTTATGCTCTAATCATTAATTAAGAAATTAAATCTAACCAGATGGTGAATAGGAACAGTAGTCAATGTCCCAAATCTACCATTTATCCTCCCCACGATTTCATGAACTTGACTTGTGAGTTTTTGATCTGCATGATGATTCATTAAAAAAACAATATTATGTATCAGCTTATAAGGAACGACCACTAGCATGAAACAAACATAAAGACAACTTATATGGTTAAAACTAAAAGATACAAAATTGTGAAAACGTACACTCAGGAACATCGGTCCTTGTTGGTACTGCAATCTGTAGCAGAACAACTTTATCGCGCCAATATTGATTTTCTTCTAGAAACTTCTCGAATGCCAATATCTTTTGAGGGATCCCTTTAATCATATCAAGTCGATCAACACCTAACATCACCTATCACAACAAGGGCGGAAAAGTCAAACAGGTTAAACATTACCATTGAACTTATGTATCAAAAGTCAAAACTACCTTTCTTCCAGAAAACCGTTCCTTCAGTTCTTTTATATGTTCTTGTACTTTAGGAGATTGGAGAGCATAAATAAAGCGGTCTGAATCTATACCAATTGGGAACTGTTTTATCATTAAAATAGCCAATATCAGATATAAGATCAAGTCAAAGGCTGACTTTACAGAAGTCAACTTTTACTTACTGCAGCAACACGAGTAAGCCTCCCATTATTCTCTACTCCTTCCGGTGTACCCTCAAGTCCCATTATACGAGTACAAGCGCTCACAAAGTGTCTTGCATAATCATAAGTATGAAACCTATATAACAAAATAATGTCTAATGTGATCACATTAACATCATCAACTAACAAAAATGAGAAAATTACAAACTTACCCAACCAAATCAGCAGCAAGAACTGCACATAAAAGCTCCGAGCGAGAAGGTAATGTTCTATGAATTTCAGAAGATGGAAATGGTGTATGAAGAAACCAGCCAACTTTCATGTTAGAGTTACGTTCTTTAAGATATTTTGGGAGAAACATAAGATGATAATCATGGCACCAAACAACATCACCTTCTTCATAATGTTCATTTACCACGTCAGCAAACATTTCATTTGCTTTTTTGTATGCAGCAAATTGCGATTGGAAGCTTCTGGTTGTTGCCAAACGGTCTTCTTGTGGAAGACCAAGATAATGGAAAAGAGGCCATAATATATTGTTGCAATAACCGTTATAATATTGATGCACAATTTCTTCATCAAGAAATACGGGTATGCACCTCTGTATCACGAAACAAAAATAGTCTAATAAAATATATCTAGTCAGCTGGCTTGAGTTGACCAAAGTCTGTTTTTAACGCATACAACCTCCTAAATAGCTTTATTCAAAGATCCAATCTAATACTATAACAATGTGGTTCTTATAATTATAATTAACACATTTATTCTAATAAAATAATTAAGAAATGGACAAAAATAGTGTTTGCTAGTCAACCCACGGTAAACCATTTGAACCCGAACCCATTTTGACATGTTGCTCAATTTGCCAGCTTTACAATTGTTGATAAATTTTTTTATATTTTTTAGAACTTTACCTTCTCAGCAAGTGCTTTAGTTAGCGCCCTCTGCCCAGGCTCATCGGGCACATTTACACCCGCCCATCCAATCCATTTTGCCTCAACTTCCTTCACACCTTCAAATAAATTTAAAAAAATCAAAACTAAACTTTACATTCTCGATAATGTATGTAGAGGTCACCCAAGTATATAACTTGTTCACGGAGTCCACCCATATATTGAAACTACTTTATAGGCGTTAATTCCCGCTAAAAGCATGTCTAATAACAAGGATGTCCTTAAAATCCAAAATGACAAAGATACCCTTGTAGTGATTACTAAAAACCAGTTTTTAACATTTAATTGTAATCAATATTAACTTAGATTTTAAACAAAAGAACATACTTATCATATTACAAAATACTAGCATGAGCTGTGTTGGGACCGATATAAACGAAAACAGATACATACTTTAGTCATGTTTAAAGTAATTTCAATACTTTGGTACCCAATTATGAAAAAATAAATCTTAATTAACAAAAAAGTCCATATAGTTACCTAAAAGAGCACTAACAAGTCCACCACCACTAACTTCCAGTGACCAACTTTCTTCTCCTCTTCTAACAGCAGAAACTGGTAGTCTATTAGCAACGACTAACAACCGTTGCGTGAACACACCTCCATCAGGTCTTTCCCAACCATCGCGTGCAGCAGATGCTCCTTCAAGATACTGCTCCACAAAACTATTGGATTCAAGATCAACAGCCTCATTTCCATTCGATTCGTTCGAATACGAAGCTTTGATCCTCCTTTTTAACTCTATTGCTCTCAACCTTCTCTGTATTCGACTTTCTGTGACTGATGAATTTCCATTATAACCATTTGCAGGCATAACCATTACAACAATCTGCAAATCGGGTGTTTTTAAATCATAACAAAACCAAATTAAAGAACTCATCATATCATCATCATCATCATTCATCATCATCATCAACATTACTATTATTATTATCATAAGTGAAATTGTCAAAATAAAAGGTATAAATGAAACAGATAACAAAGAAGAACAAATGGGATTCACATAAATCGATCATCGTACAAATGGGGCCTACGATTTTGACATTGGTCCCAAGATTTCAACTTTCAAAAACCCACATTTCTAATTTAGGCATTTAGCTACATCTAACGATCATGCGACGATTAAGGGCAAATATATTAGCATCCACAACACAAGTTGCATTCAAGAATCAAGAAACTATATCAAGAAATCAAGAACACCCAATTCAAAAGTTATCAAATTGAACATCAACTCACCGAAATTGGGTTCGAATGTGAAGATTCTTGCAGCAATTTAGCGGTTGTATCGCCGGAGAAGATTGCCAATTTGGGGGAAACGGGGGATTCGTACAAATGGCCACACTTGTAAGGCTTATAGGGGGTGTGATTGTGTGTGTTACAGCCATGCAGGTGAAATACAAAGATTTATAGTGATTTATCGTGCTTTTTTAAAATCTTGAATTTTATGATTATATTAATTGCTTATGTCACCCGTAAGGCCAAGCGGTGTACATGCGTCTCAAAGAGCCAACGTGGCCCGTTAATGGGCGTTGAACACCGCTGCGGCCTGCAGTCATAGCATTATAAAGCGTTCAAACGCAACACATTTAATGGGTTTTTAAGGGGTTTACTGTTGAATATCTTTTCTGAAAGAAAATTAATTAATTCTATATTTATGCTACTATATACATTCAAACATTTACAGTTCAATGCCCCTCAACAAGAACAACTTGATTTGAAAAAATTGGAGATGGGGTTGCAAAAAGAGAAGATGGAGATGAAGAAAAAACAAGAAAAACGTAAGGATTTTCAGATTCTCGTGCAAAGCATCGATCATCTAGCGGGCTTCCACCGTCAATTGGCGGAGGAAATTAAAAAATATATTAGGAACAATGATTTCGAAACCGGACCGGACCGGCCGGTCCGACCGGTTCGACCGGGAACCGGTGCCGGAGCCGGTTCGGTGCTTTTGGACCGTTTTCCGGTTAACCGGCCGGTTCGCGCGGTCGACCGGTCCGACCGGAACCGGTGAACCGGGTTGAACCGGTTTTTGGTATTTTTTTTTTTAAATTTTAATAGAAAAATATTATTGGATATGAATTAAGAAACACCGGTTCGTTAATTTGGACTATATTTACTTGAATGGTATGCATTTTGGATGTTGTTTTGGATTAAGGAACACCGTTTAAACATGATATATTGTTTAAAATTGTTAATTTTGGTATGTATATGATATATTGTGTTAATTTGGACTATATTTACTTGAATGATATGTGTTTGTAGTTTTATAAATATTTAGAATTTTTTTATATTTTTTAAATATTTATGACGTCATCCTGTTCGTAATCCGGTCCGACCGGTCCGACCGGTCCGACCAGTGAACCTCTAGGCCGTCCGGTTCGCTTTCCGGTCCGGTTTTGAAAACATTGATTAGAAATAAATACAAGCTTTGACCGTCTTAGCTCTTTTTTATTTTAATTTTTTTTAAAAAATTTTTATATGTCTTCTTTAATCAAATTTTATTTTAGTTTGAGTTGATTTTTTTATCAATAAAATAATAATATTATTACTTACTCTTGTATTTAAGTTAAATGTTTAGAAATAAAAAAGTGAAGGAGGTGGAGTTAAAAAAGGGTTAAATCATTTCCTAGTGGTGAGTTGGAGTTAAAGGAGAAAAGATGGATAATATGATACCTATATGGAGTTAAAATATGACAAAATATACTCTTGGCCTAATGGGAGTAATGGTAATATAATCTTGTTGAAATAGAGGGTTTGTTATTTTTTTATGAATCCTGTTAGTATGTATAATTAAAAAGACTAGTGAGATGCTAGATCAAGACAAGATAAACATTACAAGTTATAAAAATATGACGGAGGATAATGCCACTCTAACTGATTAGAAGTAAAATAAAATATGATCTGTTTTTTCTGAAAGAGGTTAATTTTAATTTCTGCATCTTTTAAATCATCCAAAAACTGAAAATTTCATGTAATCCTGAAAGTTTGAAGGCTGGGGTTTTCTTTATGTAGTCTTTCTTGCATAAAAATAGTTGTAAGTAATACAAAATTGAGTTGCTAAACCTAATTTAAATATAATTTAGTGTTATAACCCTAGTAAATCTGTTTAATTCATTTATTGATTGATACATGACTTAGCATTCTCTAGCTCTTCACATTTAACTTTGAGATTTACCGTATGTTTAAATCCTATTGTTTGGTTGATGTTTAGGCACGTCAACATATTAAGCATACCATTTCTCTTTTAGTTCATGTTAGCAATGTATTAAACATGTTAAATTATTACGTTGAAAACTACTTGAAACAGAAAATATAAGTATATTGCTTTCAAGAGTAGACCGTAAATTCGGTTTCACATGTGTTTAGGTTGCGTTTTATAGATGAAGCAGCGTGAATCATAATCTTTAATGTTTTAATTAACAATCAACTTGTGATTATTTCCTTAAAAAGTATACCCTATGTTTATGATATTAAGTTGCGATAATAAGTCATGATGGATATAACTTGGTGAAAAGATTTTTTTTTCCGTAAAAATTATCATGACACAATTGTGGATCATATATAAGGGAGGAGGGAGCACCCTTGGGTCCCCATGCGGGTAGGCGGGTACCCGCGCGGGTACACCGCCGCACCCATTTCGGGTACCCGGCGGGTAGGTGTTTACGGATTATACTCGCCGATTCGAGTGGTGGTTCAAAAACGGCTATATAGCCGTTAAATTAGCCGTTGAGTTTTAAAAAAATTAACTCTATAAATACTCACACATATACATGCTATTATCTACATAAACACACATATTTACACAAACACAAACAAAAAATATTGTCACGGATCCCCGAATGTCAAAAACTGTTAGTAGCAAAATATCCCGAGATGGTGGTTCGAGTACGAGAGGTTATACACCGGTCCAATGTTGCAAATAATATTGGACCGGAAACGAAAAATAACCGAGAAATATAACTGGCCTTGTGATTTTTAGTTTCTATATTTTTTAAGATTCTTTTTATTGTATTTGTATTTGTATTTTTTTATTATTTGAATTATTGTAATTTTTATTTTTTTAATAAAAGTTAATTTTCTTTTAAATTATTTTAATATTAAAATAAAAGTTACAGGGTAGTTCAGGGTTGCATTTCCAGTTTTTGGGTGTTTCAGGGTATTTTAGGGTACTTATGATATGTTAGTGTGTGATTGGTGAATTCAAAGGTAGTCCAGGGCTGCGACCCCTCCTTCCTGAGTTCATAACATACCCTAAAGTTAAAGTTATCATTTTACAATTTTGTAGTAGCCGTAACTGCACATGTACTAAAAGACATATCTACATATGAGGAAATATCTATATTATAAAGATATATATATGTATTATCTTCTATTATTTTCATGTAGAGAAAATATCTATAGTTATGATGAGAAAATATTGTGAGAATCAAAGAGACAGGAAGAATGGTAGCAAGTGGGGTACTACGAGAGGAGTCTGTCGGAATAACATAACGAGTGGTCTATGAAAATTGCCACCAATTAAAATAATAGTAACCAGAAAATAAGAATAAAATCATACATATAATGGATAATGTTATTATAGCACGTCAACCCTAAATCATTACTAGAAAAAGTATCATTTAGTTTATTTATCATTGATAATACTTTTTAATGCCATCTTTTTCACATGCAACGTAGGTAGATTATATTTATAAAGAACTCAAACTAATTTGATTATATGTTTTTTTAATATTTAAGCAAATCTATAAATGTACGTATAGGTAACACAATTTACACATGATCTTCAAGTGCATAGGTTATATAAATAACTAAAAGATCAAACTAATTTATAATTATCTTAGTTGGGTTTGGTAAATCAACTCATTTATAATCTCGACCAAACTATTATAGTACGATTGGTTTATCGGGTAATTATATTTATTACACATTGGAAATAAATTATTGTTTTCTAAAGCTATAAACAAAATGATGTGTTAAATTATCGTTTCTATGGATTAAGTTACCGAGCTGAATTTAAGAAAAATGTGCGAGAGAAAGAACCAAAAGGTGATGCAACTTGAAGTGGTAGAAATAGAGTTGGACCATGCAAATGTGTCCAAAAAATGAAGAAATAAAAGAAAAAAAATATCACTTTTAAATAAGAAATAACTTTAAATCAAAATTTTTATCGTATAAACCAATAAATTTAATTATAGTTAAAAATCTTGTTTATATGTAAGGAATTTTTTACTTTCACATTTGAGTTTCATTTAGCGACATGCTTTTTATTAATTAATTAATTAGTATTTTTACGAGTATGTTAATTTATTTTCATGAATGAAATATCTTTAGAAATATAAACTTTTCTCGAAAATATAACGTGATTTAGGCATGCTATAAGTTAGTTTGAAGTAATTAATGAGGAGTATGATATATGTCATTCAAACAATGAATAAAGAAAGTGATTTGGGTTTGTTTATTCGAAACTTTTTTTACAATTCATAAACATATCACAAGATAAAAAAATATTAATATGTGCGGGTTGAATTGTTGAATAAGCATGACCCGTATTTGTATTTATGTTTAAAACATCAATCATAACCCGAACACATTTAATATTACGCAACTCCAACATAAAAGTATACTAATCTATTTATCTAAACTTGTCAAACATGTTCATGGACTTGCATAATACTTGTAAACATGTTGGTTGGGTTAGTGAATCATAACAAAATGATTTAAAACGAGTTAAGAGATTAACATTTTAATTTTATTAATAACTATATGCCTATAAATGTTTTAAAATATATTTTCTCAATTATGGAAACCTTTTCTCTTAATCACCATAGTAATCAAGCATCCTCATAAGAACTTTCTGATTAATAAAAGTCAAAATTTACATTTGAGAAAACGGTAACAGAATCTTTACACGCATAATATGTTCTATTTATTTATTTATTTATTTATCTAAGATCTAAATATTTCATTCACCCGATCATGATGAAATTAAGATATCTTTTAAACTTAAAATCTGAAGTTGTTTGTAACAAGATTGAAGCAAACGAAATGCTAAATTACTAGATTCAAATGCGTATTTGCTCACGTTTTACCAAAATCATGATTTTTATCTAGTTTCGAGTAATATCTTAACACGTTTCAGAGATTAAGTTAAGATAGAAAACTAACCTCGATTGATTACGCGACAAAGCTCCACCACGTTCCGTGCACCACCGCCGCAGCTGTTGATACTGGTTGTACCACCAGAAAATGGATTGATGGTTTAAGATGAGGAGAAGAAGTGTGTTCTTTGTCACGACGGTAAAGGAGGCATAAAAGCAAAAGAAAGAAACTTTTGTTTAAAGTCGTTTTGGTGTTTGATTTGTTTTTAGAATTTACACTCACTGTTTTCAGTCATATTTCAATTGTATTTTATTTGTTTGTATGTATATCTTAAATATAAAACAAGACGCTTTAACGGTTATTGATTTTACATATAAAGCATACATTTTGTCAACTTTATAGCATGTGCAAAGCATGATAAAAAGGTTGTATAAATAAGACCGGATATTTTTTGTAGAAGAATTAAAAGAAGATTGAAAAAAATCTAGGTTTTTATATCCTGTTTTCTCTAAAATTGTACGCTATAAGAAAAAGAAATTATACCTAAAGTTGTGTGTTCACTTTAGGGCTGTTCAAAAAGCTCGACGCTCGAAACTCGCTCGAACTCGTTCGAAAAATGCTCGGAATTTTGCTCGTTCGATTTTCCGCTCGGTTATAAACGAACCGAGCGGCTCGGTTCGGTTTGAAAACTAACCGAGCACGAGCAAAGGTACGCTCGCTCGTCGCTCGCTAGGTTTCGCTCGAATTATTTTTTAGTTTAGTTTTTATATATTTTATATATGTTAATTTAAAAAGTTATTTATCAATTATATATATTTTATTTTCTAGTCAAAAATCAAAACAACCTAATTACTAAAAACCCTAATTCTCTAATCACTCCATACATTCAAAAATCAAAACAACCCTTTACCCTACCTCACTCCTCCAGTCCTCCATCGGTCCATCCACAGATCCACTGCCTACCTCCGTCCTCCAGGCTCCAATACTCCATCCACGATTCCACGCCACCATCCACCGCCTGCAGCTCCGGCCTCCATCCACGCCTCCATCCACGCCTCCATCCCTGCGGCCTCCAACCGATCGACCACAGCCCCTGCGGCCTCCAACCGTCGGCGACAGTAGCGGCTACCAGCCGTCGACCAGCCGTCAGCCGTTGACCCCTTGCGCTCGTCAGTCGTCGACCAGCCGTCGACCAGCCGTCGACCAGCGGCCTCCAACCGTCGGCGACATGTATATCCTCTTGTTCTATAGCTTTTTGGTTTTCAGTAGGTTTTCAGTAGCTTGATTATTATGACTAGGAAGATTTTGGTGGTTTGATTTCAATAGGTAATTATAGAAGTTTGATTTTGGTGCTTGTTCTATACAACTTAGGATTTCTAACACAAAACCGAGCAAAACCGAGCGAAACCGAGCGAAACCGAGCGCTCGGTTTAAAACCGAACCGAGTTCGAGCATGAAGTTTGCGCTCGAATTTGTAAATCCGAACCGAACCGAGCCGCTCGGTTTGAAACCGAACCGAGTTCGAGCGGAGCTGCGTTCGGTTCGGTTCGGTTCATGAACAGCCCTAGTTCACTTTGATTAGAGTAAGGAAAAACTGATTAAATGGGCCGAATTGAACCAAACTAATTAATAAGACCTTGTTGAAATAACTGGTGATTCGAACTTGTTTTTTCTTTAGGCTAATTTTCTTCTGGCTCAAACATTTCAAGCCAACATGTAACAACAATAAGTTACCCATTCCTAAAACCGAAATTCTAGTTTTGTTCACTTTGAGTCAAAACCAATCCATGTATAATCCGGACTTATTATAAGATACTTTATTGTGGTAAATAATAATATACATTAATAAGAAACATAAAAGATAAGGGTCTATAACTTTCACTAATTTATCCTTCAATTTGGTCCAACAAAAATATCATGTGGTTCTAGCAATCAATTTATTGCATAATCTAACGTCTTAAAAATTATTAAAACTTTCATTTTCTCAAGTTGATATATTTTCACGTTAAAACATTAAATTCTAAATACTGATACGTCATTTAGCTAGCTACTATTTTCTTTTTTTTTTGAACGGCGATAAATTTTATAAATAAAAAAGCCCAAGACTAACAAGACACTAAACAAGGGAAAGAAAAAAACAACACATTACATAATAGGAGTATCTAGCCACTCGATCCGGTTCTTAGTGAACTCACTACATTGACTCTTAAACCAAATAAAAGAATAACTCTTCCTCGAACATAGTAGATTTTATTGAATTTCCAGTTTTAACGGCTATTTTATATATCTTTTTTATGATTAATTTGATAACGTTGTCTACAATAAGTAGCTAATTTTGCGATTAGATAATTTTTTAATAAATACTAAATATACTATCAAATTTTGAACGTCGGTGCCCACTCACAAAACATTGTTCACTGTGTCAGATCAAAGTTTACAAGTGCTTTGAGAACAATTTACAAGTGATATGAGCGTGAATTTTGCTGTTAATTCAAGTGTAAAATTAAACTTCAAATTTGTCATCTCAACTATATGTAGGGATGACAATGGGGCGGTTTGGAATCCCAACCGCATACCCGATTAGAATCGTGTGTCTCATACTCGACCTCAAATCTGTCCGCATCGGATTTTGGACATATCCACGAGTAATCTTGTATGCCCGTTAGTTTCATATATTTTACTCATTGGGTGTATCAACTGGGTATTTCTTTAACACTTGGGTCAAATCTCTTTGTCGCTATATCTCTGACTAAATCTATTAATCGTTGTCTTGCTAACTCTCTTTAATCATGGCTAGGGTTTGAAGGGAAACCAACAGTTTGATTCTCAAGTTATACGAGTAAGATGACTCTGTATGTAAATAAGGGTTTATAAGTCCTTCAAGCTTTTGTTTCTTTTTTTTACTTTAAAAAATATGAACGCTTTTGTTTCTTTTTTTACTTTTAAAAAATACGATCTTCTATAAGTTTACAATTCTTTATAATTATCTATATTTTTATGTAACTTTTATTAAAAAAGTAAATTTTAATATATGATCCGTCCTCTTGACGCATGGGTTCATACATCGATTTCTATTAATAACCGTCATAATCTTACAACTTATGGGACACATTCATGTGGCCCTCTAAGAACAACTTCGTTGTTTTTTCGCTAATTTACTCTATGAATAAGGATGTATGAGCATATTATAATATTTTTAAATTTAGCAACAAAACGATTTATTATGATAAATTGATAAAATAATATCAAAAGCCTTATAGTTAAATATTATATTACAAAAAAACAGTTCAATTATTATATAATTCCGGTCAGACTTTGGTTTACTTTCTATGTTCTATTATTATGCCTTTAGTGAAAAGCGTATCTTTTTACATTGGGCACTTGGGTGTCACAAAATCGCAATCTTTCTAGATCTCATTATATTCGTCCTTTTTTACACCTTTTAAAAATGAAACTTTAGGTTTTTTAATTGGAAATAACTTTTGAAAAACAGCGACAATAACCATATAACTTCATCGAATCCTTTTTTTATATCCATTGGATTAAATCTTAGAGTTCTTTCACTGAAATAAATTTCAAGTTTTTTTAGAACATTTGAAATCAAACTTAGATAATTTGATAGTTGTGAAAATCACTTTTCAGATCAAAATTATTCGGTAGTTCACCCGAATAAATCAATAGGATATAACTCAGACGAGATTAAGAATTAGTATGATCTTTGTGTGATATTCGTGAACCAGAAGAAAGAACAGAATGACCAATCTATTTCGAAATCAATATTTGCAGGGAAGGCGAGAAAAATGCCGGTGGTAGTTTTCTTACCAAAATATTACACTTTTTACCCTCAAGTTTCACACGTGAAACTTTGATAAAATCAAATTTGGTGGTAGTTTTCTTACCAAAATATTACACTTTTTACTCTCAAGTTTCACATGTGAAACTTTGATAAAATCCATTTTTCGTGCGTTTTTTATAAAGCAATGTTTACCGAAATAAAAAAAATTCCGCGTTGTCCTGGCAGCTCGACCCCAGCCAGGGAATCTACCCTTTGGACCCCGCCAGGGGCTGCCACCCATTGGACCCCACTTCCAGGGGCGCTGCCCCCTGACCCCCGTTGCTTACTGGCTTCTTCCCTAATAAGGTTTTCAATTTCAAAGATCACAATAAACTCAAACACATGTGCACTTCCGCACCTCCTAACTTGCTTGATGGATATTATGATCAAATTGATCGTTAGTCAATCAAATTACACTAAAATATCTAACAATTTTTCACCCTATAACATGACAAACCTTATAAAAACTATAGGGTAGATGTCATACGAGCAACTCGCAAATGAAGCCGCAAGTGACTTTATGAGTTATTTAGAATTTTAATTTAACTCAAAATCAATTGTCTCATGTATCATTTCAACTTTTCTCAATATATTAATACAATATATTATTTAAGATCAGTTTTTTTTCCAAATAACTTATGCTCAAATATCTAGTGCAAAGGCAATAACAATATGCAAGTAAAAAAAATACTAAGACATGTATGAAGCCGCACGCCTTTGTGTCCAAACTGTCCCTTGTCGATAGCAATTTAACATAAACATAAAATAGCTGCAAAGTGCGGTTGATCCTGTGATTTTAAGTTTTTTCATTTTTAATAATTATTTATATATTTTAGTTATTTTAGTTTGAAGATTAGTTATATAACTTATAATTATGTTTAATTTTTCTAAATATATAATTTATTTTTTTTGATGAATTAATTGAAAAATAATGAGAATTCAAGAGACCAGAGAAAGATGTGATGCAACCGTTAAGTGTAGCATATGGTTCAAATGAGGCGTCAACTTGTGATTGAGTGGAATTGAAAGTTCATGAAAGTTCGAAATAAAGCGTCCCTTTCTCCTTTAAAAAAGGGGAGACGGTGTCATGACCAGGGGAGGTGGGGAAATCTGAACCCTTCCAACCCGGTAAGCCCCCCCCCCCCAACCCACCACCCAGCCCACCACCCAACCCACCACCCAATGACTAATCCCCGGGAATCACCAATGCTCATTCCTCTCTTTTTGTGGGCTGGAAGTTGTACTATATCACCCGTATCGCACACTGAAAAAGTGGAAAGAACAAGGAAAATATTTGGAGGACACTTCGCAAAAAAAATTTGGGAAAACCGAAAAGATATGCTTTAACAACCCAAAGAAAAATGAGAAACTTGAGACGGTTCCCACTACTCTCACACTTGAAAGTATACACAAGTCGCTTAGACCCTCAGGGTTTTATATGTATGAAATGTATTAAATCTTAGTTATTTAATCTAATCATTTTCTAGATCAGGGTTACTATTATAAAAGAATTAATATACCCTTTTTATTCTTCATGAAAAAGTGTCTCGTCATAGTTTGACATATTAAGATTCTTCGGTTTGTAAAAATACATACTAAACAAATTCTTGATGTTAAAATCTCCAGATGTATGTAAAATATAAAATGAACAGAATACTTTTTTTAATAATAACCTTTATTAGACAAGGTGATATTAAATATTTATACAAAAGGAAACTTATATTATCTAAATTAGAATAACGTAAGGATTGATTAACAAGCCATAACTAGAAAATGACTTGAAATTAAGTGCAATTTTTAAACTTTTGAAAAATTTTAATCTACAAAAATCAAATTAGTGACTTTTTCTTATATATTTTAAAAGCCGAGAGACCTAAATACACTAAAATTTTATTAAGTGACTTTTTTATAAGAAGCAAGAAAATATGATGGTGTTTGTTTTTTTTATGATATTAACTCTTTCAATTAACCTTGTGTAATCTAATGTTAGTAGTAAACAACATATTAAGACTAGGGCTTGTTTATTTTTTTTTTGAACAATAATAAATTTTATAAATAAAAAAGCACAAGACTAGCAAAACACTAAACGAGGGCAGAGAAAAAACAAAACATTACATAAGAGGAGTATTTAGCCACTTGATCCAATTCTTAGTGAACTTGTTACATCGAGTCTTAAACCAATTAAAGGAAAAATGTTGAATTTCCTCAAACATAGTAGATTTCGACGCTCGATTAGTTGAAAAAACGCATCTTTCCTTCTTTGCCAAAAAACCCACCAATGATTGTCACATTGTAGCCATATTATGGGGAACCTAGGTAGTTTACTTTCCCTTTAGCTACATAGCTTAAGTCATTGTATAATTTGTATTTATAATAACCTGCCTACCCATTCGGGCGAATCCGTCTCAATATGTTCTGATTCGTCAATTTAAACCCACTCTAAGAATATACATGTTAAAATCATTGGACTAAACCGGATTAAAACCGAATCAGTTTTTCTTCTTATAAATTGGTTTTATAATCCAAACTGGTTTGGTTTGCCCCAAACTCTTTCTAGACTTGATTTGAAACTTTGATTTTATCACCTCTAACATACTATGATGATTGAGTAATATTAGAGTTAATTACACGATTTGTCACTGTACTTTGCCCATATTGCAATATTGGTCTCACCTTTTGAGAAATTACAGGTTTGATCCCAACTGTTTATCAAACCGTAACGTCATTGGAATCTAACACTAACTTATGTTAAGTTTTTCAGTTAGCTGGAGGTGAAAAATCTAAAATACCCTAACTAAAAGACAAAATATGGTGTCACCTTTTAGGCTTGGGCAAAAAAACCGGTTCGGTCAAAAAAACGGGAACCGGTTTCAAAGAAAAACCAGTTTGGCCCAAACTGGTCTCAAACCGACCCGAACCGCTGGTTTGTATGCCGGTTTGGTAACCCTACCCTCAAAACCGGTTTAAAAAGTTAAAAACCGGTTAAACCGGTCCTAAAACCAGTTAAACCGGTTTATTAAAAAAACTGGTTTCAACCCTGTCCAAATCGGTTTGACAGGTTTGAGTTTCCGGTGAGCCAAACCGATTTGTAACCTGAACCGGTTTGAAAAAAAACCGGTTTGACCCCACGACAAAAAAAAATGGCTTGGTTTTGAACCCGAAACGGTTTGGGTAAAAAAACCAGTTTGTACACCACTACCACCTTTACTTATAATAAGATGGGTCCCACTTCTTCTACCCTATCCCACCCCATACTATTCTTCCCCTCCTTTCATACTCCCCCACCACCGCACCATTACCATCGCCCGCCACCATTATCACTTGCTAACCACCGCCGGGATCTACCATCACCATAATTAACGGTGACATCCTCCTCCAAGCACAAACCACCTTCCAAAACCCCCCATCCCCACCGTTGATCACCCACAACACTCACTATCACCATCACCGACCGTTCGATATACTCCACCACCACCACAACCACCACAACCACCATCGTTATCATCGCAATTTCAATGTCCATTTTGATTCGATTTTGATCAAGAGCTTCTCGTTGGTTTGATCTACTCCTGATAAGGTGGTTATTTGCGACAGTGGTCCTCGTGTGTCGAACAGGAGGAACAATGATGGTGGGGTGGTGGTGAAGGTCTTCTAATTGAACGTGGCGTCGTAGGATGAAGATGAAGGTGGTGGTTGACGATAGTGGTCGGTCACGGGGGATGGTTGAATGATGGTGGGTTTGCGTAGGATGCAGTGCAGGTAGATTCAGATCGACGGTGGGTTACGGAGGCGGGTTCAAGCGGAGGATGTGGCGGTGGTGGTACGGTGGTACGACGTCAGGCGTTATGGATGTCGTGTTTTAATGAAAACCAAGTTATAATTAAAAACCAAGAAAACCTTTTTATAGCCTTTGATTGTTTTAATCAATTGTTAAGATTGATCAATGGCATGAATGTAATTAAATAAGGTTTAAAGGTTTTAAATAATAGTTAATAGGGGTATAATAGATAAAACACAAGTATAAAAAAACAAACCTTTACATCTTTTCTAAAAGTTTTTATATTCTTTTTTTAGTATATCCACCATAAAAATAAAAAGAATTGAGAACATACATGAACATAATATGTCATAAAAGATGCATACTTGAGACCAAATAAACTTTTTATCTAAATACATATTAGCAACACCATCATTCGTCTAGAGGGGACAACAGAGTCTTTCGTAGTGAAAAGACGGAGTTTGGGTTGTTTGTTTGGGTCTTAATGATCCTGATCAGACTCAGAAGTCTAACTTGGTCAGATGTGGATGTTTGGTTGGATACCCACTTATTGAATAAGCTCAGAGGAAATACAATATCTGACCTAAGAAAATCCTCCCATTGCTCTCATCGATCTCCCCCTCCCTTCTGTTGGAGATATGTTGTCTTCCACTTTGTGGGGATCACTAATAATGGAAGAATTAGGTGGTTCTTAGTGGTTTACAACTCTTCCACTATTGATGGTTCAAAATCAATGTTGTAGTGTATAAATAGGTCTCTTGTATTTGTATCAAATCATCCCTTACAAGCATCTCAATAAACATTCCCAGTTACCCAGTGGATGTAGGTCAGTTTAGACCGAACCACTTAAACCCTTGTGTCTCATCTCAGTTTATGTTCATAGTTGTGAGTTCGTGTGTATTCTACTGATATCCTAACAACTGGTATCAGAGCCATCAGGCTCTTGACAGACTCACACGAACAGAGAAGAAGGTGAAGAGAGAAGGTACCTGGTGAGTGAAATCGGAGTTAGCGTTCTGATCAGAGATCGCAAAAGACACCGCCGGCTGAGCCGCCGCTGTTCGCCGCTCACCTGTCGTCGCCCATCTGCTCCAGTTAGGGTTCCGTTCAAACCCAACTGACCCGTGCCACCTTACACCAACAGCCGTCACCCACCTCCGCTACAACCCCACTCTGAGCCGCCTCCCACCACCATCCGCCGTCGCCGTCGTCGCCGGTTGTATCGTCACCGCCGCATGATCAAACGCCATCATCGGAGGACAACTCGCCACCGGAACCGCCGAAGACGACGGATCCGCCACCAGACACCACCGCGGTTCGCACCGCCGGACCACCGCTACCTCGCAGCAACAGATCGAGCCGCGGAAACAACAGCCACGACGACACATCTAGGGTTCCGAAATTGAAGACCTAGGGTTTCAATTTTGCACTTGGGTCTTCGGATTTTGTGAAGATCGTGGGAGCAGGTGCACAGGAAGAAGAAGGATATTAGGTTTATTTTTCTCTGTGTGTGCGCAAGAAGGAGGAAAGAACAGGTCATTCCTTTCTTTTTTAAAGGGAAAATCAAGTTTCCTCATTGACAAAAGAGACCCCTGCATTTTTTTTACGAAGTCTCCATCATTCACAACTTGGTTGTTTATCGCCGTTCAAAGCTCGAAAAAGATAAGTTTCTTGCTTTCGTATATTACTTCCATAAATTACCACTTAGCAGTACGAACCTGTTCGGTTAGTAGTTATTTGGTAATTTGTTATTAATGGAAGAAGACGATAAAATTAAGATTGATAAATTTGATGGGAAAAATTTTGGATGGTGGAAGATGCAAATTAAAGATTTGCTGATACAGAAAGAGTTAGATGCTGCTCTAGAACCTCCTCCTACACCAGTACCGAATAATTGGGCATCGATTAACAAGAAGACGATGTCAACGATACGGCTTACATTATCCATGAATGTTGTGTATAACATTATGGAACAAACCACGGCGCGTGGAATTATGGAAGCCTTGTCCAACATGTACGAGAAGCCGTCTCCTGCAAATAAGGTGTTT
The DNA here is from genome assembly GCA_024085815.1 of Flaveria linearis. Lineage (NCBI taxonomy): Eukaryota > Viridiplantae > Streptophyta > Magnoliopsida > Asterales > Asteraceae > Flaveria > Flaveria linearis. The sequence continues at coordinate 5,736,589 of CM044001.1, forward strand.
TTAATTCGGGTGTTAGTCAACACTCGAATGAAAGAAGGAAGTTCTGTCACTGAGCTTATTAATCTATTTAAATATCATTTGACACGTTTGTCGTCAGTGAATTTTAATATAGATGATGAATTACAGGCTTGTTTATTATTGTCCTCATTACTTGACAGCTGGTCAGGAACGATCACAGCAGTTACTGGATCGATTGAGACACTCACATTCAGTAAGGTTCGAGATTTAATACTGAATGAGGATTCCAGAAGGAGGAACTCTGGAGAAACAAGCTCGTTGCTCAGTACTGAAAGAAGAGGGAGAAGTAATAATAGAGGAGGAAACAAGGGAAGGACAAAGTCAAAATGAAGAAGCAAGTCAAGACCAGCAAAGCCAAGAAAAGACATACAGTGCTGGAACTGTGATGAGCATGGACACTTTAGAAGTCAGTGTACTAAACCTCATAGAGACAAAAAGGAGGTGAATGCTACCACAACATCAGATCCAGAAGATGCTCTTATCTGCTGTGTCGAAAATACTGTTGAAGACTGGATTATGGATTCAGAGCATCATTTCATGCCACGTCTAGCACGAAGAAGATGAAGAATCTACGAACAGGTAACTTCGGTAAAGTTCGTTTGGATAATAATCACAGTCTAGACATTACAGGGATTGGAGACATAGAGTTGAAGACATTGTTGGGAACAATCTGGATCCTGAAAGATGTTCGGGTCATTTCAGGTTTGAAGAGGATGTTAATATCCATCGGTCAGCTTGATGATCATTGATATGATGTTTACTTCGGTAAAGGACAATGGAAAGTTGTCAAAGGCAGTATGGTTGTCGCTAGAGGGAAGAAGAGAGGCACTTTATACATGGTTGAAGTACTAATTGACGGGGTAAATGCAGTGTCTAGTGAGCCGAGTAAGTCAAAGTTATGGCATCAAAGACTCGGTCACATGAGTGAAAAGGGGATGAAGATTCTTGTTACCAGGGGAAAGCTTCCAGTATTGAAGCAGGTCGAGTCTAAATTCTGTGAACCTTGCATTCTTGGAAAGAAAAAGAAGGTTACCTTTCTAAAGAAAGGGAGAGCACCAAAAGCTCAGAAGTTGGAGCTGATTCATTCAGATGTGTATGGACCGACATCAGTAACTTCACTTGGTGGAGCTCGCTACTTTGTGACTTTTATTGATGATTCAACACGCAAGATATGGGTTTACTTTCTTAAACATAAATCTGAAGTTTTCGATACTTTTAAGAAATGGAAATCTGCTGTTGAACTTGAAACTAATTTGAAGGTGAAGTGCTTGAAGTCTGACAACGGTGGTGAATACATCAGCAAGGAGTTTATAGATTACTGTGCTGATAGAGGGATCAAGATGATAAATACAGTTCCAGGAACTCCATAACAGAATAGGGTTGTTGAGAGGATGAACAGAACATTATGTGAAAGAGCCAGAAGTATGAGGTTGAATACAGGGCTCCCAAAGATGTTCTGGGCTGATGCAATTAACACATCAGCCTATCTTATCAACCGTGGACCCTCAGTACCGTTAGGATTCAAGATTCCTCAAGAAGAATGGAAGGGTAAAGCAGTTGAGTACGATCACCTGAAAATCTTCGGATGTAGTGCTTATGATATTAATCCTGAAGGTGACAAGTTAGTTGCTAAAGCAAAGAAGTACATCTTCATTGGATATGGAGGTGATAAGATGGGCTATAGGCTTTGGGATTCTGAAAACAGAAAGATATTCCAAAGCAAGCATGCAGAATTCAATGAAGCAGAGCTGTACAAAGACAGAAAGGTGGAAAAGTCAGAGGTTCAGAAGGAAACAATTGAGTTTAGTGTTAAAAATCAGAAGAACAATTCTGCTACAGAACCAGTCGCAGATTCTGATAACACAGAACCAGAGACTGAAGATGGTGAGGATGAAGAAACAGTGGGAGTTTCTGACAGTGGGAGTTCAGGGTCTGAAGACAAACAATCACCACAACAGCCTACGATAAGAAGATCAACTAAAGTTTCTAGACCACCAAACAGGTACAGTCCCAGTCATACCGGCCCTTCTGTCAACTACATTCTCTTGATAGAAAATGGTGAACCAGAAAGTTGTTCTGAAGCTGTCAAGATGAAGGACTCGTTCCAGTGGAAGCGAGCTATGAAGGATGAAATGAGTTCACTACAGAAGAACAACACTTGGGTTCTTGTTAAGCTTCCGTATGACAAGAAAGCTCTTCATAATAAATGGGTCTTCAGGGTCAAGGATGAACAAGATGGATCTAAACGGTATAAAGCCCGTTTAGTGGTCAAGGGTTTTCAACAGAAAAAGGGGGTTGATTATGATGAAATTTTCTCTCCAGTGGTGAAGATGACCACCATCAGATTAGCTCTGAGCATTGTAGCAGCAGAAAATTTGCATCTAGAGCAGCTAGATGTAAAGACAGCATTTCTACACGGTGACCTTGATGAAGACATTTATATGTCACAACCTGAGGGGTTCCAGGTTGTTGGAAAAGAGAATTGGGTTTGCAAGCTGAAAAAGAGTTTATTTGTTCTGAAACAAGCGCCAAGGCAATGGTACTTGAAGTTTGATGATTTCATGGTGAGAACCGGTTACAAGAGATGTGAAGCCGATCACTGCTGTTATCTGAAGAAATTCAAGAATTCGTATATCATTCTACTTCTATATGTAGATGATATGTTGATTGCAGGATCAGACATGAATGAGATCAGCAAGTTAAAGAAGCAAATGTCCAAAGAATTCGAAATGAAGGATTTGGGTGCAGCTAGACAGATACTCAGGATGAGTATCACCAGGAGCAAGAAAGATGGCTCTCTGACACTGTCCTAAGAAAATTACATCGGGAAAGTGTTAGAGAAATTCAGTATTAATAATGAGAAGACCAAGCCAAGAAACACACCCTTGGGGAGTCACCTCAAGCTTACCAAAGATCAGTGTCCAAAACGGAAGAAGAAAAAGCTAACATGGCTTGAGTCCCATATGCATCTGCAGTAGGTAGTCTGATGTATGCTATGGTATGCACAAGACCTGACATAGCACACGCAGTCGGAGTTGTCAGTCGGTTTATGTCAAATCCGGGAAGAGAATATTGGGAAGCAGTAAAGTGGGTGCTTCGTTATTTGAAAGGAACTTCAAAGATGGGGCTATGTTTCAAAGGAAAGGATTCAATTCTCAGAGGTTATACAGATGCTGACCTGGGTGGCTGCAAGGAGACATTCAAAAGCACCACAGGTTTCGTTTTCACAGTGGGAGGAACTGCAGTTAGTTGGATGTCCAGGCTCTAGAAAAGTGTAGCTTTGTCCACAACAGAAGCAGAATACATGGCTATAGCTGAAGCCAGTAAGGAGCTAGTATGGTTGAAAGCTTTTCTGAAAGAGTTAGGAAAGAAGCAGACTGAGTACCTGCTGCACTGTGATAATGAAAGTGCAGTGAAACTTGCTAAGAATCATGTGTATCACAAGAAGACAAAGCACATCGGGATAAGGTATCACTTCGTGAGAGGATTGGTTGCTGATGGCACAATCAACTTGAAGAATATCTCAGGTTCTAAGAATCCAGCAGACATGTTCACCAAATGTGTAACGTTGGATAAGCTGAAGCTGTGCGTAGCTTCAGCTGGTCTCCAGGAATAAGTTGAGGAGACCGGGGTAACTGGAGGTGCATTGAAGGTCAATGGGGAACTTATTTATAGAAGTACAGAAGTGATGGTGCAGTTCGTGATCCGAAGACACCAAGTGGGAGATTGTTGGAGATATGTTGTCTTCCACTTTGTGGGGATCACTAATAATGAAAGAATTAGGTAGTTCTTAGTGGTTTACAACTCTTCCACTATTGATGGTTCAAATCAATGTTGTAGTGTATAAATAGGTCTCTTGTATTTGTATCAAATCATCCCTTACAAGCATCTCAATAAACATTCCTAGTTACCCAGTGGATGTAGGTCAGTTTAGACCGAACCACTTAAACCCTTGTGTCTTATCTCAGTTTACAGTTTATGTTCGTGGTTATGAGTTCGTGTGTGTTCTACTGATATCCTAACACCTTCAGCTCGAACTCGCCGGTCGTCGACGGATCAGGCGAGAGGATAAAGGCAATCGTTCAGGGTCTGGTGTTGTTCGACCGTTCATATCGCTCCAACTCTTGCTTCGTGTGATAGTTCATATCGTTCAGGGTCTTGGTTCTCGTCGGCCTCCCCTTCAGCTCAAACTCGCTGGCCTTCACATGTACGTCTTCTTCGCACCGTCGCACCCCATAGCAGGTTCGGGCCTTCGAGGACCTTCGATTGTTCGGTGTTTTGTATGTATTAATGTATATGCATATGATTCATGATAATCAGTCTAGCAAGCATGGTTTTGTTGAACCTATGTGGATATTTGGATGTTGTCTAGATTCTGTGAGTAAATTTCATCCCAAATGGAAAATATCTATGAATGACAACATGTATGATGCTGGAGTTTGAAATAATTGTGGATTTTGGATGTTTGTGAACATGTATGAATGTATTTTAAATATGGGAATCTTTTGCTTTAATTTTTATGCAAATGAGGTTTTTACTATGTTTGATACCTTACCTGTTTATATAGTTGGTGTTCCCCGTAGAACTTTTTAACTATGCCTAATTATACCATATTGTGTGATTATAGTTGTGTGTTTGTTCCTTATAGTTGCTTTTTTTTCCAAATGATTTGAAACAACTGATTTTCCAAATGGGGCTAGCAATGATCATATGATTACTTTACGTGACGAGATAGCAACTCAACTAATGTCAAATGCTTAAAACCAAAATTGTACACAAATTAATACTTTCTACATGGATTTAGTATGTTCAATAATGATTTATGTGTAATTTGGATTTTCTAATATGGTTTGTATTTTTTTTATAATTATTTATTATTAGGAGTTATAACTAAACAGATAAATTATATTCAACAAGTAATTCAGATAAGTAAAATAGTCATTCTATAAAGTCATTCAGATATCCAACCAAACAGACTTAAAACTGGTTCAACACTTATTGTTTCAAACATCTTAATGGTTTAGACCCCTTTTATTGGTTCAACACTTACCCATTCAGAAGTTGTCAAACAACTCCTTAGTCGGTCTAAAAAATATTCATTCTTCACCCAAAATCTTTTCAAAGATTTCGTCTATCTCAAAATTTCTTATGTTTTTTTCACATTACCTTAACCGTTAATCGTTGTAATCAAATGATTTCAAAGACAAGTTTGTTTTTTTAACGATCAACGAATACTATAAGCTTATTCATCTAGGTTAACCGGTTGGTAAAAGACCGCCAACGTGCTAAGCCTTTACAGGGGAAACCCACTATCAAAAAACTCATAGTGGTATAAGTATAAAACTTATAATCCATTTAAAACATATTGTATTAAAGGAAAACTCAAACCCATAATCTTTATATTAAAAGATTGTGAGATTGTCTTCAATTGTTCTGCGACTCGTTGAAATTTTCAAAGACAAGCTATGGACAAGATTCAAAGATCTTTTTGAAACCCCAAGGTCATAATATCAATAAATGAACTGATATCATATTTTCTTAACGATAAAGGTATATAATATATGCTTTTGTTCCGAATCTTTGCAACATCTTTTTTATTCGTCAACTTTTTGCGTCCTTCCAAAAGATCATGATTTTCTCTTTTAGACTTAGAAAAGCGATTTCTTTTGAGGCTATTATTTGTAAAAGAAAAATAATTTTTTATTCCATATAACACATTCTATGAGTCATGTTCTATATAAAACTATAACTATAAATATAGGATGAGATTATTTTACAAAATGTATTTTTGCTATAAAGTGTGAGAAGACACAACAAGACTAAAAAAGTCACAAAAATAATTATATCTCACAATATAAATCGAATTTCAAAAAATATTTCGAAGGCTCTGTTTCTATCATCGCCTTCTTTCACTAAAAAAAAAAAAAAATTTCATTGTGTCTTTACATGACACAATGACGTCATTGCGTCTTTCATAATGAATGATGTCATTGTGTCTTTCATAAATGACACAATAAAAATGTTTATTTTTATTTCGTTTATTTTTCTTTAGTAAGGATGGCTAGGGGAACAAAAACTCGGAATTATTTTTTGAAATTAAATTTACATTGTGAGATATAATTTTTTATGATTTTTTTTGACTCATTATGTCTTCTCACACTTTGTAGCAAAAATACCCTTTGTATTTAAACATCTTTCGTAAAAATATATAAAAAATTATTTATTAATAAGATATACTAGTCTAACCACAACTGAGTTTGAAAATTACACAGAGTTTGAACCAAATCATAAATAGTGATAAATTACAATTTAATAAAGACATAAACAGAGTTTTAAGTAATGGGTATGCAATTTGATTTTGATTCCTGATGTTGCAGCTAAACATATGGCGTCTTATGTTGAAATATTTAAATATTTAATTCAATATCAAACATATTATTTTTCAGTATTTTGTTCTAAAATCTTTTCATTGTTTGCTTTGCATGTAATATTGTAATTTTATGTTTGGGCTGAATGTGTGCTGTTGCATTAAAAGTATAATGGGCTTGCTGATGATATAGTGGGCTTAACTTTATATTTTGATTGATACAGTTGGATTTAAATTGGATTTAAAGAGAAACCAGTAAGGGTGTTCAATATTCGAATCGGAATAAAAAAAGTTTGAAATTCGATTTGATTCTAGTCAAAAATCACTTATTCAAAATTCAATTTGAAATTTCAAATTCGAATTCAATTCGATTCGAGGTCTAATTATCGAATTCGAATCTAATTACGAATTTGTGATTTTCGATTCGATTCGATTCGAAAATCGAATTACAAATACACACACACGTATTTCTTTATTTTATATATTAATTTAGGAATATGTATATGAGAAATTAAGAGTTAAAAGTAAAAAAAAAAGATAATCTAAAATGTTAAAGACTGATTGATACTTTTTGACTTATTTGAAACTTATAATATTTCATATGTTACGCTTGTTTATATATTTTAAGCATTTGAAATTTGATTTGTAGAATGAATTTTAAAAATTCTATTGGATTAAATATTTTTTATTAAATACAAATCGAATAAATTCAAATTCGATCTGAATTCGATTCGTAATTCGAACTTTTTTCGAATACGAATCGAATTCGAATCTAGTTTGAAAGTTTTGAATTCGATTCGATTCGAATTCAATTTTTATTTTTCGAATTCGAATTGAATTCGAATTCAGTTTGAAATTTTTGAAATTTGACTTATTCAATTCGATTAACTCGAATTCAGCACGATTCAACTCGATTCGATGAACACCCATAGGAAATAGTAACCGAGAAAGACAAATTAAATCAATGTAGATGTTATCTTCTCTATATCATCTTGGGTTTGAAACGTTTCACGTTTGGCCTTTCTTATCTAGAGTTTTAACATTTTTTTTTCAAATGAAGTAGCGGTTGTTCAAGCCATTCTATAGGTTTCCCTTTTATCTATTTGTGTTCATCATCTTCTTGTGTCTTGGTTTACAAAAGCCATCAGTTCCTAGCAAATCGAGTCGATTGGATGTTTGTTTGATCATTTCTTGATCATTGTCTTTATCTATCGAGACTATAATATTTCATTTTGTTCAATTGGAAATTGTTTGTGTGCTAATATCGTTTTGGGTTAATCTTGGAATAGATATAACGTGTTCTTGGCAGCTTAGTTGATTGAATTCATGAACTACACATTTGTAGCAAGATAGAAGTCAATTACGTTATGATACATTGTATATCTATCACAGATGGTGGGATTTATAAAAAATAATAATAATAACTTTACTGAGTAGTAAGCAAGCTTCAGGCAGTTTGAGGTCGGGACTCGCTTTCGAAGTTGTGGCACCCCTCCCCCACCAGGGGTTCATCCTCTATTTTGTTTTGAAAAAGACCAAGTTTTCGTTTTTCAGATTTTTTAAAAATGTTTTTATTATCTTTTTTTAGGTTTTTTTTAACAACTCCAAAATTTATTTATCACCAAAGTCAGGTTCATGTTCCTCGATGCTCTTTCTATATTGATTAACCATGATTTTAAATGCTAAATCTGGGTAGCTAATGGTTTTACGCATTTTAATCTTTGATGATTAGTTTATTAGAATTTGTTTTCGTAGTTCTTAACGTACGTTTTTACAACGTAAGTCTTCCGTTCTTTCCGAATATATCCTCGCAAATATTTTTTCATCTACTTTTGATTTTTTAGATAACATGTCGCTAACACATGAACTATACTATGCTACTTCATAATATAAAACACGTGTTGAATTAAAAAGCAATTAAAAATGAAATTAATGTGCATAAGTTTTAAAGGCAAACTGGAGAAGTTGGGCTGGAACTTAATGGGCCAGTCACTATGTATGTTTTGGGTCAGCCATCTAGAGTGTTGGGCTGCTAATGACCCAGATAGACAAATAATAGAAAGTAAGAAACACGTGGCCGAAAGACAAATAAATTACAATTTTCGTTTTTTTTAGTTCAAATTAAATTTCAATTTTTGTTTATTAAAACTAAGAAAATAACAAAAAATATTAATAATAATAAGTCCTTGTTTGAGTTTTATCTCGGTTTAAATTCTTTTCATTTTTCATACTTACACGTCTCGTCCTTTAAGTTAACCGCCAATATAACCATAAACAAAAACAATCAATTATTTTGGACGTTTGATGAAATAGACTTAAACTATGATATAAAAATCAAATAAAATATAAAGAATATTTTTTTGTTGTTTTTTAAGCTTAAAGACAACAAGTGAAATTTAAATAAAACTCAAAAGATGAAATATATATCTACTCTAAATTAAAATGTATATAATTATTAATTTTACTAAGTGACATATAGACCGACAAAATACGTGCACCATTCACAATAATCAAGCTAAAAATAAAATAACTGAAGCCGGACTGAGCTAGTTTGGTTTGTAAACGAGCCGAACCAAGTTGGTTCAATTTGCAAGCGGGTTGCGTCAAATGGCTAAAATTTAAACAAGTTGGTTTCGAGCAAAGCTCGAGCCATAAGTTATTTAAATAGCCCTAGTTAGTTCTCAAGGCAATTTGTGGGCGTCGGGTAAGGTTCAAGAGAGCGGCCGAAGACGGCCAGCGCTGCAGCCAAAAGGATGCCATAATCAATCTCGCAAATGAAACGGACCAAACTAATCCACTAAATAAGCATTGTTTCCTTTATTAATTGCATGGTCTAGAAAGAATGAATTTTTTGTTTGTCTAATTAAATGGTCTAAGGTTGAAACAATTATATGACTATCATGTCTCATCTTTCGAATAACACAAGAAGTAAATAAATTCTTAAGGTTTCATTAAATTACAAACAAGTGTTAATATTGTACCAACACACTAAACTATGCAACGATAACATCTCAACATCAAAACTTTTTGCATAAATTAAACTTATCCATATTAAGCTGCTTTTTTATAATCTAAATTGTTTATTTTGATTTTCTTTAAGTGACACAAGATAAAGGTTTGTGACAAAAGATTTAACTCAACTTATTCTTGCACAGTTCAAAGTTTTTTACACTCGAATGTTAAACAAAAATATGAAACTATTTTACTAAAGTTAAATGTAAACCTTTCCTTATAAATGAAGAATTAATTAGTACTTTACTAATTAAGATATACAGAAGAGACAAACCCAATGCGTAATTTCCGTCGTGTTTTGAAATAATTCAAGTAATTTTTATTCCGTTTCTCAAATGTTTAGCATATCAATAGACATGGTTTTATAGTATCTTAAGAACTAAAGCTACCGTCCTATTTGGTTTATAAACCGATTATTAACTAAGTTGTAGCTAACAACTAGTTTGTAACTCAACTCGACCAAAATAGACTCGTATAAACACTCAACCTAAAATCCTAAATACTAACCAAACATAGTTAACTTCAATAACTTTTTATCCTTAATTGTCACTACATTGTCACACTTATAGTTTCCAATTTAGAAATTGCTTCAGCTTCTTTAAGCATGAGATTAAGTAACTTCTTGTTAACCTCAATAGCACATTCAAGCTCATTAACTGTCTTTTCTCTCTCTTCCACCACCACCTTCAACTCCTCCACAGCCACCGCCGCCGCCACCGTCCCACCGCCATAACCACCACCACCCTCCCCTCTCCTCCCAAAACCACCACCGCATTTCACCACCACAACGCCGCCGCCACCACCACCGCCGCCAACCTCCACAAAACCAGTAATCATCCTCCCACTACCCACATCCCACGCATACACACCACCGTCATCCGCCACCGTCACTAATATCCTCCCGTAGTTCAATATCACCATCGCCACCACTCCTCCACCACGCACTCCGCCCCACACCACCACCCCTCCGCCCTCTGCCACGTCTATCCTCCTATCAACTTTAAGCTTTCTTCTATACACCGCCCCATCTCCTCCGCCGGCGTACACCACCGTCTCCAACGGGTCAACCACCAATGACCATATCTCTCCGGCGAACCCCACCGTCTGCAGATGGCTCCCGGTGACGACACTCCACACCTTACACGTACAATCCAACGAGCTGGTGATCATAATTCCGTCGGACCTCCCAACTCCGGCGACAATTCCGGTCACCTGCGACTCATGTCCGGCGAATGTTCTAAAATTCAAAGATTTTGCATCAATAGAAGAATCTAGAAGCCGGAGGATCGGAGTAACGGCGATTGTTCCATCATCACTCCCCGAAAGAATCAACGATCCATCGGAACTGATAGTAATGCACGATACAGGCTTCCCATGAGCTGAAAACGATCGAATTAAGTCGCCGGAGGGGAGAACTAACGTATGAATGTCGCCGGAGACTCCGCCGGAGAAGATGTACGATCCGTCGGAAGTTGCAGCAAGTGGAGCTACAGGCTCCGGTAGGGGAATGTTATGTGTGAACGACGGTGACCACCAGTAGTAAAGATGAACGGAACCTGCTCCGGTCTCCGGCGAGATGTGGGAGCAAGCGAATTGATTGTCTCCGATGAGGGTGATGCCGTTACGGGGGCATCGGGTGCCGGTAAAGCGCGCTAAGGAGGTTCCGGTGAGCGGATCGTAGGCGGTGATCGGGCCGTTCGGGGTGGCTTTGAGGAGAATTTCCGGCGGTGGTCGTGGTAGTTGTGGCGGCATTGAAGTATGTTAGGTTTTTTTTAACGACAGGTTAGTGGTTAGAAAAATATCATATGACGGAAAGATAGATATAGTATATATATGGAGGTGTCAACGACATTATTGTTACAAAGGTTTGAATGTTTTTTAACTTTTGGTCTTTTTGAGTTTATACTTTCTGGGACAGAGATCAAGAAAAAGGGGAAGATTTCATAGATTTATCGTAAAAATCATGTGAATTCTTTGATACTTATAACTTTAATGTCTAACTTAGGGGCGAGTATAATTTCTGGTTGACTCGAGAAACCTGATACAAAAATTTAAGATTAGACCATTCCAAATCATTTTACATATTATGGTCGTATTCTTGGTCTTATGTTTAGAGCTAATTTGATTTTCGGTTTGATTTATTGCACACCCTTAGTGCTACTATTTTAAGAAAGTCACATGTTCAATACATGACTAACTCTGTGAGAATAACAAAATCCATTTGTAAAAATGTTTCGTAAATTTAGTATCGGTTAAGCATTCACAGCGGAGTCTTTAAAAATATGTGTATATGTTTGGTATATTATATGAAATGATTTTGAGTGGTTGTGAGTGAAGGAGAGAGATGTTATTGTGGATTAGTATATTTGAAGAATTATTGTGCAATCCTTATAATTTTTTTAATATTTTTTTTAAAGTGGTTGTGAGAGGATTAGAGAGAAAAAAAGTAATATTAAGAGTATAAAAAGTATTATTTAATTGAAAAGAAGAGAGTAAATATAATGATTTTTAGTGTAATTATATGGATAAAGATAAAAAACCTAGGGTGAATGCTCCTAGAAGAAGAGAGAGATAAGCATTAATATAACCGTCTCAGTTTGAATGTTTTCAACTTTTGGTCTATTCGAGTTTTTTTTTTCCTTCTAGGAACATAAATCAAATGAAAGATTAGATCGTTTCTTATCATAACCTTTTAAAAGCGTATATTCAGCGAAAATTTGATTTGTCTCCTCCTATTAATCGGAAGAGCGTTTGCGGAGTCCTTTTGAGTTTTACGGTTATATAATCAACTTGAAAAAAGACACACATTGAACGCAAAACGTAATAACTATGAGAGTAAGATAAGAATTAAGAAGAGGGTGAAATAAATTGTTACATAGCTGTTGTAATCACACATATGAAACTAAATATACGGAAACAACATGTACTTTAATCAACAATAAAAGTATATATTTCATTTCTTTAATCAAGAATCGAATAAGTATGAATACATGCCATCTAAATCCATGGCAATTATCTCTATACTAAAATACAATAATGCCCTCATCTCAATAAATTTTCAATGCTGGTATCGTGGTAGCTATGGTATATCACTTATTTTTCTGTATAAATCCAATAATTGAATTTATGAATTTTCTTTCCCTAAAACATAAGGTTGTATAGCAAAACATTCCATGTATCTGGAACTCCGGCGAGGCACCAGTGGCTACAATCCATCGCCCCATACCCGTATGCTGACGGGTGACCGTCTTTTCGGAGGAGTGAAAGGTTTGTAATGTCCAACAAAGTGACCGGTTTCTTGATCGTTTTGAGTGATTTTTTAAGAGCCACCAATGCTGGGAGTGACGCCCCAGGATACGTGGAGCTTAATAGAGGAATTTTCTGACCGGAGCAGGATTTTGCCTTTGGTTCTCCCCAGTCGGTGCCACTGTAAGATGATCGAAAAGTATTTGTTTAATTTGATGATTTTCAGAGGACAAAAAATCAAGAAGTATATTTACCAAGCCTCTTTTATAATTATACATTTAGGTTTTGACATAATTATTCTAGGTGAGTTCTACACGTTTTTATTTAGATTGGGCCATGAAAATAACCAAATGATATCTGCAACTACTTTTTTTGTTATGTCAAATGCAAAATGAAAAGTGAAAACTAATTTACATTATGTAAATCCGTACATGCAAACTAATTCAAAGGCCTGATGACTATTTTATCAATCATTTTTATAATATTCGTAAGAAACCTAACATACTTCTTATTACTGGTCATAATGAATGTCATGTTTTTTTTTATTTTGTCTTACAAAAACCTTGTCATGACATCTTATAAACTATTTTAGTATATGTGACACCTAATTTAGTAACGATTAATTTAAACAATAAAAAATATAATTATTTTTTTAATTCCAAAAGTATTTTTATATCGTGGTACACTGGTACATAAAGCATCTTTGCATAGGTTGTGGCATTAACCATGTCAGATTAGCAATTTGAGGTCGATTGCTGAAATCCATAATAAATTTGCATCAAACTTAAATTTTTATTGTTATGATCAAGGAAATAATATATCTTCTTTTCTTTTCTTTTTGTATTTTACACTATTTTAATATGCTTCCTTGTAACGGGATGACGTTACGTCTTGAAAAAGAAAACTTACTTGTAATGAGACGGTGATATCCCTTGAAAAAACACTTTTGTTTTGCTCTGAGTAACGTTAGCATCAACCCATCGACCCCATGTCATGATGGCCTTTCCGAAAGCAGTTACTCGGTCCATGTCCTTGTATATACGTCTCCCGTCTTCTATGTAATCAAATCTACATTCGTGAACGATCTTTATGAATAACAAAGAATAAATTACTTTTAACCAAGATATACCATTCAAGAATGTACACTTCTTATTTTTTTTATGAATTCATTTTTATTTTATTTATGTATAATACACACAAATTGTGTCGACCCCAACCAACAACAAGTTTAGGTGTGACACAATTTAACATAAGAATGAAAATTTTGACTTACGGTTGATTAGTTCCTCTACGGGTCCACCAATGCCATGTGTTAAACACAAGGTAGTCAACATCCAACCAGTACTTGCCAGCTGTCAAGGAATCCAAATTCAACACTCTCCCAAACCTTCTCTTCACTACATCCACTAGGTACAAGTTGTGATGGTATGTCACTTTCAACCCATAATCCTACAATTATTTTCAAACACTTATTTTCTTTAATTAAACATGAAGATGTAAAAAAACAAATATTTTACAACAACAAAAAAAAAAGACTTACCGTAAAGGTGTAAGTGGTCATATCTTGAATCAATGAGATATTGACTGCGTGATTTGCGGTTGGCACTGAGGAGTGAATCATACATAACATCGACAACCATTGGTTTCGACTAAGCGAATCTCCTACAAACATAATGGTTTTCCCTCTTAGTTTTTCTAGGAAGTTTCGACCATCAAATCTATTACAGAAAAAAAATGCATAAATATATATGTTAATAACATATTATAGTAATGATTTTAGAATATTCTCAAATTGTTTTGATATAAAGCATATTTTTATTCTTGTAAAATATGTATAGTGTTAGTTGTAAAATGGATCCATCACATGCATGATCACATGAACTTCTTTCATAAATCAAATCTCATTGTGGTTCAAAAAATGATGATTTCATTTCAAATTATAGAGATAATAATGGTTGGTACCCATCTTTATCTTAATGAATGGAACCTTTAGATAAAAGTTAAAACGTTTTTTTTGTGCCCACAGCAACAAACATGTTGGTAACAAGTAGCGATTAGATCACTTTATTTGTCCACATATCCAACTAAGAATCTTTTTTATTTATGATTAATATAATTATTGTTTCATATGTGATACTAATACTTCTAAATTATAAAATATTAAACTTTTTAAAGATCATTGTTTTTAAAAACCCCATATCCCATTCGTCTCTTCTTCATGTCAGCCCATATCAAACACCAACAAACCCCCTAATAGACGAGAGCTCGCTCTCATTCCTCTCACACATTCTCTTCCTGCCCCTTCTCGTGTCAACCCGTGACCAGGAAGACATGTGGTAAGAAGTTGGGTCATTCTTGAGCCTTCCCCGAATGCTCAAACCGTCACTCTACATTAACTCTATGTCCCTAAAGGCATAAAGTGACCACCCTCTCAATATCACAAATTCCATAGACCGTATAGTTATATATTTTGGTAACTAGCTATAGTAACCAGTGTGTTACACGGGTTGAATAAATAAAAAATTAATATAACAAAATTTATTAATTATAAAATAATATTTTAATATATAATATCACTGAAATTATGTATTAGAAATGACTGTAAGTTATAAAATAGTGATATCAACTTTTTAAAACTTTATTTTTTTTAAAAAAAATAAATAAACGTTTTGTTCTAAAACAAACCGTATAAAATATCATTTTTAAAAATTTTCTTATTATAACTCTTAAATTTAATTATTTTTGGTGTTAAAAAATAACTTTTTAAAAATACCAATTTAAATATTTTGTATTTTTAAAAAAAATCTTATGCTTTAAATAAATTTATTATTTTATAAAAAAATTATTTATTTAGAAATAACATTAATAAATAGATCTCTTTATTAATTTATTAAATCTAAAAAAGTGTTAAATAGTATTATTAGTAATTAAGGTAATTATTTAATAGGAGAGAGAGGCGAGAAAATTTTGATGAGAATGATTGTGATGTTGACACGTGTCATCCCAGATACCTTTTTATTAGAATAGGAAGATTTATTAACGGTCACTAAAATAGTTACTAAAATAGTTACTAAAATAGTTATCTTTTCACCATTTAGATTTAAAGTTGACTCTTAACTATTAAAATATTATTATCAATAATCATTAAGATGGTCACTCAAATTAATCTTACATTAATATTATTTCAATTTTTAAACATCAATATGAATAAATACGAACGAACTTAATTCATAAAATAAAAAATATGTTGATTTATTGGCGGGTGTATTGTATAGTAAAAAAATATCTTCATTTAATATGGCAGGGTTTGTTTGAAACAATTTTTTCCCTCCACAATCATAAAAAATTGAGTAAATTATGTTTTTTTTTCCATGTGATTCGGTGGTTATAAACATTTTCATCCAATAGTTTAAAAACGCCCGATTTAACCACTAAGGTTTGAGATTTGTCACAATCAAGTCCAAACCGTTAACAGTCATCCATTTTTTCTGTTAAGTAAATGTAAAAAGACAAATATACCCCTAAGCTTCTATTGTTACTTTAATGAACAAATATATAAAAAAATATCTATAAATCACACTCTCTTTCTACTATCTCTTTCTACTACCCTTAACCTCACCACCACTTGCACTTCAAGCCACCACCACCATCCACTCATCTCCATCTTTAAGCACCAGCCACCCCAGTTACGGTGTTGCAGCCACCACCATTACCCCTGCTGCGGCGCTGCCGCCACCACCATAACCCCTACTGTTGCGGCGCTGCCACCTGTCACCACCACCATAACCCCTGCTCCTGTGACGCTACCGCCACCACCAACACTCCCTCTGCTGCGCGCGGGGCCGCCACCTCCATCACGCCCGCTGTTGCGACGCTGCCGCCGCCACCATCACCCCCGCTGATGCGGCGGTGCCGCCACCACCATCACGCCGCTGCTGCGACGCTGCCACTACCACCGTCACCCCCGCTATTGCGGCGGTGCCGCCACCACCATCACCCCGCTGCTGTGGCGCTCCCGCACATCTCCACTATAGCCTCCATCTTGCACCACCATCACACCCATTTTGAACACCTAACAATACACCCGAATCATGTGTACAACCGTGTCTAATTAGGGACTCGATATAAACGGCCCTTGTGGAGATCTGGATGTTTAATCGGATTGTGGGGGGTTGATGGAGCATATCTAAATGTGGAGCTAGTGGTAGCAGACCCGCCAGTGGTGTCGGGTGAAATTAGGGACAAAGGGAAATGAGTGGGTGCGAAGGATTCTGGTGTGGGGGTCCGATCTAGGTTGAGAAAGTATGGGGGTTACGGTGGTGATGTGGTGGTGGTGGTGGTGGTGGTGGTGATAGGTGATGGTTAGTTTCAGAGATAGAGTATAGAGATAGAAAAATGGGTGTAGAATACACACACACACACACACGTGTTTGTGTATTTTATATATTTGTTTAAGAGTAACAATTTTAATCCAAGGGCATTATCGTCTTTATTAAAATATTTAATGGTGACATTGGATGGAGTTAACGGTTTGGACTTGATTGTGACAAATCTCAAACTATAGTGGTTAAATCGGACGTTTTTAAACTATTGGATGAAAATGGTTATAATCATCAAACCACAGGGACAAAAATCGTAATTTACTCTAAAAAATTATTGAAGAAGAATTAAGTTACCTTCAAAATTACAATAACTAACCCAATTATTTTCCACAACCGGGAATTTTGTTTGTTGAAGTTTCAGATAATAAAAGAACTATTATTAATTTATTAGTAGTTTAATAGATATTAATATATAATAATGTTAACACAAAAATATGCAAATTAATCTTCCTACTCTAATATAAGGATAAATGAGAGTGTCACGTGTCAGCATCACATTTATTTTTATCAAAATTTTCCTGCTTCTCATTTCTATTAAATAACTACATTAAAACTAATAATGTTATTTACTCACTTTTACATTATAATTAGTTTTTTAATACATTAAGAAAGAGATCATTTTATTAATTTTATTTCTATAGAAATAGTTTTTATTAAAAGATTTTTTTCTAAAAAATAAACTATTTTTATGTAATATTTTAAAATTAGTTTTTTTAAAGTAATTTTTTTAAAAATAATTAAAATAGCAAGTTATAGTATGTAAATTTTTAAAAATAAAAGTTTTTTAAAACGTTATTTTGAAACAATATGTTTACTTTATCTTTAAAAAAATAAAAAAAAGTTAAAAAGTTCGTATTATTATTTTATTACTTATAGTTATTAATAATACGGAATTCTAGTCTTATTATGTCTTAATATATCGTTTTATAATTAATAATTTTTTATTTTAATTAATATTTTATTTATTCAACTCGTGTAATACACTAGTTTACTAAATGTAGTATATATATATATATATGTGTGTGTATATATATGATTTTCTCAATATTTGGAAAAACCCATTTGGAAATTGTCTTCTTTTTCTTTCGAAGGAAAGATTAGAAAAAGTGTAGAGAACCGAGGAAGACATCCTCCGTGACAACTCTTCCTTTCAAAAAAAAAAAAAAATCCTCCGTGACAACTCACATCGTAGAACGTGCCATGCTTTTCTACCTCACATGAGCACTTCTTTGTCGGATTATTTATTAAGTTATTAAGGTAATGATATAATATTTTTCAAAGTCAATTTTAAAATATAGTAGTGTGGGATAAATATGATTAATAAAAGTAAATTGAACAAATTAATAGAGGTAAATTAAAAGATGTTTAATAAACTAAATTACAAAACTAGTTAATAAAATAACTAATAATGTAGGTGATCATTATGAGTTAAGGGCTAATTTCATTTAGCTAATTAAAAAAACTGATAATGTAGGTGATTATTATGATTGAAGGGTTATTTTCATTCGGCTAATAAATAATTGTAATGTATATATATATATATATATATATATATTTTTGAACGACTCTAACTATTCCTAATTACATCTCCTAAATTACATCTTAAACCGGTAGACTTGACTTGTTAAAGTTTATATGGTTTGAATTATGTGACCTTTTTTTTATTTTCCATATTCTATAAAAGTTTTTAATAACCAATCAAATATCAAAGATTAGAATGGATTTTTCGATGAACGAGGGTAATTACTATAATAACCTTTTTAGATACATGCCCTCAATTTCATGTTTTCAATCATTTCCCTTTTTGTTTTCTACTTTCATAAAAATTGTCGGTGGAATATAATAACACGTAATAATTTGTTCCCATGTTAAAAAGGTATAATACAATGTCAAACAACAATATCCGCAAAAAATATTTACTATAAAATAAATTTATAAAGATCATTGTTTTATTACTTATACCCTCATAAAGCTTAGTAATATTATGATACAATCATAACTGTATAGATCAAAGCAAATCCATAGAAACCCTTCATGCTGACATAAAGTTCTATTTACATATAAACAATTACATGTAGTTGGCAGCAAGCAAGGAAAATTTGTAACTTTTATCAGGAGGATAAAAATGATATATAATTTATAAGTTGTTAATATGAGACTAGCTCATTTGAGACTTTGCCTCTTATGAAAAGTCTAGTGTTTATAAAGACATAAGATAGAATAGTTTTGAATAAGTTATAAGTATGGTAGATTTACAAATTTCGCAAAAAAATATAAGCTATAAATTAGCCAAACAATTAAAATAGGTAAGACAATGCTTGTTAGTTATATTTTTTGAACCAACAAACACACCCTCTTAAAAATTATCTATTCCTCACTTTATATAACTCGAACACGTATCAATTTCAAGGGATAGACTTGAGTGTCACTATTTTTTTACTTTTGATGTAAATCTTTTATATTTAAAATAATATTAATATACATGTAAAAAGGTATAATAATTAAACTGAAATAGAAGGTTTTACCTTTAATTATCATTAACCCCCCACAAGGCCACAACTAAAAAGTTGTACAATGAAAAAAGAATCTAATCCCCACCCAATAAAACAACCCCATTCTCTAACAACCTCCCTTTCACATATGACAGCTATAAACCACCACCACCACCACCACCATCACCACCAACAGCACCACCACCCCACTTTTAACTGCGGTGGGCCACCCACTTGATGGAGCGAAAACCAACCGCCACCGGCACCTAAAATCTCGAGACTTAAATCAGGGGGTCGGACTCTATACGTATAAAATTTTCAAACAAAATACACATAAATTTCCACTTCTAAACGAAAAAACAACCCCCGTGACCAATGGCGGTTCATAAACACGAACATTAATCCAACAACAGTGATGAACAGAAAATAAGTACCTTGATAGCCTGCAGCCATGCGGTTGCCACCGGTATTTGAGATACGATCGATCAGGGCGACCATTGTTGACGCAGTTGAACTCCTTCTCAAGAAAGGGCATGTGGATTCATTATACAGTGGATACGATCGATCTAACACCCAATTTCCTTGAAACAAATCGCATCCCGTTGCCGCCGCATCGACCGCCATTAATGGCGATTGAATGGTGATGGATATGGTGATGGTGATGAGTAATATGGTTAAATGAGTGTTTATGTTCAGCTCCATCTTTGATCTCCTTTGCAGAATACAGAAATTGCAAGGAGATGGGGGTGGGGGGTGGGGGGGGTAGGGGGTAGGGGGTTTGGGTTGTGGCTTATTTGTTAATGAATGTGGGGAGGGGTATTTATAGGGCTAGGTTACCATGTGATGATGATTTTGTAAACATATTTGATTGCTAGAAATAAATATATTGATGGAATGTAGTTATAATCTTTTTAAATTATAATTATTATAATCATTACATACATTATTACTGAGATTATGCACCATTATATCTAATATTTATTATAGAGTCGGTTTTAATGCAGTGCGTGTATGATGTACAAGATATGTTGGAATATATAGAATCAAGCCGTTTTCCTTCTGTGATATCTCTCCAATTTTTATTAACAACTAGAGAAATTACTCTTGCTTTGCAGCAGGGTTTTACGAATTATACATTAGTGTTCATCATATGGGAAAAAGTATGCCGAAACATAGATAAAAATAAGATAGTCGAAATGGCCGAATTTTTATAATAAAACTTCAAAGATTAAGAGAAGAACAAAACAAAACAAAATCAGTGCAATATATTAGGGTAAAAGAAAGAAAAAAACAAAGTATAAAAATTTAACCGTGTAAAAGGAAAGTATGAAGAGGCTTAAGTGTAACTTCATTGGAAGATAATAAACTGATGATCTAAAATTTGAGAATCAGAGTGGTATTGTATTTGATGAATAGGTGGACCAATAGGAGGAAACAACTGTAGATGTTGTTCCTAACTGTTAGTATATATATAGCAATACTTATATAAGGAATTATGTCTCTAAGCTAGGGACATGCTGGTTATAAAATACAAACAAACAAACAAACAAAACCAGTATATCCCACTTAAGAGTAGGGTCTGGGGGGTAGGTGGTGGCAAGTCTTTCCTCTATCCAGATAGGTAGAGAGGCATGCTGGTTATAAAATGTGGCATATAAATTCAAGAGGTCGAAGGGTTCGAAAGTTGTAAAATTTAGTCTTTACTTCTAGGGTATCACTTTGAAAACATATAAACAAATTATGTATTGAATTTCTTGAAAATCCAAGTAGATGTGTCTAAACATTTGAAAACCACAAATACTCAACACTAGATATGTAAATAGCTATTATGTTTACTATCATTATTATGAAGACTAATGAATGTTTATGTATAGGAGATGTGGGTTGTCACATTAAACTTGCTAAAATTGTTCATCTTATCTATCATTAATGTACATAATAGCACATTAGTCTATATAAATTTGGAATAATGTCTTAAAAACATTGCTGTAGAGACAGAATATCTCGCTCTTTTGTCATTAAAAATATTAAATTATCATCGCCCTTTTGTCATTAATAAAAACATTTTTAAGACATTAATCCAAATTCTTTTACGAAAAGCATTGCTAAAGGTAATAAAAATGTTTGTGCTAAGATGATAAAAGTTCGACTTAATGACAAACCATTCTTTAAGTCGAACAATGCATGATATCCTCTTATGAAAAAATATCACAAGACTTAAGAATGTGATTTATTAACTTCTTTTACCAAAAGCATACTTGAATAGCTTTATAGATTGCAAAAGATTTTTGTTTGATCGGATGAAGTTATTGTGTTTGTTTTTTAAAACACTACAAACTTGAGTACCTCCATTATTTAATATAGTTTGGAAGTGTTAGTAAAACATAAGCCTTGTATCTTTTTAGATGAAGTGAATTCTTTGTTATAAAACACAACTATGAAGAATATATATACATATATCTTGCATTTACAAAATCAAACATACTTGTTTCCGAAGTGTTAGTAATATATAAGCCTCGTATCTTTTGTACACTTAAACTAAAAGTAACGTGATACATTTTTTACTCTATTTGCACGCCTTGTTATCGGATACAAGCTCTATCTTACAAACAAACTTAAAAGAAAACGATATATAATTAAGTCATGTATTTGTGAAAATTCATCACTAGAAGATTCAACCTTGAAGCAACTTTGACGGTTATATGCCCGTACGTGCTTCACTCAAAATCTTTGTTTTGAGTTAAATTTATTTCAAAATATAGATATAAATAAACACATAGCAAAAGTACATGTTAAGTGTTACTATTATTATTATTAAATAATTAATAAATCACTTCTTGAAATTAGATTATCTAGATCGAATATGAGTTCTTAGAAAACATATGGTTAGCAATTATATTTTTTATGAATTAAAAAGTTAAATCCCATGTAAGTTAAAGCGAAGGACCTTTGGTATGACTTCTAGTAGACTAAAAAAACAGTTAACGGTCAAACATACAAAAGGAATGAGAACAAGAATCTATGCTAAAATCCAACAATGGGCATTCATCAGCGAACCCATAAAACCATCACAATTCACACATTCATTTCATCTCTGATCTGAGCTACACATCCCCTCTCCTCATCTCCTAGACACCTTCGCTTCGAACCAATCGCGCGACACAATGGTTGCTGCCGATTTTGTCGTTGGGATTGTAGGTGAGCTTATGTTGACAGCATACATCAAACACAAGAAACAGTTTCTTTTGACAAAAGTTCATATATTGTATTTCTTTTTGTCTGTGCAGGAAACATCATCTCTATAATGAGTTTTGCTTCTCCCATGTGAGTACTTTGGTTAATTACAATCGAAAATCCGAATAAAGTTTAAGGTTAACTAAATTTCGTTTTGACACTCTTAAATCTTAATGTTGTTGTAGAGCTCAGTTTAGGCAAATTGTGAAGAGAAAATCTGCTGAAAACTACAATGGAACACCATATGTAGCAACATTGTTGAGTTGTTCTTTGTGGATTTTGTATGGCTTACTTGATCCTGATGATGGTCTCCTTATTGTCACCGTGAACGCGGCTGGTGCAACCATGCAAGCCGTCTACCTTATTCTACTGTTGATCTATTCCTCAAAGGAAAAGAGGGTAACATGAATTAATTATATGTTTTCACTCATGAAATAAAGGTAAATTAGATTTTAATAATCCAAAAAAATATTCATTGGCTTATAATAATTCATACTATTAATTTGACTAATAACATTATCAAATTTCACTTTTATAACCAACAATGGTCGCAATAACATAATTATTGTATATTTACATGTGATTTGCACTCGATTTCGTTTACAATAAGCATTATGAATGAAATGAAAAAATACAAGCTAAATTGAATCTAAAATAAATAAAATCGAGTGTGAATGTATGATATTAATTATGCTACTGAGATTGTTGTTGATAATAAAAATGAAAGCTGAGATTGTTATCGATAAAATTAATAGTATGTATTATTATTGGCCAATGAGTTTTAAATTGGATTATTAAAATTCAATTTGTCTAAAATAAATGAGTTCAAATCGGGATCAATTTTGGTTGAGTTAAAACTATTGGTCCAACAATTTAGCTTTTCTATAATACATAGTGTGTAAGATATGATTAATTATAAAGATCACGTCAGTTCATAACAAAATATAATTTCTCGAATAAAACAATTTATAAGGTTTTATTTGTAAAAATGGAGCTCCCCGTTACACATAAAACTTAACTCCATCAAAGTATTAGTATTTTGGCATCAAGGTTTCCATAAACATAACTTTTTGATACACAGTGTTTGTAATGATAATGTAATATTTTCAGGTTCAATACTTTGGGTTCGTGATATTGGACATAGTGTTATTTGGAATGGTGTTGGCTTTCACGCTCGTTGCATTTGGCGAAGGCGCACGACGCACATTCACTGGAGTTTTATGTTCATCTTTCACCCTAATGATGTATGCCGCGCCTCTAGCTGCACTGGTAGGCATATGGTGACCTTTAATATTATTGTTGATCTCATGGTAGTTTTCGTTAATGTATTTTGGTGCGCGATAATGTATGCAGAGAACGACAATCAAGACCAAGAGCGTGGAGTATATGCCAATTCTACTCTTTTCTTTCTCTTCCTCAACGGGTGTGCTTGGTTCACTTTCGCGGTGTTGGTCACAGATATGTTTGTCCTTGTAAGTACTATTGTTATATTCTTATTTATGTCGTTATGCAACATGTATAAAGTGATATGAATCAAGATTTACTGATATCCCTTATGTGAACATTATTGCAGGTGCCAAATGCATTAGGGATATTACTAGGATCCATACAATTCATTGTTTATTTGAAATATAAAAACATGACACCCCAAGAAAGTGAATTGGAAAAGAGTTGTTCCAATAAGCAAATTGAAAGTAGAGGCATAGATATTCAAGATTTAAATGTGAATTCAAATAATGTAAGTAATCAGAAGCGTATCTTGACTCGACTAGATGCCTTCCCAGTTATAAGGTCGCCGTCCCTTAGCCCGAACAGATCAACCTCTAATCAACAGCATGAAGAAGATGATGACATTGAACTTGGGGATGTGAATTAAAGATCAAGTGTTTTCTTTCATGTTGTGAATCTTCTTCTTTCCATGTTGGGGTTGTGCCATGCGTTTTTATAGCTAAACCAACCTTATCAACTTCTGATTTACCAATTGTATTTGATTAAAAAAAGTGTTATTATTTAAAGTGCACATATAATTAATGTAAACTTCGGGTCTAACACAAATTTATAAGAAAATATGATACACGTGTTCTATGTAATAATTTTTTATTTGTCCACATTTAAAAATTCTCTCTTAGTTAATACATTATTATATAAGTGACTGGTTTAAATACAAAGTCAATATTATGTAAAAAGTGTGAGAAGCAATCAGGGAGTGACATGTGGCATATTTTTAAAAATAGAAGGAGGGGTATTTTAGGAAGTGTAATTTATTAAGATGAAGGTGTGTCATATATCGACTGTTTCTGTACGATTGAGGTTTTCAACAGAATTTTCAATTTATCGTTGAAGATTCAAACAATTGAATCGTTGAAATTTTCAATTGATCAATCGTTGAAGATTCAAACAATCGAATTTTCAATTTCAATCGTTGAAGATTGCTTTACATCAATTAGTTCAGCGATGTCGACGAGAGATGATCAGTTTGGTATGTATGACGACGATTATATACTGTAATTGAAATAGTATGTTAATTTTCGCACCGTAATTTTGTCGTTTTGATCATCGTTGTGTCTATACTGTATGATTTCTGTGAATTTTGTTATTGATTGACATCATCATTGTGTCATAGGTATCATCATTGTGTCATAGGTATCATCATTGTGTCTTTTGTATCGTCATTGTGTCTATACTGTTAGATTACTCTGGACATTATCAACTGATTGTGTCAGGTTTAGAGGTTTATTGTGTCAGGTTTAGAGTTTAGAGGTTCATTGTGTCAAGCAAGCATGATTGTGTCAGGTTTAGAGGTTCATTGTGTCAAGCAAGCATGATTGTGTTAAAATCTATCTTTGTGTCATCTCTTTGTGAAGGTGCATTGTGTCATGTTTTGGGGATTTATTGTGTCATGAAAGCTGCTTATAATGTGTCATTTATGAAGGTTCATTGTGTCATGAAAGCTGCTTATAATGTGTCTTTTGTAAAGGTTCATTGTGTCATGATTGGGGATTCATTGTGTCTTTTGTATTGTCATTGTGTCAGAATAAAACAATTATTGTTAATCAATTGGTTACGAACAAAGACGAATTGTGTTTTTGCAGAGTTACCTGGAGGGAGCGAACGAAATGAAGCAAAATTCAGTGTACCTGTTAAGCAAAAGACAAAAGATAGGCCGAAAAGAATGAAGTCAGCTCGTGAGTTAGCCATCGAACAAGCAGGAAAAAAGTTGAGAAATTGTGGGTTTTATAAACAACCTGGTCACGTTATACGCAGTTGTAATTTATATCTTCAAAGCATTAAGGATAAACAAGTTTCAAACAGCTCAACAGTTGATTCTATACCTATTCAAGAATATGATTCATTGTGTCATAAGATTTATTGTGTCATATACTCATTGTGTCATTATATTCATTGTGTCATTATATTCATTGTGTCATAATACTCATTGTGTCATGTTTGAAGAGTTTTGTTTACGTTTGATTTTGACGATAAACAAGTTACCAAAATACTATTGTGTAATGTAAAGCAACATATAGCAACAAATATTAACATGCCAACAAATAGCAAAATATAATACATGCCAACATACCAAATTACTTTGTTTCAAATTACCATTGTGTCAAACTACCATTGTGTCAAACTACGATTGTGTTAAATTACCATTGTTTCAAACAACCATTGTGTCAAACAACTATTGTGTCAAACAACCATTGTGTCAAACAACCATTGTGTCAAATAACCATTGTGTCAAATAACTATTGTGTCAAACAACTAATGTGTCAAACAACCATTGTGTCAAACAACCATTGTGTCAAACAACCATTGTGTCAAACAACCATTGTGTCAAACAACCATTGTGTCAAATTACTTTTTTGCCCCTCCGCCTGTTAGCAGTTTTCCACTTATTTACATTTTTCCACCGCGTTTTTTAACCATTGATCTATTTTAATGAGTTGATCCAATGGCCAGAATTACTTCTCACCCTTTTTAGGAAATATAGCCTTTGTAGCATATCCTCTCCCATTATATAATTCACTATATTAAGTATTATTTTATTTATAATACTTCAAATTAACATTTAAAATTACATTTATTATTTATATTTTTTTTAACTAAATACTATTGATATTAAATATGATCTTATCTAAATATTTAATTATATAATTATTAGATATTTATATAAAAATATTAAAAAATAAATTAATAATAATAATAATAATAATAATAATAATAATAATAATAATAATAATAATAATAATATCCAGATTTAATCAGTATTTAGAAAAGAGCATAGGTGATATGTCACAATGTGCCAGCCAGCCCACTATATATAACAAATAGAAAAAAATGATTAATAGTAAAACCCACTAATGTTAACAAAATAGGTTTTTTTCTTCGAACTAATTCGAAACCTGCTTTGTTTTTCTATAACTTTATATTTAAAGTTTTAAAGATTTTATGAAACTAGCCTAAATATATATATTTTTTTCAAATTGACTCCATACTCATTAAACTTTACACTTAAACCCTTGAGTTTATGTCAAATTTACACTTCATTTTCTGAACTTTAGTAAAGTTTTCTTTTTTTTTTCTTAATCAATTTACAACACAGGCTATTAACTTTGATAAAGTTACCATTACGTATTTATTAATTCAATTGTTTCGTGGATTCATTATTTACAGTATTATTTTCCCATTACACTTTTTATAAGTGTTTCGTTCTTTAATTTTTTTTTCAAGTGGTTAATACTAAAATATAAATCGTCAGAATTAAGCAAATCATATCTTATATCTCCCGCCGCATAACGGAGGCCACGGCCACTAGTACTATATAGCAAGCTAGTAATCAATTTAAAGATATTATAAGGGCTTCTGTCATTATTTGTAGGATTATTGATCATAATTGGATATTGTGGAGGTCCGACCTATAATCTTTTATTACATATTGACATACATTTTAAAACCGTCATTATAACTTTTTAACTATCAAATATACGCACTCTATATGTATTTTACAGGATTTAAGTTCACAACTTTAAATTTAAAAGTATTTATTTTATATGATGGTACCCCTTTATGACATCCGCCATTCATCTAAACAAGACTTCACGCGATGACGAGAAAATGGGACATTAAGAAAATTTTTCTCTGAGTAACATTAAATGACATTATTTGAATGAGTTGAATCCGAAATTTCAAGATATATTTATTGGATCATAAACAACACCCTAAGGCATTAAATAATTTCTTTTTTTATTTTTTTTGTTTGACACTTTCTATTTTCTCAAATTTTTCTCAGTTTTTTCCTATTTTACATGGTGTCATTCGAGTTTTCTCCGTTTCCCCATTTTCCCATTTTTTACAAAAATGGTTGAGTTGTGTACCTGTCAATTCCGGTGAAAATCCTTCGGGTTGTAGGTGTGCGGTGTTCCCGGCCGGCCCTAGTTTTCCCCCGCGTTTTCCACTCCGTGAGTCCTAAAAGGTTTTATGTATATTAATGTTGTTTGGGTTATTGATCTTGTTATATAATAATTAATTATTACTCATTTCTTATTTTAATAATTGCAAATATTATAAAAACATGTCATACAAATGGTAAAAACAATAATTTCCTAAACGTTCAAAACATCATACATGCAAGCAAGACAAATAATCAACCAAAACAAAATAAATTAAGTAAAATTAGGCGAAAGATACAATATATGTTGAGACACGACTCCACCGTGCAAATATTGGTAAGTCAAGCAGAATACGATTTATTTCAACTCAGTTACCAGATAATATTGAAGACAACGGATTTCAAGTTATATTTCATATTTAATATTATAAGGTTTTCATTATCCCTATGTTTTAGTCCATAACTATATACATGCGATGTTTCATTTAAAACAATGAATGTAAATGACATGTTGCCGTGGTTTTAAAATTTGACGACATTTTTTAAATGAAAGGTCGGATATCTATATACAAGCATAAAATACGATCAATGTATAAATGTATAATCACATATTATCAATGTGATTTGAATGTCTTCGTTGTGTACGAGAGAACTCAATATATAAATGTTTTGTGGGAAAAAAAATTGGGATATGTGACCTCTTTGGAATCCCCTAAGGAGTAACCAAAAACAAACGGTGTGACCTCCTAGCGGTCAAAGCGCGCGACATGTGGTAGAAGGGCTTAGATATGAGCCATTACGTTAGGATGATGGGGACAAACACTATGGATGACGTTGAGCCCCTGTGATGGGTGTAACGCTATTGGAAATAAGAATATTTTCAGACCATAAATACTATTAAAATGTTTGAGACGTTTTAAGTTAGAATCAGATGATAACTTTAGAGCCAAACATGCTTGGGTGAGGATTAAAATTTTCTAAATGGGCGATTGCTTAAAAATTGTCAAGATGTGGATGAAAATGTGACTTATAAGTTTGTAAAAGTATTAGTTTGTAAAGGTAATCTAATTATTTTACCATTCCAAAAGAAATAAGAATAAGGAATTAAAGGTGACAATATAAGCGGATGAGTTAAAGACAAAATATAAAAATGCCTAACATGTCATTTAAGCATTTACCCTTTTTTTTTGTTTTTTATGAACGATAAATGTGCGACGCTGTTTCGAATAATAGAAATTATCTTAATCGGGTTCCTCTATCCGTTATCCAGCCTGGACTGCACCCCCAACCCTTCTAATATTTACATGTCATGTTTAACCAGTTGGGCTAAAAATCATTAGCATTTAAGCATTTACAATTATACCTAATGCATTGGATAATAAGTTTTTACACATAACCAAAGAAAATAACAATTTTTTCATTAATTTAGAAACATATATCTTAGTAAGTTTTGGGTGGTGACCTTCTCATTTTTCTGATAAAAATTAAAAATTATAATGTAATATTACGTTTCTAGACAATGTTTAGTGAGATCATAACGTATTTTAAAAATGACGTATGATCCAATGCTTGAGTTATCTCCCGTTTTAAGCAGGATTCAAGGAGAAATCGGACCATTTCCCGATCTAGTGTAAGAAGTTTCAGCCAACACTTTATGCAAGAAAATTTTCACAACTTAAACCCATAACATCAACAAAACAAGTAACAAACTTACCCGTTGTTCAAGGTCCGTTCTCTAGCATATTAATTTATTTATTCTTAAAACACAACTCAAATGAATAGTATAGTATAATTTTGTTGCGTTTTGTACAAGTTGAAACATGTGTTTACTTGGGTGTCCTCCGGCGCTTCTTTTTTTTTTCTCTACAGAGAACAATGCTCTCATTAGGTGGCGATGGTGGTGGGGTTGGCGAGGGACTGAGGGAGGGGACACAATGGCGGTTTTGGCTGCCTTTGGTAGAAATAGAAATCTATGGAAATGAAGACATAGATAGAATCGAAGATGACGATGGTGTTATAAGGTTGATGGTCTACTGAGGTCATTTCCTGTGGTGACATTTGGTTCTCATTAGTAAGAACAAGTAAACCTTAACTAAAATTCACTTTAAAAGACAACTATTGAAGGTTTTGAATGTAACAAAAAAAGTTTAAGATATATGTCAAACGAAAGGTCTTTATGGGTAAAGGACAATACTCATGTTCACGTGAAAAGAGCACATATATATAATACATATCACCAACACATGCATGACGGCGAACCAACTTGCATACTATGAATGCCAACCATTCATTCTTCTTTTGACCTTAAACAAAATTAATATAATATAATAGATTTATATACGATGTTTCTGTTAGGATTTTTGGCTATATGAAAATGTTCCCATCCCACATTGATGCAAGGATGAAAGCTTGGGAGGACTCCAAGCTTATAAAAGAAGTCCAAGGCTTTGGTTTCAAAGTGCCCCAACCAAAAATACACTTGAAGTGTTTGGTTCTTTCTTTCTTTTCTAGTACTCTTGTCTTAGAGTGTAGAAGGTTTTTTAGTTAAACACTTTGGAGAGTGTGGGTGTAATTGGGCGGGGGGAGGCTTGAGAGATTAGTCTATGTGATTGTAACAATTTGTCGCATAGTGGATCTTTCTCTTTGGAGGCCCGTGGTTTTTCTCCGGTTTTGGAGTTTCCACGTATATTCTTGTGTTCAGTTATATTTCTCTATTGTTAGCATTGGGAGGGTTGTTGGGGATCCTTGAGACCGCTTGTTTCCCAACAAGTGGTATCAGAGCTCCAGGTTTTGGGGGAGGTCTCGGTTTAGAAGTTCGTAGTATGCTCTGTGGTTGCAGCTTAGTCTGATCTTCCACATCAGAAACGGGTTTTCGGTTGACTGTTTTGTATACGATAGAATTATACAGGAGCCGGATATACGCATTTGTCCTGAGAAGGTTCTGGCTAGGAAAGACTTGGTACTTAAGTGTGTCCATTGTGACCCACCTCTCTTTCCTGGGAATCCTTTGTTGGGTAAATGCTTATAGGCTTGGTGTATATTTTCTAGTATACAATATTGTCTTTGAAGATACGGATACGATGTCGAAATACAGTCCCATGAGGTTCGACGTAGAGAAATATGATGGAAGAATCAACTTTGGTTTGTGGCAAGTTCAAGTCAAGGATGTGTTGATTCAATCTGGGTTACACAAGGCGTTGAAGGGGAAACCGACCCCTGTTTCAAGCAAGGATTCAAGCGGAACCAGTAAAGACGATGATGAAGAATGGGAAGATTTGGATTTGAGAGCAGCAAGTGCGATTCGTTTGTGTCTAGCAAAGAATGTTCTTGCAAATGTGCATGGGATATCAACTGCAAAGGATTTGTGGGAGAAGCTTGAGCAGTTGTATCAAGGCAAAGGCATCTCAAATCGGTTGTATCTCAAGGAACAATTTCATACCCTTCGTATGGATGGAGATACAAAAATTTCAGATCATCTAAGTGTTCTTAATAATATCGTGTCAGAACTGAAGGCTATTGGAGTGAAGGTTGAAGATGAGGATAAAGCACTAAGGCTCATATTATCTTTGACATCTTCCTATGAGCATATGAAGCCCATTCTGATGTATGGGAAAGAAACCCTGAAGTATGCGGATGTTACTGAGAAGCTATTGTCTGAAGAGAAAAGACTAGGAAGTAGCAGTCATACTTCGTCAGAAGGAACAGTTTTAATATGCGGGAACGGGAAGAAGAAGCACTCACAGAAGATTCCTGTATGCTGGAAGTGTGGACAGTCTGGGCATGTCAAGAGAAATTGTCCAGGTAGAGCAGATTCGGCTAGCAGCTCCAAGTCAGCTAACAATGTCTTCGTCGTTGTTGACGATGATGATTGCCTTTGAGGTTATGTCATCCCTATGGTATGCCCGCGCTACCATGAAAGGGGATGCAATTTTGTTAGCGGGTTCACGGATTTACACATGGGCGTTGGGTTGGCATAGATGCAAGATGTGTGGTGAAAAAATTGATGTTGATGGCTGATGAACTTCCAGGTATGCCAAGGGGGAAGTTGCACCATAAATTTTCAGCAGGTTTTTCAACATGTGCCGAGAAGAAATTCTTAGAATGGTCTATTCTAAGTGGCGATACTCTTTTATGGTGGAGTATGATCGTCGGTTGAAGACGGTGTTGCTTTAATGTGGTTGTTTTTCATATATCCAAGGTGGAGATTGTTAGGATTTTTGGCTATATGAAAATGTTCTCATCCCACATTGGTGCAAGGATGAAAGCTTGGGAGGACTCCAAGCTTATAAAGAAGTCCAAGGCTTTGGTTTCAAAGTGCCCCAACCAAAAATACACTTGAAGTGTTTGGTTCTTTCTTTCTTTTCTAGTACTCTTGTCTTAGAGTGTATAAGGTTTTTTAGTTAAACACTTTGGAGAGTGTGGGTGTAATTGAGCGGGGGGAGGCTTGAGAGATTAGTCTATGTGATTGTAACAATTTGTCGCATAGTGGATCTTTCTCTCTGGAGGCCCGTGGTTTTTCTCCGGTTTTGGAGTTTCCACGTATATTCTTGTGTTCAGTTATATTTCTCTATTGTTAGCATTGGGAGGGTTGTTGGGGATCCTTGAGACCGCTTGTTTCCCAACAGTTTCAAATAATTAAATATATATTGGTAGATAACAATATATTACGTTAGCTTTAGAATAACTTCTAATTTACTACTATTAAATACTTATAACTTATAAGTGTATATTATAAGATTTAAACACTCAACATTTAAATAGAGTAAAGACACTTTACTATCTGGATGTCTCTTAAATACAACAATATATGTTAGTTGTTAGCTGTTGATGAATCCACATAAACCAACTCAAAATTTTGTCATGTAATCATATTGAATAGTTGAACCTCATTATGTACACATAGAACTTGAACACAAACCCTGAAGTTAATTAAACAAACAAACAAACAAACATACCCAGTGTATCCCGCTGGAGAGCGGGGTCTGGGAGGGGTATATGGTGGCATGTCTTTCCTCTATCTAGAGAGATAGAGAGACCGCTTCCGAAGAGACCCCCGACTCGTTAACAAAGTCAATAACAATAACAATCATAATACAAAGCATACAACACACAGATATATATCACATAAAGAATTAGATAAAGCATACAACACAAAGATATATATCACAAAGATATATATCACACAAAGATATAACACAGTCAATAACAATAACAATCGTAGTAAAAACGGCATGTGACACCCAAAGAGGGTATATGAGGAAAACTACACCTAGCGAGTGTGGTCCGGCCATATATTACCGTATACCCTTCCCACCCACAAAACCCACTAAAAGTCCTTGATTTTAATTCTACGCCTCCACTCACTTCTATCCTCGATCATGTTCTCAGAAAGATGCAAGTCTATCATATCCCTCCTAATAACCTCGTCCCAAGTCAACCTAGGTCTACCTCTACTCCTCCTACCCTCTAAGCTGATGTTCTCTACTGCTCGGACAGGTGCTGCCATCGTTCTCCTCTTCACGTGCCCAAACCATCTTAATCTTCCCTCTCTTATTTTTTCTGTGATAGGAGCCACCTCTAGCCTCTGGCGAAAGACGTCGTTTCTTATCCGATCCAATCTTATATGTCCACACATCCACCTCAGCATTCGCATTTCTGCGACCTCTATTTGTCTCTCGTGCGATTTCTTTATGGCCCAACAGTCTGTGCCGTACAACATAGCTGGACGTACTGCCACTCTATATAGTTTTCCCTTTAGTTTGGCTGGGAACCTCTTATCGCACAAAATCCCTGATGCTGCTCTCCACTTGCACCATCCTGATTGTACACGGTGTGCTACATCGCTGTGTATCTCTCCATCTTCCTGTACGTACGAGCCAAGGTATTTGAACCTAGATGTCCGTGGGACCGCCATTCCCTGAATACTGATTTGGGTGTCCTCCTCGGCCTCACCACTAAAGTTACAATGCATGTATTCTGTCTTAGAGCGACTTATCCTTAAGCCCCTGCGTTCTAGTGCTGCTCTCCACTGTTCTAATCTCTCGTTGAGCACCGTCTTAGATTCTGATATTAAGACGATATCATCCGCAAACAGCATACACCATGGTACTGGCTCTTGTATAGACTTGGTAATCTCGTCCAACACTACTGTGAAGAGGAATGGGCTCAATGCCGATCCTTGATGGAGTCCTACTTCCACCGGGAAGTAGTCTGTGTCTCCGTTTAGCCTCAACACTAACGTTGTGTTCCCGAGTCTCATTTAAGGAGAGAAAAGAAAAAAAGTGAAAAGAAAGAAAAAATAACTGTGTTCTAGAGTTTTTTTTAATGTAAGAAAATGGAAGGATTGTTAGAAATTTATGTTCCACAGTTTACTTAAGGAAAAAAATAAAAAGAAAATAAAGACTAAAATTAACCCTTCCAAATTGAAAAGAAATGAAGGGATGTTAAATTTAGATATGTCGATTAAATTTAGATGTTAATTTTTTAATTAAATATACACATAATAACAAATAATTTAAATCGCAATGTGCCCAATAGAGAATGGAATGTGTGGTCCATAGCAGGCCGATCACCGATGTATTATTTGTCTTGTGTCCTATCTGCTCATGCTTGTGGGACCCACCTTACAAAAATTACAAATTCAACCCTTATGTTATGTTGTATCTCCACAAAAGATCCCCGCTTTTTAAGAAGATAGAACCGACACCCCCCCCCCCCCCCACAAAACACCTACAAAAGTTACGACCCCTTTAACATTATATTTCCTAATTCGATCATTAGATTGTGTATGGTGCACAAGATCGGAAGAAGACGGAGACCATCTTTTGGTCTCTTGTTTCTTTACAAAGAAAGTATGGTATAAGATCAAATTATAATGCAAAGTTACATCTCACACTCTGATAAAAATACTTCTTATTTAAAATGTTGTGGAGCAGATCAAAGCAACGATCTTTTTATGGATCAAGAACGTCAAGAAGCAAATAATCTAGGATAATTTACTTGGTGTAATTTACTAATTTTGCCGTGTATTTCAACAAATTATGATTGATTTTGTGTTGGTACGCTTACTATATTAGCATCTTGTTAGTTCTATGTCTCATAAAATGCTCCCGATTTAAAAAAATTAATAAAACGATTGATAGTATATTTGAACAAGTTACATCCATTTTTTGTAATTGTATATGTTTATTTTATTTTTGTTTTATATTTAAATATAGTTGTACTTTTCTTAGAGCGAGTCCTATAAAAATATTGAATACGACTTAACCCATGATAATTAATATCAAAATACAAATATACAATCTTTTAAACTTAAAGTTGTAAAATAACAAAATTATATACTCTAAACAACAACAAAAGTTAAAATCAAACGGTAGAATAGAAAATGTACACTTTGTAATATAAATGCCAAATAGCAAGATCAAGCAATTTATTTTTATGATATAAAAATATTTAATAACACCGTAATCAAATATAAAATACAACCTATCAAATCTACGTAGATAAAAGCCATCATATTGGTACATTTAAACATATAAGTTTATAATTTTGAAGTTATAGAAGAAAAGCAAAATTATATACTTTAAAAAAAACAGAAAAAATTAAAATTAAACCGTAGATCTAGATGAATGCACCTTGTACTATAAAGGGTGTAAAGAGCAAGACGCAAGCTGTTTATTTGTATGTAAAAAAGTATTAAATACCAAATTATATAAAATACAACCTATAAACAGAAATAAAAAACATCATATAGTGCTTACAACTTTATAAACATATAAATTTGAATCTCAAACATCTTACAACCAAGGTCTTCGACGGTCTAAGATAACAACTTCTTTGTATCATTGTCTCTCTTCTGTAGATATACGCTAAATCCATCAACTTCGTAGAGATCGACAGTAGATGTTGAAGAATCAGTGTACGCGAATGACATTTCCACCTTTTGGTTCTCATCATTATTCTCAAGTTGCTTCATCGTTCTATCACAATTCATTTTAGTCATTGAGACTCTTTGTTTAGCAATAAACGTTTCAGGAACTATTCGTCCTTCAAGCATGCTAACCACTGATGACATTGTTGGTCTATCAGTTAGACAAATTGTTGTGCACATTAGAGCCAAATTCATAACTACCATCATCTCCGAGATATCATATCCTGAACCCAGCTTCGGATCGACTAGATCCATCAGATTACCTGTAGCTTTTAAAGCAATGGCCTAATATAAAGAAACAAGGGGAATGTGGAATGTGAGGCATAAATGTAGATTTGTTGAGTTATAAAAGGTTCATGTAGATGTGTCATGTCCACCCGTAAGCAATGTTTTCTTAACCGGACACGTTATAGAACCGATACCTTACAAGTTGGACCAATTTCAAAACCAAATGACGCGATAAATAAATTATTTCTTCAATATATGTGTGTGTAAAACTAAATTAAAACAAAATTTGAAACAACTTTTGATTTTTGGTATGAGTTTGCAATGTTAATAAAATATGATGCTGGGTTAATCTTGATAGGGTCAAGTCGGGTCACGGGTTAGAAATTCAAGTCATGTGTCATTTAAATGATATAGCAAGTTTTCATTTTAAATGAGTCTAAGTAGTGGAGTATAGGATAAAAGTTTTTAGGGTGTTAACTATATAGCGCGTCAAAGTAAACGTGGGATGTGTCTCGCATATGCATGATGTGTCTCTATTTAATGGTTTTGTTGAATGAATTAAAAAATGAGTTCCAGAAATAATAGTCTAATCGTGTAAGTTATGTGTGTGATCCTAGGGCTGAAGCAACATATGAAGCCTTAATAAATAAAATATGAAGTCTGCAGTAGTAAATAGATTAATAAAGGAGATTTAGGAAGGATAAAAATAATAATTTTGAAATCTGTCCTGGTTCGGTTCACATGTTCGAATAGTAACTGACAGGTTCAAATGGAGGCAATTCATACAGACTCAACCGGACCGGTTCAAATGAAGGCGTAACATAAAGACTCAACCGAATAGGCTATGTATCCGATCAAGGTCGGGTTGGGCTGGTGCTAAAAACATTTCAAGTTTTAGCGGAAATGAAACACATAATATGAGTTGGTCAGGTCAAATAGTATAATATTTTCAAATGCTTAATATCCTCAAAATTATTCTATGAAAAGAATTAAATAATTATTTCAACATTAATTTTGAAAAAGTTTATTTAATGATCTAACAAATTATACAATTCGAAAGATATGAACTAAAAAGTGTTTAGTCCGGTTGGTCTGAAACTTAGTTAAAAAAAAAAAACATTTGAACGGTTACCAAACCTGCCAACTAAAAAGTGTTAGTTACCCGCTCAAGAAGAACAAACTGATTTTCCTTTGCCCTGTCAGCAATGTTAGCCACCCCGCTTACAATCTCTAAAAGGACAATACCATAGCTATAGACATCTGCTTTATCAGTAAGGTACCCACGCAGTACGTATTCAGGAGCCATATATCCACTGAAAATTGTAAAGAAAAGTGATATTTTTGAAGAGTGATAATCACATTAATTTATTATAAATAAAGGTGTAAACTAGGGTATAAATGACTCACTAAGTTCCCGCAACAGGGGTGTTTATATGCGTGTTGTCCTCTTCATCAAGCTTAGCCAAACCGAAATCTGAAATTTTGGCATCTAAATTCTTATCAAGCAGGACATTAGTGGCTTTGATATCTCTGTGCACAATCTTCAATCTTGATTCCTCATGTAGAAAAGCCAAACCTCTCGCTATACCGATACAAATCCTATATCTTGTTGGCCAATCAAGTTCCAACTGCCATTCTTTCGGCCCTTCAACCCACAAGCACAACAATAAGTTCAGCAAAATAATATGTGAATGTTTAGTCAAGCATAGATGTGGACGATTCAAACCATTTACATAAGAACATGTTGATTTTGGTTGTCATATCTCTAACATATCAAAATGGGTCTGACTAGTCAAATAAAATAAAAGTCTACTTTATATGGATTGATATCTTTTTATGTCGAAACCTGACATGAGAGGTCATGTCTCACAAAAACAGCAAAATATATTGTAGGACCCATTTCCCCCTGAAATATAGTGTCCGCGTTTCTTTTTGTTAGACAACATCATATCTCATGTCAGGTTCAACATAAAAGGATCTCAATCTATTGTTAATACATAACATTATCTAATGACTATATTCAAAAACACTAGATTAATTACCTTAACCTAATATCATTTGTGAAATCATGTTGACGTATTAAATATCAATATGAACCGGATTGTTTTGGAAAAAACATGTTCAGGTCAACCCAATCAGTTTTGACCATAATAACCATTTTAACACGTTCCCAAACATGTCTCATCTGTTCACTTTTCCACCTCTACTCAAGTAGTAAGAACGATGCATTTATATTCCAACATAATAAGAAAGAGGATAAAATTTCATGATGAATTTAATAAACGAAAAACCAATCATTTACCAAACAAAGCACGGGCTAGACTGTTATTTTCCAAGTATTCATATGCAAGCAACAATTGGTTTCCTTCAATACAGCATCCATACAGCTTCACAAGATGCGGATGTTGCAAAGCGGATATCATGCCTAATTCATTCAAGAACTCTCTATTTCCTTGCTTTGATTTGGAGGAAAGCTGTTTCACTGCTATTAATGTGCCATTTGGTAATACTCCCTTCATTATAACATAACATAAACTTTCAGCATAGTAAGATACTTTTTCCATATTATGTGATCGAAAAAGAAGTTGTGAGTACCTTGTAAACAGAGCCAAAACCACCTTCTCCAATCTTATTAGCAACATCGAAATTGTTTGTTGCAATTTTGATTTGCCCAAAAGTAAAGGAACCATGTTGATCTGTTGATCCACAAATGTAATTGAGAACGCGCAAAAAGAAGTTATGAGAATTAGATTTACGATTCAATAAGTACGTGCAAATGTGACAAGGTCATTTACCTATGAACAGCCTCATTGGGTCTGTGTTCTTTATCAAATGGGTCAAATAGTTCAAGAGAGGGGTCAAGAGACACCCAAAGTCTACCTTTAATGCACACATCATCTTACTATTTTATTTCTAAATTTCGACTACTAATAAATATTTATGAAAACAAGGCTGTTCTGAAGCAAACCCCGTAGTCACACCTACCCAACCTGTTCCTCTTGCCACTTTCTAAAGTACGGGCTTATCAATTATCACATAAATACCTAGTTCCATAGTATCTCTGTAACGTAAATAACCACACCACCATAAAACTCCAAAATTTAGGATGACGGCACAAACTGCTCCAACCACTATCCCCGCCACAATCCCTATAGACACACCGTTTTTGTTTCCCCGCAAATGTCGAACCTGGAAATCTAAATGATTGAAATAAACAAAGATTGAAACAGTTGTTAAGGAGGGAAATCAACCAATAAATGTCATCTTTTGGGATGCTAATATATAATGTTATAGAAGACAGACAAAATCTGAGGTTTTGATAGATAACACTACATACAAAAGATTTACATGATAGTCTATAGAGCTTGCATATGTGCTCTATTACGACCCAAATGAAATTTCATTAAAAGCAAAGAACATGAGATCAAATACAACTCATCCTGCTTTCTGCAAGCTAGTAACAATCTTTCCAAAATAACCTACTTTTGATAGCTATAGAGTGTAGAGATGCATAATAAGTAGCCTGTCCCAGGCCTGATAATGTAATCGGTTTCTCAGTTAGCCCTGGCAGTCCCTTAACATCTCCGTTCAGGAACAGCTCAAGGATCAGTTATAGAAAGGACAGGTTGATGCTGGGTTTCTTCAATGAGTCTCATTAAGGGTATTTGGTTACTTATCAAGTATACTTCTTGTTTGGTTCATTTTCTTATACCAATTCTATCAATAGTACCTAGTGTTGTCAAAATTTCATTTTATACTGTAATGTTGTAACCAATTTCATGAAAGTTGTTGGAGGTAGAATCTAGTTAAAAGAAAACTTTATTACTGAAGCCTATATAACAATTAACTAATTTAAAATATAGTTAAATATGATATTATAAGTTATTAAGTTATCAATTAACATCTAACATAACAAAATAGATAAAAACAAGCATACATTTCAATTGTCACACATTAGTGTTTGTACATGGAAACGCCACTTGGGTCATCAGAAAAAAGAATTTTAGTCCACTAATGTCATTTTAACCTGATGACTGGTAATACACCTAATTTAGTTTACTTCTGTTCTACTTTAGCAATTGAAAGAGGGATTATTGTTTCATTTGGGTCATTTTTGATAGGTAGGATCTCGATATTAACAACTTTATTAATACAATATGGAACAGTAAAGTTACTATCTTAACTAATTAACGTCATTTCATAAGCCCAAAATGCACTTTGTTATGTTGCCAGTTATAAACTAACCAAACATTATTTGACAAGACACAAGTACTTTTGGCAATCTACCTGCTACCATAATTGCTATAAATATAGTATACACTTGAAATCATGAACACCACATAAATAATCAAACACAAAGAGGGTTTATGTTAGCTTACTCGGATCCACAGAAATAGCCGAAATAAGAGGACCATATACTCCTCTAAATGGGATGTTGGTTGTTCCTTTTCCAGCCCAATAGAGACGAATTTCCAAACTACTTGTAACATTTACGGTATAAGATGTCACAATTTCTTTCATAACCCCACCTGCTCTATCACTGATGTCAAAATCCTTCTGCACCAGCACACCCTGACACAGTATCAACCATTTATAGTCAACCATCACATAACCCCAAAAAGAAATGAAACTAGATCCTATGTCACAATACTTCACTGACAAGTAAATGCCCATTTTATTATCATAGTATCAAGAGAGTGCAGTATGATATTAAATAATTTTATCTAGTTAGTTATTAGTAGAGATGACAATTTTGACCCCCTACTTATGATTAGCCATACGGTCGGTTTCAGTTGTAGTTTATATATGTCATACGGATAGAAGAAAAGTCTAGCCATTAGTCAAACACATTAACAAGTCCACCAAATCTTATCTATATTACAAGACAAGGGAAGATGCCCCCAATAGAAGGCAATTTTACCAGAGAATAGGCAGGTTTAGATTTAGAGGAATTTCAAGAACTGGAATATCATTCGATATTCCTGCATCTAGAGGAGAGACCTAAGTTCAATGAAATAATTTCTATGATGTATTACCACATTCCCAAGGGTTAGGCCCATTTTTTACACGTCAGTGGAATCTTTACTGACCGACATCGACATGTCCCCATCTTTAAGGAAGAGACCAGCAACCCCAAGTTCTTTTACCCAATTCAAAAGGTCTTGATCAAGTGGGTATGCCAAATAACCACTTGACCAAGTTTTTTACACTATAGCCCAACCATACTTTGGTATGTGTAGCCCATATTTCAATTTCTTTTGAGAGATTTCAACTTTCTAATGATTTACAATATTTCAGGCTAATTTACTGTGTGTTTTTACTTTTTTCCGCAATGTGTTGACATTTTTGCTGTCAGTTTGAGACGTTACACATTTACATGATTTGGTATCATACTATAGCTCACCTCCACCACCATTGAAGCCACCATGAAACTCCAATCCAGACACAAAAAAAACTAACAGGTAGCACAACAACCATGTGCGACCTAAGTAAAATCATGCACAAGTTTTTACATAGGTGGCATGTTACATACCCAAAACACATAGGTCCGCAATGTGTCAAATCCGGTCCACTAGTAAGAAGGCAACCGACCCATAGTTAAAAATGGTTTATAATCTCCTAGAGCACCGATCTGAACATAGTGGTCTCTCTAGATTTGGGAACAACTATTAAAAGTACAAAATCCATTAAACTTGCAATTCAATCCACCCGATTCAACCATCTTTCAGTCAAGAGATAACCATCACTTATCTCTATATTTATTTAAATTCAAATATATCAATATTAGTCAAATGTTAGTTGTAGTCTTCCATGCATATCTCCTTAGTTCGCATTCACTTGTATTTATATCATTCTTGTATCTCACGTGCTGCAACTTCGAATAAACAAAACAACAAAAGCTTTTCTATCATCTTGCCTTGTGTGCCATTTATACTTTCTTCCTCTAGTTATTATATAGTAGATATATTACTATATCCATTCAGAAACAATTCTTGATTTGAGATGACATTTATCCATAAGAACTCACCTGGATGTAGATATCAAATACACGTCTCCCAAGGCTGCTATATGTTCCATCATTGGTAAAAATTATCTCAGCAAAGTGAAGGCTAACATTGTAGCTTCCATTTAGCAAACAAAAACCATAATACGTCAAAGATAAGGCGGACACTCGGGCGTTCATGTACAGTTCAGATGTGTTCCTTGGGACCCCATAAGGTTTTTGAACAATAAAACTATCACGACTATTGTCATCCAAGAAGTTACCAGTATTGCTAAATCCCCATCGACCTCATACTGCAGAAAAATATGACGCTCGACCTGGTTCCACGTCACTTTGATACTCCTTATCTCCAACCCTTAGTTTCCCTCCACCACAGTTGATATACAAGGAGGTTTCCGGATCTAACACAAAGAACTAATTATTACATAAAGTTCATCAAGATGTGCAATTATAAATATGTAACTTTAACATACTTGTTGGACAAAAATTATTTCCCAAACACAAGGCCGTTCTGCTGGTAAAATAAAACAATGGCAGAAAGAGAATGTCACACATATACAAATGTCACAAAATCTCCATTCAGATAAAATAATTCAAGGCAGTGAAACTTACGACGTTTTATCAATTGAAGACCAAGCAAACAAGTTCCTACACAAAACAGAAACACCAATATTAGCCGGTGTAATAAAAACACTTGCAGAAAGATGCGGTTGTTCTTACGTTTCCCGCATCTGGCACCTTAAATCCCTGAAGCCATCAAATGTAAAATTGTTGTATGACAGATCACTGGAAGAAAAATCGCAATATTCATCAATCTATTATACAACCATATAAGGAAACATGGAGCTCTTAAAAATTCACACCAATCGTTATCTTCACAATATTAGATCATATCAGTTGATTGATATGGATTGCATCTTATTCAGTAACACCAAGTATGGCCCCCAAGTCCCCAACTTTAGCTATGTTATTAATACAAGTATAACGGTATATAAACTTACATACTATCTCCTGAAGTGATCATCCAATTAGGTACACTTCCAGATAGGGAGTTCCCAGTAAGATAGCTAAAAATCAAACAATAAATTAGTATACCTTGAATGTCTCGGAAAGATAATGATGGTATCAAAGAAGTCATAATATAAATGTGCAGTATGAAGGTGAGCTCCAGATAAAAAATATTAATCCTCCTTCCCTTTATTAGTTATATAAACAATTAATTAGACAGAACGTCGTTAAATCTTTCTGGGATTCAAGTTATGTGTCAACCAATCTTCCCTTACTTGTGCATGATGTATATTTAATTCACAGGGGAAGATTCTTTGGACACGAGGCAAGGATGATCTTGCAGCTATATTGAATATCTTATTCGAACTTAGAACCATAAACCATATACACAGCCTCATCTGCATGATCTGCTGTAGATAGAAATTAATACATTAGAATGGAATGCTTACATAAATTCTGTGTCAGTTAGATCAATGAACCTTTCAGGAATGGGTCCACTAAGTTTGTTAAAGCTGAAGTCTCTGAAAGAGCAACATAAACCATGGAAGTGTGAAATTTGGTAAAAAATTGAACTAATATTACTAAATACAAAATAACTACTAACATGA
This sequence comes from Flaveria linearis, assembly GCA_024085815.1. NCBI lineage: Eukaryota > Viridiplantae > Streptophyta > Magnoliopsida > Asterales > Asteraceae > Flaveria > Flaveria linearis. Next base: position 5,780,507 of record CM044001.1, read on the forward strand.
GGTTGGTTGAAGCAATAGATTTTGGTAATTCGCCGACAAGATTACAACTCCTCAAGATCCTGGCAAGATTGCGTTAATTTAGAACATGTTATTTAAAGTACTTAAAATCAAGACATATAAACACAAAACTGAATAAAAAAAGAAATAAAATAAATCAGTCAAACCAACCATTGAACCTCACTTATTAAATATTTCAACCAAATAGAAATTACAAATGGAGTTAGTCACTCAACACCCAAACATCATAAAGATACTAGACTGCCCATACTTTGAGTCACACTAGTATCTCTAAGACTCTTGACACTCACATCATCCTCTCATCTTTACATAGGCTGTCTGGTATTGTATCAAGACTCCATACACTTTTCTTGCAACACACACCACAGAATTCACATGTTACAACTTTCTCATACTATGTGTGCACAAGTTGTCTTATGCAATAGAAGACCTTTTATATGAAAACTATGTAACATCTAAGAGTACAGTCCCTTTTAAATGATAAATACATTTTAACTTAATAAACAATACAAAACATAAAATCTAACATGACTGTTGCATGACACATATATCTCACTCTCTCGATGATTTTGGAATACTATGTTTTCAATTTGTCTGCATCATAGACAGGTGGCAAGGCATCATATTTTAACATGCAATCTTGTCATGACTTATACATGTGTGCACCATCTTACATTCTCTTGTGTTCTTTGTTTACCCCTCTTACGTTGTAACTTATGTCAAAGTAAAACACACAAAAGTTACCACTTCACATAATATACATTGGAGAACCATGCATTCATGCTCTTCGAACCCAAGATAATAAGCCTCATAGTCATCTAGCCTTGTGAACCAAGATCATGACTATGGAATTAAGGGTTTGGCGTTCTTTCTAGAAATAAGTTGTTTATCCTTAGATAGCTTTGAAACTTATGGTGGAGATCATGCACTTGGATGATAAGCTTTGATCTTTTATATGCCAAATATTTCAAAATATATTTTGTTTTAATAAATAGGGACAAATATAATGATTTGAGATTTCAATACACAAATCATAGTATATTAAAAGAAGCAATTCACTCACAGGTTCTTGAAAGGTGTGCTTTTAAAGGGTGGACAAGGGGTGTTTGGTCCTCTCAAGTCGCTGATTCTCCTGCATGTCTTGACTAAGTAAACACAAATACTTTATCGAAATGGCAAGCACAAAAAATATTGACAAAATTGGGAATTACTAACAAGTCTTTTAAAGTTGTCAGGAGAGTAATGCTAGAAGGTATTGGTCCTTCCAATCCACTGGCCTGAATCCTTCTGTAATTCAAAATTTTATTTAGATCTAATTGCTATAGACGAAAAAGGGAGATGACACAGTAGGGAAACGCCTCACAAGCTCTCAAGACTAGTCCAGTCTCCGATGAAACCAGGGATCTTCCCAGAGAAATTGTTACCACCAATCCGACTACATAAAAATAAAAATAGTCAACTTCATACAGCCATATAGCAATGAATGATCAAAGAATCATTATATCCAACAAGGTAGTAGAACTCACAACTCCTTCATATTGACCAGTTTTGCAAAAGATGCAGGCAGTTTCCCAGTGAAAAAGTTGGAGTTCAGTAATCTACAATAAAAAATAGAACAATTATTTACAGTCATCACCTAATGGGATACCAGAAAGCAGCACAACAATACCAACAAATTTCACCAACTCTTACAATCTCTCGATGCTTGTAAGATTCCCAAGTTCATCAGGAAATGCTCCAGACAGCCTATTGTCCTCTACGGTTCTAATTAACAACAGAATCGTAGTCACAAGCAGCCAAAAAAAAATAACATGTGTTACAATCATAGTAAATTTTAGTGTACATCAGATGACTAGAAACTTACAAAGATTTCAATGTGTTGATGTTTCCGAGTTCCTTTGGGATTGATCCAGTTAAACGATTCGCGAGAAGAGTTCTGCAGTGAGTTTTTGATGTCAAATACAAACGTAATACTGTAAGATCCAAAATCTATATAGTATGTTAAAGGTTATACTTAAAGTAGAATTACATGTTTACAATTTGCTCCATAGAACCCCATTCCGGAGGGATGCTGCCACTGAGACAGTTGCGAGTTAAATCTCTGTAGGATGAAACACACAAATCAGCAGTCAAATACAAACAACAAAAGCATTAAGGTACAGAGGATGTACAGATTTTGGAGATAACGAAGATTGACGAATTCCGGTGGGAGAATGCCTGAAAGACTTTGTCCTTTGAGGCTTCTGCATCACGAACCAATCGATAGATCATTCAGTATAACAAGAAGTCATGCTTGTTTCAGTTAAGAAGCCCTAATTTTGTAGCCAATTGTGACAATTTTTCGATTCGGAAACCCCAATTTATGTTCTACTTTCGAAGGGTTTACTGCCCGTTGAGTTTCTAACTAGTTTGTTACACCAGCGTTGGAGTGAATTGTCCCGGCAATTCTTATTATACAAATAATCGTTAACTTTATCGAAAATTATCGAATAAAGTGGTTGACGTGAGATGCCTAACACATTTAATATATAGATGTCTTGGGTTTGAGTATTGTTCGATGCAAAAATGTTTTGGATTGAGCTAGATGTTTTTCTAGTTATAGGTTTCCTTCTAAGATGGTTGGACGTGCAGTCTCGGTCAGAGAATAAATAAATGTGTCCGGTTAAAATAACACATATCTTTTAAAACGTGGTCATACATTTGTCGTTCAAAAAAATTCTTATGTTTGATATTTAAATTTAAAAAAACCTCGCTTGCAAAGGAAAGATAACGGATACATGACGATAAACGTATGGTAAACGTTAGAGTTCTCAACCTCAAGGTTTTGTTTTACCTATTCTCAAGACCGGAACAAATTGGTTGCTTGTTGTGACAGCCAAGGTCCGAACATTATCGGTCTACTTTTCTAATTAAACAAGTCTTATCCTCACATAGGTGGTAAGTGTTTGACGGTAAAAGAAATAGAAAATAAAAATAAATAAATAAACGGTGTTTCACAAGTCATTTTAACCTAAGAGAATTGTTCAAATAAAAATGACTTTAAATGTCAATTTTTTTAATTAATGGCTGAGATCAAATTATAGCTAATAAGTTTGTGACATGTGATATTTTAGATATTGTTGGCTTTTTTCAAGTTTTTCTCATTTTTCAAATGTTCAAAACTTTTATATACGTCATTATCTTTTTTATAAAATTTACACCATAAAAGAGAATGTTTTTTATCTTTAAACGAGTGTAGTATTACTATATAAAAAGATAATAAATCTTTTACACTTTTTGAAATGCATATGGTTTTTGCTCGTCATTGTATATTTAGTGTGATTCATTGTGAATTTTTGTTAGTTTTTGTGTTTTTTTAAATGATGAATCCTAAAAATATATAATGATGAAATAATATTTTTATGTATTTCTGGTATGTAAAAGACAATGATTATAAATTAAAAACCAATTAGTTTAATACATTAAAAACAATGACAAAATAACATAAAATGATATAAAACATTAAACACATTGATAACATGTGTCATGTGTTTATTGATCATGATTGTGTTATTTTAAACACTATGAATTTTTTTAAAAAACACGTTAGTAAATAGCATTATTGTGTACTTCTAATTATAAAACACAATGATAAATAACAACAAGTTATCTTATCTATAAAGAACAATGACAAATTAACGAATTATGTTATCTTAAACGCTATGAGTTTTAAAAATACATTGGTGAGACTTTATTATTATGTACTTTTAATTATAAAATACAATGATAGATAATAAGTTTATATAATCTATAAAAAATAATAACAAAGTAACAAAAGATAATCTAAAACATAAAACACAATAATAAAACAATTCTTGATTTTATGGTGTATTTTTTTAAAAACATATAACGTATGAAAAGTAATAAGCGTTTAAACAAAAATGGGATGACTTCTTAAGTTTTCACATCATAAATTTTAATATATGGATTCTAGTGATACGGGTATCAATCATTAAAATAATATATATATGTATATATGTATGTGGGAAAAGTTTACACTACAAAGTAAATAATTCGTGCGAAATATATTAACTGATAACAACCATTGGTCTAAGCGGTGGATTGTTCAGATTAAAGATGGAATAATTACACAAGAAATGTTGATGTATGGGTAGATTTAAAAATAGCTTACAATTATTGACATTTTTTCAAATTCTTCTGTTTTCTAAACGTATATACTTTTGATATAACATTATTTGTTTAAAAAATACACCATAAATAGAGCATTTTATCATCTTTATATGAGTATAGTATTGCTATATTTGTTTTTTTAAAATAGCATTTTAAAAAAAAAGTTTATGTGTTGTGTGTATAACTTGCGTAATTATTAATTGCGTAATTACGAACATAACTTGTGTAATTATCATATAACTTGCGTAATTATATATCCAACATGCCTAATTATAAGTAATTTGCTTAATTATTTTTTATAACGTGAGTAATTTTTTTTACGTAATAATACAAATAATTGTGTTATTATGAATATATAACTTGCATAATTATGTACTTTTTATGCGTTATTGTAGCATGGACAAACCACCAATCTGCCAAGAAACACGTGTCACGCTCTGGTGACTTCGTACGCTTCGCACGAAAATTAAACTTATCGACACCCATTTCACTGGTATTCATATTTAAAATTTATGATATGAATTCGGATAGTTAAATAAACTATTCAAAAAAACTGGATATTTGGATATTCAGATTTAAATACCTCTAAATTCACCAATATTATTGTCATAAGTGCAAAATTGATAAAACTCGTAATTCATGGAAAAAACTTCCTCCATTCCATGATTGTTTTTATGTCCTTTTAGAGCCACCATGAAGCTACCAAGCCATCTTGAATTTGAGTAAGAACTAGTTATACATTTGATATCTTTGAAGGCGTTTCTGACAATAACTAAATTGCCAATTAAAATTTATCCAATCAAACAACATGATTTGGTGTCATGTGCACCATTTGATCTGATTAAATATTTATTTGAAAATATATTCTAAAATAATTTAACAGAAAATCACATATGTAAGATAGGATGAACTTACATGCTAGCGACATGACATGTCATACTGTATGGTTTCGTGATGCAAGTCACATATTCGCATATGTTCTATTGCTATAAATGTCCCAATCACTACACGGATCCTTATCGAAATCCCAGTCTTTACCCAGCTCTCTCCTATTCTCTTAGTACAACCACTGCAAATAGATAAACAAACATACTTAAGTATTAAACTACGAAACAAACAATATAGAATCTCGAGCTCATCATACCTTCTTCAGCGGGTAGACAAGTTGTGTGATCGATGCAAAAGTAAAGGTAACAATGTAACACAAATAACTATGAACAACATTTTGCTTTAGATCTATAAGTAATTTTAAGATTTATGCATAAAGAGAGTACTAACATAACAAATATCCAAAGAATGGAGAATGATTATAGGAGTTGGAAAATAAATGCAGGCCGCGAAGACGAAGACTTACTATTTGAATTATACAACACTACAAACAAATTTATTTTTGTCGCTTTCAATAATAATTGCAAAATGTCCCATCTTATGTGTAACTTTAATTACAAAGAAATAGACGTAATATATACATGAGATATTTGTGTAAAAATGCTTGTTTATAAAAAGCAGGAAAAAGATAAATATGAAGGGAAAATGAAACAAATTAATTTTTTTAATTTCATATTGATTTGTTATGTATCCTAGAAAGTATTGTATCTCTACTTCTTTATAATGCATAAAGGATGTAATATCGCGTATTATCGTTAGTAAAAGTTAATTTTGTTTAAAACGTCAATGTTGATGCCAATATTACAATAATCATAATAATAATAATAATAATATAATAATAATAATAATAATAATAATAATAATAATAATAAATAATAATAGATTGTAAATTAAAAAAATCAAATTATAGTTGAAGGGGTTATTTTGCCATTTATTAAACTTCAAAAGAAATTATAGCATAAAATAATAACTCCTAAAACCATAGGACCAAAGGTGTAATTTTAAAACCCGAACCATCCCCCCCGTCGACCCCCTTTCTCCCCTCCGGCCAAACTTCCGGCCACTCTCCGGCAGAGCCAAACCACCCAAAATACACGATTTCAATCAAAATTAAAGCTCCCGACAGGCTCGCGTGATTGATTCGAACCAATGGCCCACTTCAAATTGAAAAATTGAATCGATTAGCGCGGTTTAGGGTCAAACTCACTTTCGGCCGGATTTCACGCCTTGATCGATCGCACTAACACTATAATAATCAATTAAACGCACTCACACTACCATATAAATCTCCAAATCGATTGCAACTCTCAATTCATACTAAAACACTCAAAATTCCACATTCAAACACCACACAAAACCGCGACCTGTTCTTCATCTGTTCTCGTCCATTTGATCTCCAATCAGGTAATTAAAATACCTATATGATCGTATTGTCATGGGGATTAAAAGCCCTAGTTTTATTTCGGTAAACATAATCGAATCGAGGGTCAATTCGACCCAAATCAAATCTAGGGCTTATACGAATTTGGGGAAATTGGTAAATCAATTAAAAAGAATTGCAGCGGAGTTCTAACGCGGCTGGATGCTTGGTTCACTGGTTTGGTGCGTGTGTTGTAATCCAGGAGGTCCCGGGTTCGACCCCGGCACCCCCGTATTTTTTAATTGGTTTTTTAAGCCTTTAAAAATTACAAAAAATTATAAAAATTATAAAAAATTTTACAAACATTACAAATTTTTAAAAAAACCTAATTATTCTCTGAAATTTATCGTGACATTTTATTAATTGTTTTAAATAATAACATAACTAGTTTAAATTTTTATAAAAAATAGACTTTAAATAATGGTTGAAATCACTAATAATTATTGGATTATATTTATATGTAATATTATTTAAATCATGATTATTTCAATCAAACATAAAAGTGTTATATGTAAATATTACCAAATATTTTTTTATCTTTAGTCACTTAAATATTAAAATTTAATTAATTATCATATGATTAATTAATAAAATAATTATTCATTCTTCTGCACTTTAACAATCAATCAAATGGTCAAGTGTATTGGTAGACTTATTTCTATATAATTACTTGAAATGATTTATTATATTTCAAGACATTCAAACGAAATAAAATTAGTTTATTTAAACTACCATTCAAAACCCATAGAACCCTAACACACTCCCAATTCTCATATTATTATTCTAACTCGAGACCCGTTCCGTAGATTACTCGTAAGGAAATTATTGGTGTCTAATCTATCACATCCAAATTCTAATCTTATCAATCAGGTGAGTATTCATAATCCCTTTTTATATCATTTTTTATTTGGGGAAATCATGTGATACAATATTAAATCATGATATTTATTGTTATTTCATTCTAAATTCAATTCAAGACATATTATGTTATACTTGCAACTATGTGAACATGCTACGATAAACTGGACGACAGTAAGAACCCAAATTCAGTCAATCAATCAATCCTGTATCAATGGTAGATCTACTGGTTTGGATAACCCACCCCATATGAATAGTCGAGTGGTGATTGTGCCAGAGGCAATAGTCAATCTATGGTGTATGTGTGCAAGTTCTTATCTGCGAGTGTCAAGTCAGGGGTTTATGTGTCTGTTTATCTATATGCTCCGCTATTGCATTATAAGTCTTAACATTACCCTGTGAATTGGATTATTCTAATCAAACAATCAATCTATATTATATATACAAAAACTGTATTTACTCACCGGCTAATTTTTAGCTGACTCGTTACTTTCACATGATTCAGGTTAAGCAAGCAGTGATTTCTACATGCTCATCTAGGACCCGGACTTAGTCAAAATAAAAGATAATTACTATTTGTGACTTCAACTGTTGTATTTGCATATGTTAAACTCATGCTATCTTGTAATATGATTTAATATTATCTCCACCATTAGACAACCGGTGTTATGAAAAATCATCATCCCTCGTCCGCTCCGATGATTCCGCGTCGGTCGGGTGACAAAGGATGGGTAGGTTTGTAATTTCACCCTTCCCGTAAGACGCGCCCCCCTCACCTACGCTTCTTCACAGTCGACAGTCGTTACACCGGAGAGCCGGTGTTCGTAGTCTCAAATTCAAGTGCATTCTTGTTTGGTGTCTTCAGTTGAAGGAGTATTGGCCCTTCCGGTATATACACAAATCCAAAATCCCCAATTCATCTGCAGTCAATTCTAAAGATATCCGGTACGCAGTCCATTTAAAGGTGATGTTTCTATTCCCAACTTACGTTTCTTGATTTCCACTATTGTTCATACATCCACTGATTTCTCTGATTTCATATACCCACACGGATTTTGTTGATTTTATTTGCTTCTGCTTCTGTAAATTTCATAGAAATGGATAACCAACATCAAAAGACGATCAGTACATACAATGTTTGATCGAAAGAGAAACCAAATCGAATGATATTGGGTGTGTTTACGATGATGATAATACTAGTTCAAATGCGCTCGATTAGATGCTGTTAATTGGTTCCCGACCGAGTAATGACTTTTTGGTTAAAATTAGAATTAAGTGCTGCATAGTTGTTCTATCATCGTTTTTAAAGTTACTAGTTTGCTTTAGGTAAACAACTTTTACTTTCCCATTGCTGATGGAGATCTTTACATGCAACTTTCAGTCAAAAACACCTTTTTAGGATTAAGATCTCGGTCAAACATTGCAATTTATAAACTGTGTGTTCTTAAACCAATTTGGGCAACGTATTTCTTTCATTTTCACTTCCTTCTTTTATTTGTTGTTAGGGTTAAATCATTGTCATAGTTGATTCTGCCAGTAATTGGAAACTGTTTTACATTTTTAGAAGTTGAAATGCCACCATAGATATAAGAAACACATATACAGATTGTTGTATCACACTGCATATTTGCATGCTCTGTCTATTACTAGCAGTGTAGAAACGATGACAGGATTAATATGATCGATTTGAAGTTATTTTGATCCAATTTGTTATACATTCGTATCTGGTTTTTATCCAAGTTTCATACGTTAACGATGACAAACTTGGACGGAATCTTCTGTAATCATGCTGTACAATGCGAATTAGGTCATTGTCAACTTTTGTATGTTGTTTAATGTATATGAATACATAGGTAGTTTGTCAGTTTTGTTGTTTTGTGCTTTCTTAATTTAATCTTAATCTGATGATACTGGCAGAATATGAAATGCCACATTTCATTTGATTTAATATTGCCCTGCTGCTTAGAAATTGTTCATTTTGACACTTTGATCAACATTCATGTTTGGGTTCTTGTGTTTCCTAAATTCATGTTTGACACTTAAAATATTAATATACTTTACTCTGTTGTATTAAGTTCTCATATAATATTCTGTATGTTGTTTAGTGTATATGGAATACATAGGCAGTGTGTTAGTTTTCTTGTTTTGTGCTTTCTTAAATTGAACTTAATCTCATGATAGTGCCAAAATATGAAATATTACAGTTCCTTTGATTTAATATATCCCTGCTGCTTAGAAATTATTCATTTTGACACTTTGATCAACATTCATGTTTGGGTTCGTTATGTTTGCTAAATTCATGTTTGACACTTAAAATATTTAGACCCTACTCTATTGTATTAAGTTCTCCTCATATATATTATAATTAATCTATAAACACAATTCATGTTTGACACTTAAAATATTAATAGACCCTACTCTATTGTATTAAGTTCTCCTCATATATATATTATCATTAATCTATAAAGACACTTGACGAAAAACATCTACACTTCACCGCATTTTGTTTGATTACAATGGTTGTATAAGTGATTGCATGCATTTTTGGTGCTTTGAATTTGATTGTGAAAACTAATTCATTGGTACACATTGATATTAACTTACTCTGCAAGTTACATTTCATCTTGTCCTCACTTTGATATGTTTAATGGGACTATTGTAGCTTGAAAGAATTAGGACATAACGGTCATCGAATTTTTCAAAGGTGATACTGATTACACAATACAAGCACCTATTTATAGCAGTTAGAGTTAACTAACTATTTACACTTCTAGCCCTTGTACTATACTAAAACTACATAACAAACTAAACTTTAATACTACACTAATACAAAGAATTAAACCAACATTCACCCCCTTAATTCTTTTATAGCTCCCACTCCGAGTAGCCTCTTCATTTCCATAAACTTCAGTCTAGGAAGAGCTTTTGTAAGTATATATGCTTTCTGCTCATTGCCACCAATATGCTTCACATTTATAAGACTCCTTTCTACCCAACTACGTATGTAGTGATACCTAACATCAATATGTTTTGACCTTCCATGGAAAACTGGATTCTTCATGAGCTGAATTGCAGACTTGTTATTCACATTAAGTAGAATAGTACTATTGTAGAATCAAGTAGGGTCTCCAAAACACCCTTCAACCACACTGCTTGTTGAGCAGCAGCAGTGGCAGCTATAAATTCAGCTTCACAAGAAGATAAAGCTACTATCTCTTGTTTCTGACTGACCCAGCTAATTGGTCCATCACCATAATAAAACACTACCCCTGTAGTGCTTTTCCATCAGCTTTTGTTAGAGCATGAGAGCTATCATTATAGCCCACCAGTTCGGTAGCTCCACCTTTTATACCATACTCCTTGATCAACTGACCCCTTCAAATATCTCAAAATGTGCTTCACTGCTTGCCAATGAACTGTTCTGTGAGATTCCATGAACCGACTAACTATACCAACAGAGTAGCTTAAGTCCGGTCTTGTTTGAGTCAAATACCTCAAGCATCCAATCACCCTTCTATACTTGGTTGCATCTACTGCATCATATTCCTCATCTTTACCAAGTTTCAAACCCGGATCCATAGGTATCTTTATAGAATTACATCCCACATCTTCACTTCTTCCAATATCTTCTTAGCATACCCCGTTTGATTCAGGAAGATTCCATCACTCAGTGCTGCACTTCTATTCCCAAATAGTAGTTTAACATTCCCAAATCAGTCATCTTAAAGTTTGATTGCATCAACACTTTGAATTCTCTAATCATCTCCAAACTGGACCCTGTGACTATCATATCATCCATATAAACTCCTATTATCACGGATCCTTTGGCAGATAGTTCTTATACACAGCATGCTCTTGAAGACATCTCTCAAACCCAGATTTGACAAGGGTATTATGCAATTTCTCATTCCAAGCTCTCGGGGCCTGCTTAAGCCCATAAAGAGCCTTGATAAGCTTGTATACTAGCCTTCCTTACCAGCTTTTACAAAGCCTTCAGGTTGAACTACATATACCTCCTCCTTTAATTCACCATTTAAAAATGTGTTTTTACATCTAAATGGTGTACTTCCCATGTATTAACTGCAACCACAGCTAGAATCAGTTTCACAGTTTCTAACCTTGCAACTGGGGCAAAGACCTCCTCATAGTCAATCCCATACTTTTATACATACCCTTCACTACAAGCCTGGCTTTATGTCTACCACCTTCCCTTGTGCATCTTTCTTAAGCTTGAACAACCACTTTAATCCAATTGGCTTTACCCCCTTTGGACATTGAACAAGCTTCCATGTACCATTCTTCTCTATACTGTCTAACTCATCTTGCATTGCTTTCTTCCACTCTGTCTTATCCTTTGCCTGATCATAACTAGTAGGTTCTTGGACCAGCCATAACTCAGACTCATCTAAGACAGGAGGATTAAGGGGGATTTGCTCAAGGATCTCTGTCCTGCTGAACACATCATTAATACTTGTAAACCCCTTTGGAGGAGTATCATCATAACTCTCTTGGTAGTTCACTAACATCAACCTGATGTCCATCACTACCACCCCCTGAATCTTCTAATCCTTCTTCTTGATCTGCCTGATTAGGAACTGTATCCATAGGATCAACACCCTGTCATAACCATCTGAGCCAAGTGTTTGTCCACTTGAGGTGGATTCACCTGATCAGGAGAATTCAAAGACATACCAAAACTGGCATAACTTGATTAGCAGACCTTCTCCTGGTCAAAGGTATCCCATTCCTAAGGCTTCTCCTCCTTAAACTTAACATCCCTGTTTACAACAATCTTGCAACTAACTGGATTATACATCCTGTAAGCTTTTGTTCTGGTTCAATCCCTAGATGCACCATAGGAATGCTTCTATCATCTAGTTTAGAGACTTGGTGACTTGGGATTTTAACATGTGCCTTGCATCCAAAGACTCTAAGGTGCTTTACCTTAGGCTTTCTCTCAAACAACCTTTCATAAGGTGTCATGTTCTCTAAAGCTTTTGTAGGGCTTCTGTTTAACAGGAAGACTGAATGTCTTACTGCCTCAGCCCAGAACTCTAAGGGTACCTTCATGGCCTTCAACACAGACCTAGTCATTCCCATAACCGTTTGGTTTCTTCTTTCTACCACACCATTTTGCTGTGGAGAATATGGAGCTGTTAAGAACCTCTTTATGCCCTCCATACTGCAAAGTTGTTCAAAGGTCTTTGAGGTGAATTCCCCACCCCTATCAGTTCTCAAGGCCTTTAGACTATAAGAGGTTTCCAATTGGATTTGGGTTTGGAAAACTGTAAAGGCCATAGGGGCTTGATCCTTTGATTGTAGCATGAAGACCCACATGTACCTGGAGTAGTCATCTACCAGGAGCATGAAATACCTGTTCCCAGCATGAGTGGGAGGATTCAATGGACCACAGAGGTCAGCATGAACTAATTCAAGTGGTAAGGTGGCCCTGTAAGTACTCACATTGGGAAATGTTTGACTTCTTGCTTCCAACTAGGCAACTCTCACACAGCTATGCCTTGTGTACTATCCTTGGCATTCCTTGACCATGTTATGTCTGGTCATTTTGTTGATTGAATCAAAACTTAGATGGCCTAACCTTGCATGCCAGATCCAAGCAGGCTCATGCATTGCTGCCAACAGGCACTTGGGAGAGGTGACTTGTAAGTTGATCTTGTATAGCCTGTTGTGAGACTTCCTTACTTTCACGAGAGTTCCCCCCCCCCCTCTCATAGATCCATAGGTGCCCATCTTCATCAGGATATTGCAGCCTGTTTCATCCAATTGACCCAAACTCAGGATATTACTTCTCAAGGTAGGAATGTAGAAAAAATTAGTACCACTCTATGCTTTCCATTTTTACATTGGAAGCATATAGAGCCCCTGCCCTTATGGAAACCACAGACCATCTCTAAACTTGACTTTGCCACTAATGGCCTCATCTAGTTAAGTGAAATGGGTTCTTGTGCCGGTCATGTGGTTGCTGGCACCATTATCCAAGTACCAGGAGCAAGAATCCTCTTCCTGTGGCAGAGTTTTGGGAACACACCATGTTCCTGTAGTAGGCCCAAATCCATAGTCACTCTGCCATCAGCAGGGTGTATTCTTGGTCCTCCTGAGATTAAGCCAAAGGGCTTCCTGCTCCTCCCTTCTTGGTGCCCTGCACTCGTTTGAGAAGTGGCCCAATTTATCATAATTGTAACACCTCAAGGATTCTTGTCTCTTTTATTGGTGTTACTCTCTTTGTTACTACTATCATGGTTGGATTTTCCTCCCCGGTTCTTTGTGAACCTCCCTTTTCCTTTTCCTTTCCTTTACTTTTTGTCTCCAGTGTCGGCTGGCCTGTTGAATTCTTGCTTGGTCTCATTCCTTGACCTCTCTTGCCATTCATATTTGGTCAAGAGCAACTGCCCAGAGGAATTCTTTCCTTGGGTGACTGGTTTCAGTCTTTCTTCATATGCCTTGAGTCTCCCCACTAACTCTTCAAAGGACATCGTATCCAAATTCAAAAACTGCTCTATGGTAGCTACAATTGGCAAGAACCTATCGGGGGCAGCTTTCAAGAACCTGCTGACTCGTTTAGAAGAGGACACAGTCGTCCCTAAGACTCTATATCTAGACATCAGCTCACCCATCTTCCCCGCAAACTCATCAACTGATTCGTTTTCCCCCATGCGCAGCAATTCAAATCATGATCAAGAGTTTGAATTCTGGCCTGTTTGACTCTTTCTTCGCCTACATACCGCTTCTTCAGGGCATCCCAGATGTCTTTTGCCGACTTGAATACGGCCACCTGCATGAGTACATCCTCAGGCAGGGCTTGGAATATGAAGGCCTTTGCCTTCTTGCCCAACTTGACATCCACCGTAGCTTTGGTGGGAGGTTCAATGGCATCCCAGATCCCCTGGGCATCCATGAATGCCTCCATCTTGATCGCCCAAGAAGTGTAGGTCGTCGGAGTAAGAATTGGAATCTTGAACGCGATCGGGTCGCTGGTGTCCCTCTGCACCACTTGTCTATCTTGATTTGCCATCGAATTGAATCAAGAACTGGATTTCGGTGAAGATCGTGTGTAATTATATTGATCCAATTGATCAATTTTGCGCTCAGTTGCACTCGAGAGAACTGCAGTCGCGATGGAGGTGAGGAGACCTTCACAAGATCAGAATTGAAGGGAGGCAACGATGGATCGAGAGCCTATACGCGCTCTGATACCAACTGATAGAATTAGGACATAACAGTCATTGAATTTTTCAAAGGTGATACTGATTACACAATACAAGCACCTATTTATAGCAGTTAGAGTTAACTAACTATTACACTTCTAGCCCTTGTACTATACTAAAACTACGTAACAAAACTAAACTTTAATACTACACTAATACAAAGAATTAAACCAACATAGCTATACTTTATTATCATTTGGTATGTGTATGTGAAGGTAGAAAAATCAAAAAAGAAGCACAAAAATTGACCAACCCATTTAGGTAGTTTAGTAAAATTGTAACTTCTATCAGTTTTTACAAAACTGCTAACTTTGCATCTTATATTTTGATTTACTTACAGTTTGAAGAGATCGGTTTTGGTCTTTTGGGAGCAGAATTTTGATGTTTGTTGAGTGTGATTGAATAACTTACAAAGTAGTGGACTTAGTTCGACATTTGAACACTGTTTTCTCCAAGTAGATGGGTTAATAGTTAATACTTATATTGTCTGTTATTATAGGCTTCATATTGATTAGGTTTCAGCTCGTGCTTTTACTGTAGCAATGGAGTATTGTAAATTTGTAATCTTTGTAGGGTATGGAATTGGTTAGAAATATAAGCACAGAGCAGTATCATGTCCGCAATTATATATAGCTTATGATTTGTAAAAACGTAATTATGAGGTGTAATCCTTTCACAAATGGGAATTAGGAAAGTTTTAAATGGTTTCAGTGTTACTGGTAAATTACATATTAAAATTTGGCATAAAAGCATTTGTAATAGGTTAGAGTTGCACATGTACTGTTTTCCAAGTAGCTATGTAATATGTACATATTAATATCTATATCATGTATGTTTGGAATAGAGAATAGAACATAAATTGGCAACTGCTTTCTATGACCAGCCTTATGTTTCATGTATTATTAAGCTTGTGTAATTGAAGTTAGCATCTATGCCCCACATCATACCGAAGTTGGTGTGGTATCCAAATCCTTAGCCTGCTAAAGACTGGTGATTTGAAGTTTGGTCTTTATGCATTACAAATAAGACTATGCTGTTTGGATTTGTTTGACACTTAAACCTTATTCTAAAATATATTTTATCTTTGTTATTTACCCTAAAACCATGGTATCAATAGAATATGCTAGATAGCGCTGTTTATACATGGCATGTGTTAACTTCTGAAGCTTCAGCGAACTTGTGATTTCCAACATTTAGTTTTGCCAAATTCAAGGAAAAGGAAACCTGAACCTTTTGTTTTAACTTTTGTTTTAACTTTTGAGTAGTTAAGCTCCTTTATTGGCTCATTCTAATCTAAACCCATCTTGACCTAACTACCAACCTAATTCAACTCATCTATTTTGTCACCTCTACTATACATGTAATATTGTATGCATGTATGTTAATTACTGGAGCTGTTGTGTAGGTGGTTGAACTAAACTTAATTTCTCAATGTTCTTCAATTAACCGCATAAGTTTTATTTTAGTATTTTAGTAATGTTAAAAACATAAAAACTTAAGCCATCACCTAAGTACTATGTTGCCTTGAGTATGCCTATGAACTATTGCCATTCGAGGATCTTTTTTGTAATCTTGCAAAAGCTATAGAAATATTGAAATGAGAGTGAGTAGAATTTACTTGAATTAGATGCAGATAAGAATCTTGACCTTTGACCATATTCTCAATAATTATGCATTGAACTTCTTAGATTGCTAATAAAAAGTAAATACAGATTTCAACTAATGCTCCTCAAGAGAAAATGTCACAGAATAGTAATTAAGTTTAAAAAGTGTTTTAATTTAGTCACTCATGCATATTTTCTCAAATTGAACAACCAAACGATCAAATCGAGTCATCGTTAGATTTTCTTATGTCAAGTAAGTAACGGCGGAGAAGACGTGGGGGTTAGAATTTTTAATATATAAATATTAAAAAATAAAAAACATGTTAATTATGAAAAAAATACCTAAATTTACGTCAACGTTCCATATCAGCATCAAAAGATAGATAAAAATATTTTCTAATTGAAACAAAAAATATAACATGCTAAAAAATATGTTAAGACTTTTAATTTATATAAAATAAAAAAACTGAGTGACCTAATTGAAACACTTTTAAAACTTGAGTTATCAAATTGGAACACTTTTGAAAGTTGGTTACTATTTTACAAAGTTAACTTTTTTGTAATAATAAGAACTTGAACAATGGTGCTTTTATTTTGTAATAATATGAACATGAACAACTGTGCAACAAAGCAACTGATCAAGTAATTATCAGTTTATTATTTTTCCAAACCCACATACATTAAGGTTTAGAATTAGTGTGATGTTGAAGTGTGTCTTTTAACGCAGGTTTGATTCCAAAAAGTGACCTAAGCTTTTTAATTTCATTTCAATCCTTCTTTTACCGTAGGTTTGATTGCAAGAAGTGACCTATTGTGAAAGTTTTGCAATAATTTTATATTGATTTTTTAATTTACGCCATAACGAACCGAATCGTAAGCTGACCAAAATTGAATTTCCGTCTCATCGCGCGGGTTTTCTGCTATTTAATATCAGGGGCGGAGGATAGTGGAGGCCGGGGGGTCACCACCCCTTTTTCTCGTCAGTAGTATTAAATTTTAGTTTTTTACTGTAAATTTTTTGTACGATGGTGTAAATTTTTATATAAATAGCGAATTCGCCCCCCCTAAAAAAATTAATTTCGCCCCCGCCCCCCTACGGAGATATTCAAGCTCCGCCAATGTAATTAATATGATTTGATGCAACCCTGATTATGATAATAACATGTGAAATCCTTGCGAACAATTCATCAGAAAGAAAGCATTGTCGCAAAGTCAGGGGCAACATTGTGGTTCTTGAAAAAAAAAATATTGCAATGTACCAATGGTGCAAAAAAATTTACTAATGCTTGCTATAAGTGGTTTTGAAGCTCAAGTTTTATGAACGTCAAACTTTTACGAGTTTGATTTATATCACAATTAGTTTTATTACATAAGTTTAAAACGGTGAGTCAAACTCCACAAATGATTGACTATTGTAATTATTTTCGACACACTAGTTTTAAAACAGAGTCAGACTATCACTTTTGTTGTAACTTGATCTTCGGTTTCGGTATTGTACCACCGGTATTTTACATAAATCGTATCGCATATTCAGGTACAGAGGAATCACTATATGGGAATGAGATCTCCACTGTTTGGATGTCACTCGTATTCTCAAATTGCTACTGTTTCTTATGGAGTTATTTAATTCATTGAAAAAATTTGTTCAATGACAGATTCTTAAGGAACTATTCTTCCTTCGAGCATACTAACCACTGATGACATAGTGGGCTTATCGTCTGGAGCGATTGTAGCGCATGCTAAGGCTATATTTATAACTACCAGCCTCGGGTCAGCTAGCTCCATCAGATTAGCAGTTATATTCAAAGCATTGGCCTAAAATGAAGAGACAAAGGGGATATGAAATAAATAATGCAAAGTTATAAGTTGAAAAGGGGTCTTATTAGTTACCTGATCAAGAACAAAATGATTCAATAATACCATTATAAAATATACAATACAACCTATAAACAAGAAATAAAAAAACATCATAAAAAGCTTACAACTTTATAAGCATAGAAATTTGAATCTCAAACAAGTACTTTATATCCATACAACCAAGGTCTTCGACGGTCTAAGATAAGAGCTTCTTTGCATCACTGTCTCTCTTCTGTAGATACTCGCTAAATCCTTCAACTGGGTAGAGATCAACAGCAGACGTTGAAGAATCAGTGTACGCGAATGACATTTCCTCCTTTTGGTTCTCATCATTATTCTCAAGTTGTTTCATCATTTTATCGCGATCCATTTTAGTCATTGAGACGCTTTGTTCAGCAATAAACGTTTCAGGAACTATTCGTCCTTCCAGCATGCTAACCACTGATGACATTGTTGGTCTGTCAGATGGAGAGATTGTCGTGCACATTAGAGCCAAATTGATAACTACCATCATCTCCGCGATGTCATATTTTGAACCCAGCTTTGGATCAGCTAGATCCATCAAATTACCTGAAGCTTTTAAAGCAATGGCCTAATATAAAGAAACAAGGGGAAAGTAAAAAGGGAGGCATAAATGCAGAATTGTTGACTTAGAAAAGGTTCATGTAGATGTGGCAATGTCCACCCTTTAGCAATGTTTTCATAACCATACAGGTTATCGAACCGGTAGCCTTACAAGTTGGACCAATTTCAAAACCCGAATGATGCAACAAATAATTTATTTCTTTGATATATATGTGTGTGTATAAAACTAAATTAAAACAAAATTCAAAACAACTTTCATTTTTGGTATGGGTTTGCCATGTTAATAAAGCATGAAGCCTTAAGTAAACAAAATATGGATTCTGAAGTAGTAAATAGATCAACATATAAGATTGCGGAAGGCAAAACTAAATAAATAATTTTGAAATCTGGTCCAATCACCTGGTTCGGTTCACATGTTCGATCAATAATCAGCAGGTCCAAATGGAGGCGGTTCAAATAGAGACAATTCAAATAGACACAACCGTACAGGCTATGTATCCGGTCAAGGTCAAGTCAGGCTGGTGCTGAAAACATGTTCATAAGCCTCACACAGGTCAATTTGGTTGTAGCAGAGAAATTTTTTCAAGTTTTAGCTGAAATGAAACTTCATCATATGAGTTGATTTGGTCAAATAGTTTAATATTTCCAAATGCTTAATATCTTCAAAATCATTCCAATTAAAAGAATTATATAACTATTTCAACATTATTTTTATATAGTTGGTTGAACCTTAGTTCAAAATTTTAACATTTGACCACTTACCAAACCTGATGACCATACATTTTGCCACCTCTAAGGTCGTGTTAGTTACCCGCTCAAGAAGAACAAACTGATTTTCCTTTGCCCTGTCAGCAATGTTAGCCAACCCGCTTACAATCTCTAAAAGGACAATTCCATAGCTATAGACATCTGCTTTATCAGTAAGGTAACCACGCAATGCGTATTCAGGAGCCATATATCCACTGAAATTGTCAAGAAAAGCGATAATCTTGAAATGTGATAATCACATTAAATTATAATAAACCGGTGTAAACTAGGGTATAAATGACTCACTAAGTTCCCGCAACACGGGTGCTTATATGGGTGTTCTCCTCTTCATCAAGCTTAGCCAAACCGAAATCAGAAATTTTAGCATTTAAATTCTTATCAAGCAGCACATTAGTGGCTTTAATGTCTCTATGAACAATCTTTAACATCGATTCTTCATGTAGAAAAGCCAGCCCTCTCGCTATGCCAATGCATATTCTATACCTTGTAGGCCAATCAAGTTCTATCTGCCATTCTTTAGGCCCTTCAATCCGCAAGCCCATCAAAAATTTAGCAAAATAATAAGTGAATGTTTAGTCAAGCATAGATATGGACGATTCAACCCATTTACTAATGAACATGTTAATTCTGGTTATGTCATATCTCTAAATATCAAAACGGATTGCTATCTTTTTATGTCAAAACCTGACATGAGAGGTCATGTTATCTCACAAAAACAGTAAGATGTATTTTAGGACCCAATTTTCCCTAAAATAGTGTCTGCCATTCTTTTTGTTAAACATCACATCTCATGTGAGGTACAACATAAGAGGATTTCAATCTACTCTTAATACATAAAGTTATCTAATGACAATATTTAATAACACTAGATTGATTAGCTTAAACTAATATCAGTTTTGAAATCATCTTTGACGTATTAAATATCTATATGAACCACATTTTTCTGGAAAAATACATGTTTAAGTCAACCCAATCAGTTTTGACCATAAAAGCCGTTTTGACATGTTCCCGAACACGTCTCATCTATTTACTTTTCTACCTCTAGTCCTCTACTCAAGTGGTTTTATACATCTGAAAACGATGCATTTATAATCCAACATAATAAGAAAGAGGGTAAAAAAACTCATGACGAAACTAAGAAATGAAGAGCCAATCATTTACCAAACAAAGCACGGGCTAGACTGTTATTTTCCAAGTACTCATATGCAAGCAACAATTGGTTTCCTTCAATACAGCATCCATACAGCTTCACAAGATGCGGATGTTGCAAAGCGGATATCATACCTAATTCATTCAAGAACTCTCTATTTCCTTGCTTTGATTTGGAGGATAGCTGTTTCACTGCTATTAAGGTGCCATTTGGTAATACCCCCTTCATTATATAACACAACATATATTTTCAACATGGTAAGATACTGTTTACATATCATCTGATCGAAAAAGAAGTTGCAGAGTACCTTGTAAACCGAGCCAAAACCACCTTCTCCGATCTTATTAGCAACATCGAAATTGTTTGTCGCAATTTTGATTTGCTTCAAAGTAAAGGAACCAGTATTAAGCTCTAGACCATGCAGCTCTAGACCATGTAGATCTGCTGATCCACAAATTTATTAGAGAGCATGTAAAAAGAAGTTAGGAGATCTAGAATTACAATTCAAAAAGTACGTCTAAACGATACAATTTCAGGTCATTTACCTAAAAACAGCCTCATTGGGGCTGTTTTCTATATCAAATGGTCAAACAGTTCAAATGGGTGAGATGGGTCAAGAGATGGCCAAAGTCTACCTTTAATGCATTCATCATCTTACTATGTTATTCCTAGATTTAGACTCTATTTTAGTGTAAATACTTGACGAATAATTATTTATGAAAAAAAGTGTTTATGGTCAACCCAATGAACCGGCTATTTTAAAGCAAACTCGCTCTAAACCGTAATCACACCTACCCAACCTCTTCATCTTGCCACCTCTAAAGTACGGGCATATCACATAAATACCTAGTTTCATAGTATCTCTGTGACGTAAATAACCACACCACCATAAAACCATTAAAATTAGGATGATGGCACAAATTGCTCCAACCACTATCCCCGCCACAATCCCTTTAGACACACCATTTTCGTTTCCCCGCGAGTGTGGAACCTGGAAATCTGAATGATTGAAATAAACAAAGATTGAAACAGTTGTTAAGGAGGAAAATCAAACAATAAATGTCATATTTTGGGGATGCTAAAATAAAGTTTTAAAAAAGACAAAATCTGAGCTTTTGGATGGATAACACTATGTAAAAAAGATTTACATGATAGTCATATAGAGCTTGCGTATGTGCACTATTGCAACCTGAATGAAATTTTATTGAAGGTAATGAGCATAACGTCAAATACAAATCATCCTGCATTCTGCAAGCTAGTAAAAGTATCTCTAAAACAACCTACTTTTGATAGCTAGGTTTAGACTGTAGAAGTGCATAATAATTATTCTGTCCAGGGCATCACCCGTAACTGCTCCTAAAAAGCTCCATAACCGGTCAGCCCTGGCAGTCCCATAACATCTCCGTTCAGGATCAGCTTAAGGATCAGTTACAGAAAGGACAGGTTAATGCTGGCTTTCTTCAATGAGTTTCATTAAGGGTATTTGATTATTTGTCAAGTGTTTGGTGCATTTTCTTATACCATTTCTATCAATATTCTGTAGTTTCTAGCTAACTGAAACTTATATAATCATTAACTAAATTAAGATATAGTTAAATATGAGATTATAAGCTATTAAAGTATCAACTTATCAATTAACATCCAACATGACAAATTAAATAAAATACCAGCATACATTTCGATTATCTCACACTAGTGGTTGTACATAGAAAATAGCACTTGGGTAATCACAAAAAAAAAAAAAAAAAATTTTAGTCCACTAGTGTCATTTGTAACCTGATGACTGATAATACACTAGTGATTGTCTCATTTGGGTCATTATTCATAGTTAGGATCTCAATATTAACAACCTTACAAAAACAATCTGGAACAGTAAAGTTACTATCTTATCTAATTAACGTTATTTCGTAAGACTAAGATGCACTTTGTAATGTTGCCAATTGTAAACTGACCGAACTTAATTTGACAAGACACTAGTACTTTTGGCAATCTACCTGCTATTAATATAGTACACACTCGAAATCATGAAGACCACATATATAATCAAACACATAGAGAGTTAGTGTTAGCTTACTCGGATCCACAGAAATTGCTGAAATAAGAGGACCGTATACTCCTCGAAATGGGATGTTGGTTGTTCCTTTTCCAGCCCAATAGAGACGAATTTCCAAACTACTTGTAACATTTACAGTATAAGTTGTCACAGTTTCTTTCAAAGCCCCACCTGCTCTATCACTGATGTCAAAATCCTTCTGCATCAGCACGCCCTGACACAGTACCAACCATTTGTAGTCAACCATCACTTAAGCCCAAAAAGAAATGAAAGTAAATCCTGTGTTACAATACTTCACTGAGAAAGTAAATGCCCATTTTTTATCATGGCATCAAGAGAGTGCAGTAAGCTACTAAATTATTTTATCTAGTTAGCTAGTAGTAGAGATGACAGTTTTCCCCCCTCATTATAATTAGCCAAATTGTCTGTTTTAGACTTTTAGTTGTAGTTTATATATGCCATATGGATAAAAGAAAAGTCTAGCCATTGGTCAAACACACTAATAAGTCACGCCAAATTTTAATTATATTACAAGACAAGGGAAGATGCCCCTAATAGAAGGCAATTTTTTAAAGCATCAAAACATAGGCAGGTTTAGAGTTGGAGGAATTTCAAGAATTGGTATATCAGTCGATATTCCTGCATCCAGAGGGGAGTACTACGTTCGATGAAATAATTTCATTGATGTATTATCACATCCCCAAGGGTTAGACCCACTTTTTGCAAATCAATGGAATCTTTATTGACCGACATCGACACACCCCCATCTTTAAAGAAGAGATCAGCGACCCCAAGTTCTTTTACCCCAATCAGAAGGTCTCGATCAAGTGGGAATGACAAAATAACCACTTGACCAAGTCTTTTACAATATAGTCCAACCATGTTTCGGTATGTGTAGCCCATATTTCAATTTCTTTTTCGAGATTTCAACTTTATAATGATTTACAATATTTTAGGCTACTTTATTGTGTGTGGTTTTACTTTTTTCGTGATTGTGTTGACTTTTTTGCAATCGCTTTTAGACACTGCACATCTACATAATTTGGCATCATACTACGGCCCACCGCCACCACCACTGAAGCCACCATGAAACTCCATTTCCGTCCACAAAAAACTGACAGTCAGCGCAGCAACCACTTGCCACCTAACTAAAATCATGCACAAATATTTTTACATAGGTGGCATGTTACATACACAAAACACATAGGTGTGCGATGTCTCAAATCTAATCCACTAGTAAAATGAAATGTTTAACCCTCAACCCGTTTTAAACTTGTAACTCAATCCACCTGATCCGACCATCTTTCTTCCTCTAGTTATTATACAGTAGATATATTACTATATCCATTCAGAAACAATACTTGATATTGAGATGGCATTTGTCCATGAGAACTCACCTGGATGTAAATGTCAAATACACGTCTCCCGAGGCTGCTATATGTTCCATCATCCGTAAAAATGATCTCAGCAAAGTGAAGGCTAACATTGTAGCTTCCATTTACCAAACAGAAACCATAATATGTCAAAGATAAGGCTGACACTCGTGCATTCATGTACAGTTCAGATGTGTTCCTTAGGACCCCAGAAGGTTTTGGAACAACATAACTGTCACGACTCTTGTCATCCAAGAAATTACCAGTATTGCTAAATCCCCATCGACCTTCTACTGCAGAAAAATATGACGCTCGACCTGGTTCCACGTCACTTTCATACTCCTTATCTCCAACCCTTAGTCTCCCTCCACCACAATTGATATACAAGGAGGTTTTCAGATCTAATACAAAGAACTAATTAATACATAAAAATTCATCAAGATATGAAATAATAATATGTAACTTTAACATACTTGTTGGACAAATATTATTCCCCAAACACGAGACCTCTCCGCTGGTAAAAATAGAACAAAGGCAGAAAGAAAATGTCACACAGATATAAACATCACCAAATCTCAATTTGGATAAAATAATCCAAGGCAGAGAAACTTACGAGGTTTTATCAATTGAAGACCAAGCAAACAAGTTCCTACACAAAACAGAAACACCAACTTTAGCCGGTGTAATAAGAAACATTTGGAGAAAGATGGGGCTGTCCTTACGTTTCCCGTATCTGACACCCTAATTCCCTGAAGCCATCAAATGTAAAATTGTTGTATGACAGATCACTGGAAGAAAGATCACAATATTCATCAATCTATTCTTCAACCATATAAGGAAACATGGAGATCTTAGAAATTCACACCAACGTTTTCTTCACAGTTCACGATATTATAAGGGATTGCATTTATTCAACAAACCAAGTAAGGGAGTTTCTAGTAAGATAGCAAAAAATCAAAACAAGTATGCTAAAAAATGCTATTTTCACAGTAGATAAACTTACATACTATCACCTGAAGTGATCATCCAACTAGGAACACTTCCAGATAGGGAGTTTCCAGTAAGATAGCTAAAAATCAAAACAATAAATTAGTATACCTTGAATGCCTCAGACAGATAATGATGGTATCAAAGAAGTCATAAATATAAATGTGCAGTATGAAGCTGGGCTCCAGATAAAAAAAATATTGATTCCCCTTCCCTTTATTAGTTGCATAAACAATTAAACAGATAGATCGCTGTTGAATCTTTCTGGGATTCTGGACCTCTGGTTATGTGTAAACCAATCAACCCTTACTCAGTTACTTGGGCAGATTGTTTGTTTAATTCACAGGGAAAAATTCTTTGGACACAAGGGCAAGGATGATCTTGTGGTTATATTGAATATCTAATTTGAACTTGGAACTATAAAGCACATATACAGCCTCATCTGCATGATCTGTTGTGAGATAGCAATTAATACATTAGAATGGAATACTTACATAAAGTCCGTGTCATTTAGATCAATGAACCTTCCAGGAATGGATCCACTAAGTTTGTTAAAGCTGAAGTCTCTGAAAGAGCAACATAAACAATAAAGGTGTGAAATCTGGTGTAGTAACTAGTAAATACAAAATAAAGAATCCCACTCCCAGACTTAAAAGTTCTTTTAGAAGAGGGGTAACAGTATTGTTAATATAAGTTCCATAGGTATACCATTGAGAACTTAGGGGTAAAACTTCTTGTTAAGAAAACCAATGTTTAAACCTCATATGTTGATTAATACATAACTCAAATGCTCAAAGGAACAAGGTATTACGAACAAACATGGAGGAACTGACGAACAGAAACAACACATGAATAACACGGTTTACTAACTTGATGTGGTTGAGCTACATCCACAGTGGGCCAAGCGAGATATATTATTATTTTCCATATTGATACGTGTTTACAGTCTTATTGTCTTAATAATGTTGCATATATAGAGGCAAAATTAGGGAGAACAACTTGTTCTCCAAGGATGCAATCAGCCATCAACAGACTTTAAAATCAGGCGTAGCATTCCACACAGGCTCAGGGAGGACCATGAAAGTCTAGAGTGGGACCCTTATTGAAGATGTTAAGACTTCACAACTTAGCAATCTCCCCACTTTGAGGATGATTATCAAACCAACTATCTTTGAACACGTATTAACTCTAGTAAACCTAAAACTATGTAACATCCTCTCCCTAGATCGACGTTTTCTCATCTATCATCTAGAAGACCAATAGAAACTATGCAAAGCTTCAATATCACCAAGATGAAGCATAAATAACTTAAAGAATATATCATTGCAAAGAATTGTTTTTATAACACGGATGATTAGAGGAAAAGGTAATAACTACTAACATGAGTTGGGTTGAAGCAAGAGATTTTGGTAACTCGCCGATAAGATTGCAACTCCTCAAGATCCTGGCAGGATAACGTTAATTTAGAAAACATTATTTAAAGTATCTAAGATACAAGACATATAAACACAAAGATGAACATAGAAAGAAATAAAATAAATTAGTCAATGATAAAATAAATTAGTCAAACCAACCAATCATATTTTAGCATGCAATCTTGTCATGACTTATATACATGTGCATCATCTTGCATTCTTTCGTTTTCTTTGTTAACCCCTCTTACTTTGTAACTTATGACAACGTAAAACACACAAACGTTGCCACTTCACATAATATACATCACAAAGTTGTTAACAATGTCACTAAAATGCATGAGGACCAAATGCATGCTCTAAACATGGATGCTTAGACCAATAAGCCAACAAATAATAAGAAAAACAATCACAACTTCATAGTTTAGAACCATAAAAGGAGAATATGCATTTATGCTCTTCGACCCCAAGATAATAAGCCTCATAGTCATCTAGCCTTTTGAACCAGGATCATGACTAAGGCATTAAGGGTTTGGCATTCTTTCTAGAAATAAGTTGATTGCCCTTAGATAACTTTGAAACTTGTGGTTGATTTCATGCACTTAGATGATAAGCTTTGATCTTTTAAATGCCAAACATATCAGAATATATATTTTTTAATAAATAATGACAAATAAATATTTTAAGGTTTCAACCCACAAATCATACTATATTAAAAGAAGCAGTTCACTCACAAGTTCTTGAAAGGTGTACTTTTAAGGGGTGGAAAACGGGTGTCTGGTCCTCTCAAGTCGCTGATTCTCCTGCATGACTTGACTAAGTAAACACAAATTCTTGATCGAAATGGCAAGCACAAAAATATTGACAAAATTGGGAATTACTAACAAGTCTTCTAAAGTTGTCAGGAGGGTAATGCTAGGAGGTATTGGCCCTTCCAATCCACTGGCCTGAATCCTTCTGTTATTCAGAAACTTATTTAAATCTAATTGCTATAGATGAAAAATGGAAGACGAAACAGTAGGAAAACGCCTCACAAGCTCTCAAGAGTTGTCCATTCTCCGATGAAATCAGGGATCTTCCCAGAGAAGTTGTTAGCACCAATCCGACTACATAAAAAAATAATTAGTCAACTACATTCAGCCATATAACAATGAATGATCAAAGAATAATCATATCCAACAAGTTAGGAGAACTCACAACTCCTTCATGTTGACCAGTTTTGCAAATGATGCAGGCAGTTTCCCAGTGAAAAAGTTGGAGTTCAGTAATCTACAATAAAAAATAGAACAATTATTTACAGTCATCACCTAATGGGATACCAGAAAGCAGCACAACAATACCAACAAATTTCACCAACTCTTACAATCTCTCGATGCTTGTAAGATTCCCAAGTTCATCAGGAATTGCTCCAGACAGCATATTGTCCTCTACGGTTCTAATTAACAACAGAATCGTAGTCACAAATAGCAAAAAAAAAAACATTTACATATGTTACAGTTATAATAAATTTAAAGTGTATAACAGATTACTAGAAACTTACAAAGATTTTAATGTGCTGATGTTTCCGAGTTCCTTGGGGATTGATCCATTCAAACGATTCGCAAGAAGAGAACTGCGAGTGAGTTTTCGATGTCAAATTCAAACGTAATACTTTAAGATCCAAAATCTATATGGTATGTAACAGGTTATACTTGAAGCAGAATTACATGTTTACAATTTGCTCCATGGAACCCCATTCCGGAGGAATGGTGCCACTGAGACAGTTGCGACTTAAGTCTCTGTAGAATGAAATGCACAAATCAGCAGTTAAATACAAACAACTATGGGAGTCAAATTGATTAACAACAAAAGCATTAAGGTACAGGGGATGTACAGATTTTGGAGATAACGAAGATTGACGAATTCCGGTGGGAGAATGCCTGATAGACTTTGTCCTTTGAGGCTTCTGTATCTCGAATCAATCAATAGATCATTTCAGTATAACAAGAAGTTATGCTTCTTTCAATTCAGAAACCCTAATTTTGTGACCAATAAACTTTTTAAATGGTGAAAATTTTTCGACTCGGAAACCCTAATTTTGAAATCAATAAATCTTTTTGGATCGTAAGATCTTTCAATTCAGAAACCCTAATTTATGTTTTACTTTCGAAGGGTTTATTGCCCGTTGAGTTTAAATTGGGACTGGCGTCAAAATAAAGCGAACTAGAATAGTTTTCGAATAACGTCTCTCCTTTCATAAAATAAAATGGTTTCTAACACATAATCATACTCATTAAAAATTTTTCGTCTCTCTCTACTAAAAATTTATCTTAATTACTAATGATATTATTTAATATTTTTTTAAAATTTAATAAACTAAGAAATAGATCTATTTATTAATATTTTTCTAAATAAATAATTTTTTATAAAATAATAAATTTTTTAAAGCATAAAACTTTTCTAAAATACGAAATATTTTAAATTAGTGTTTTTAAAAAATAAAGAAATCAATTTTTAAAAAATAAAAATAATTAAATTTGGGAGTTATAATAAGGAAATTTTTAAAAATAACATTTTTATTCGGTTTGTTTTAAAATAAAATGTTTACTTTTTAAAAAAAAATTAATAACAAATTTATAAAAATTTTATATAATATTTTTATTACTTATAGTAATTTCTCATATATAAGTTCAGTCATATCATATCTTAAAATATTATTTTATAAATAATAAATTTTATTGATTCAACCCGTGTAACACACGGATTTACTAAACCTAGCTATTTATATTATACTAATTATTAATTTTGTCTATGTATTAGAGTGGTACATTGAGTTTAGGTTGTACTTTAATTGACCCACATTTTATAGTGGTACGTTGGTTTTATAGTGGTACGTTGGTTTTATAGTGGTACGTTGGTTTTATAGTGGTACGTTGGGTTTAAATAATTGGCGATGTAGATCCGTACGAAGATGGGGGTGTTGGGTGAGATGATAACGTCTTTGGATTCAACGCCGGAGATAGGATTAACACCGGCGGGGACGGCGGTGGTTCCGGCGAGTTTTTGGTGGTGGCCGGGGATTTCTTTGAGTATTTGATCGGATGATGAGTCCATCGTTGACAATGGTGAGGGGGAGGTATTACTATAAATAGAATGATAGTGATTTGGGGATTTGGTCAATTTATATAAGATGATGTATGTTTTACTGTTTTAGTAAATTGGTCAACTTATGAAAGTATAATAGTTGTTTTTTTTGCATGGTATCTACCTATTATAATAAAAGAGTAACTTGGTACGATATGTGTCAGCATCACAATTCTCTTCATCAAAATTTTCCCGCATCTCTCTCCTATTAAATAATTACCTTAATTAATAATATTATTTAACATTTTTTAGATTAAAATAATTTTTTAAAAATTAAGAAAAATATTTTTTATTAATATTATTTCTAAATAAATAAATTTTTATAAATAATATTTTTTTTCTAAAATATCAAACTTTGTTAAAAATACGATATATTATTAAATTAGTATTTTTAAAAAGTAAATTATTTAAAAATCAAAAATAATTTAATTTAGGAGTTATGATAATGAAATATTTTAAAAAAATGATATTTTTATACGGTTTGGTTTAGAACAAAATGTTATTTTTTGAAAAAAATTAAAAACAAAGTTATAAAATATTGATATCACTGTTTTATTACTTATAATACTTACTTATACGTAATTTCAGTCATATCATATTTTGAAATGTCATTTAATTTTCAATAAGTTTTATTATATTAATATTTTATTTATTCAAACCGTGTAATACGCGAGTTTTCTAAAACTAGTTCTCTTATAAATTAAGCAGAATAAACTACAAAATCCTTCCTCCCAAGAACAATGCACATGCCTCCGGTTTGGATGCGATGATGGAAATAAGATTACAAAAGATTAAGATCGGATGAGTAGTAATATAACAAATTAGATTTCATTATCCCGTATGAAACATTATTATATATTACTAATTTCCAACTACTTTATGCAATAAGGTTAGTACTTTAAGATTTTTGAGTTGCATCTTAATTTGTTTTTCTTATCTTTTTACTTTTAACTTTAATAGTTTTCAACCTCTTACATTCAATCCTGAATGCTTTCATCTTTTACATTTGTTCGGTTTTATTTTTTCATTATTATTTCTTTTGTTTTACTAGCTTTTCCGGTGTTAGTGATGGCTAGCGATGTTGTGGCATTGATGCTAAGGACCCGTATGGTTCAACGTTGTTAAGCCTATTTTTTCCCGTTTAAATCCCCTGTGGCGACGTGTCTGGGACCTATATCGACTTAGTTATTATTTTTAATGTTTTGTGTTTAACGTGTGTGGTTAAACGTTTTTACATTTAATTTCCGTTTTTTTTTTTTTTTATATAAACTTTTCCGGTGTTCTTGGTCGCTGATAGTGGTATGATATTAGTGCTACTTGACATGATTTTACGTCCCGCCGCCGCAACGCGGGAGGCTTAATAGTAGTATATACTAATTACTAATTTTAGTATGCATTGTTGGTTGCACATATATATTAGTAGGTTGTATCCATCTTTGTCTTCTTATTTATCTTTAACTTTTTAATTTTAACTCAAAACTTATACATTTTTTGCAATTTAGCCTCAAACTTTCAATTTTGGTCTTTATACTTTTCATATTTTACAATTTTTTCTTTTTACGTTTCGATCTAAATTTTACGAGTTAACATGTTTTAGTATGAATGCATGTATGGCACAACGTTTTACGCCTATTTTTTCCCCTGTTTAATGCCCCCGTCGCTAGGCGCTGATCTTAGATTGATTTACTTATTGTTATATATGTTTTACATTTCTCATGTGTGGTTTAACGTTATTACATCTACTTTTTGTTTGATTTTATTTTTTTATTTTATTTTCTTTTTTATTATGAGTTTTTTATTGCTAGTAGTTATTGGCGGTGGTGTGTCATTGGTGTTATTTGGCATGATTATATACCCCCGCTGCAACGCGAGATCTTAATACTAGGTAACTAAGAAAGTATAAAAGCATCCACAATAAGAGTCATCATCTACAATAGAAAAAACATAAAAACACCAACAAACATGTGTAGTTAGTTATCACGTCATAAAAACACTTATTCATTCAAAAAATTGTAATCCTTCTCAATATCAAAACTCAAAAACACAAAAAGACAAAAAGATCATGATACATAATCATCACATTTTTAATTATCTCTCTATATCTATATTTAGTATAACTAAAAAAATATATTGGCCTCACCTCCCTTTCATTTTTTATGTTCATGATGAAGAACTTCTCATGCAAAAACATAGTCCCCAAATGGTGAAAAACGACCACATGCAATTCTTGATCCAAAAACAACCCTTAAAACGACCATTGGAGATGATGCAATGGGTTGGTAGTTTTTTTAACAGCGTTTAATACTAACTTAACGCGGAGTGTCAGCTCTTCATATTGATTATAATGTTTAAGAATTTAGCTTACTTGGAAACATCATATTAAAAAAAAATATTATTACCTCAAACCTTAAATGATCCAAATTATCACTCATATAAATCTAGACCAGAAGACATTTAATAATATGTTAATGGTTTAGTGATACAAGCACCATCAAGATGAATGGTAGATAAATGCGCGAATGGTTGTTAACTTATTATAATTTTTTTAAGAAATTATAATCACAAAAAAAAGATGTATAAAGCTTTTTACAAGTATTACGTTCTGGTCCTTCAAATTTTAGGACCCAGAGTTTTAGCCCTAGACAATGATATCGGCTTTATTAGTTTTTTTTTGAACCCTTGACAATGATATTTGGCTTTACTAGTTTTTTTTAATGGTAAAAATCATACTCCTACATTACACCAAATTATATTATTGTTTGGCTTTATTAGTTGATTTGTGTATTTAAAGTTTTATAAGCTCAGAATCCCTTGAAATTTACAACTATTATACACTGATTATAAATTTGCTTTTATATTTGAAGTATATACACTAATTTTTCTCTCTCTATTAATTGATTAAGTTAGTACACCATTTATTACAATGGTTGAATAAATAAAATATTAAATAATTAGTAATGAAACTTTATTTAGTTATAAAACGATATAATTGAAATTGCACCTGTGTAAGATTATAAGTAAAAAAAAACAATGATATCATTGTTTTAAACTTTTGTTTTTAAACCCTTATCGTTTTTTAAATAAATATTTTGTTCCAAAACAAACCGCTTTAAAAATATCAATATTAAAAATTTTCTTATAACTCCTAATTTTAGTTATTTGTTTTATAAAAAACATTTTTAAAAAAACCATTTAAAAATATTTCATATTTTTTAAAATGTTTGTTGTTTTAGAAAAGTTTCTTATTTTTAAAATCTTGTTTATTTAGGAGTTACATTTATAAAACATCTCTTTCTTAATTTATTGAAAAATAATTTTTAATCTTAAAAGGAATTAAATAATATTATTATTATCCTAGAATTTTATCAACTATCATCTTAAAACATTCTTTTATTATAGATGATATTATATAAGATAGATACGTATAATTAACTATCTTAGGTAATAATGCAATAATAATAATTTTAAACTTTCGTTTTTAGAAAAACTTTTGTTAAAGAAATGATTTTAAACATTCCATTTTTTTAATTTGTTTTCTAAATGTCATTTAAAAAAAAGGTCTATGTATTAAAAAGTCATATACATTATTTTAAGGAAATTACATTTTATTAATAAAAATATGTTTTATTATTTGGAAACAATATAAATAAGGTATTACTCCTACTTTAATAAATTTCCCTACTCTAATAAAATGATATATAAGAGGGACCATTTTTTTCTCGCCTCTCTCTCATTTTTAATTATCACATCAATTACTAATTATGTTATTTAATTCTTTTTATATTAAAATAACTTTTAATAAATTAAGACATAGATATTTCACTAATGTTATTTAAAAAAAAATAAGTTGTCATAAAATTAGGAAATTTTTTAGAACATTGAAATTTTTTACAAATACAAAATATTTTATAATTGGTGTTTTTAAAAAGTTAACTTGTAAAACACTCGACCCTTCATACCACCAATATTATCTACTTTACACACGAGTAGCTTATGGATTTGTTTTTGGTTGTCGGGGTAAAAACTTCCCAAGGAGGTCACTCATCCTTGGATTACTGCCACCTGAGCATGCTTAAATGTGAAGTTCTCCTTTCATAAATAGCTAATACGTCTAAAACGCGTTGGTGATATTTAAGACCAGACATTTCTTATGAACTAGGAATCTCTTATGTTCACACCCGATATAGGATTTATGTAGGATGTCACATAATTCTTTATAAATAAGTATAATTAAAATTGAGAGCTATAATAAGAAAGTTTTTAAGCATGATTTTTTTAATTGTTTGTTTTGAAATAAAATTGTATTTTATTTATAATAAAAAAGATTTCAATCATATCTTGTTTTATAACATTATTTATAATTAATAAAATTTTATTTATTTAATATTTTTTGTTCAACCCGTTTAATACACGGGTTACTAAACCTAGTGGTTAGATATTTATGTTAGTGATATGTGATATAGAAGGTGTGAAAAAATAACATTTGGCATAGAGGGTGTGAGAAAATGACATGTGACAAGGACGAAGTGAGAATATGACATGTGATAAATTTGTATTTTGTTTAATTAGTATAGATTTAATAATCATATTTCTACTCTAATAAAAGAGTAACTTAGAATGACACATAACAGCATCACAATTCTTCTCATCAAAAATTTTCCCCCTCTCTCTGCAATTAAATAATTACCTTATTTCTAATAATATTATTTAATATTTTTAGATTAAAAATAGTTTTTTATAAATTAAGAAATACATCTTTTTTGTTAATGTTATTTCTAAATAAACAAATTTTTAGAAATAATATTTTTTCTAAAACATCAAACTTTTTTAAAAATACGATATATTATAAAATTGATGTTTTTAAAAAGTAAATTATTTTAAAAACCAGAAATAATTAAATAGGAGTCATGATAATGAAATTAAAAAAAGAATATTTTTATACGGTTTGTTTTAGAACAAAATGTTTAAATTTTTAAAAGAAAATCGAAAACAAAATTTTAAGAAGTTGATATAACTGTTTTATTACTTATAGTATTTACTTATATGTATTTTCAGTAATATCGTATCTTAAAATATCATTTTATATTCTATAAATTTTATTATATTAATATTTATTTATTTAACTCGTGTAATACACGAGTTTACTAAAAATAGTTTTAAAGTAATTTAAGAGTTTTAGGTAACATATTGTTAGTTCTAAAATAATTTAGTAGTTAAGATAAAATTAAATTCAAGTCTATCTAAATTCAGTTCAATTTTTTTTCTAAGCAAAATTACGGAAGGATGTTTTCTAACAAAGACAATGTAATCTTTTCGTGCAGTCATTCTATTTTTTCATGGAATGCGTCAGCGACACATATGATTTTCTCATTTTCTCCGGTTTTTCCCGTCTCGCGTGGTGTCGTACCAATTTTTCTTGTTTCCCCGTTTCCTCGACTGCCAACTGTCATAAACAATGTTTTCAGAACCGGATCGGACGTCGAACCGGACGCCTTACTGGTTTGGTGGTCGGACCGGTCGGACCGGTTGGACCGGGTTTAACTATATTTATTATATTTATATATGTAATTAAATATAAGTAATTTATATATGATTTATACATATATTTTTATAGTTATATATAAAACTTAACTATATTTGTATATCCGACGTACTAATTTATGGTTTAACACCCCGTTTTTACCCACTAAAATCAAAAAAAAAAAATGAAAACCGGTCCGAACCGGCCCTGTTCGCCGGTCCAACCGGCGGTTCGGGTTCACTCGCCCGGTTCAAAGCAAAGAAAACGAGTCATATTGGATCGGATCGGCCAGGGTGCTGAATCGTGGTCCGACCGGTCGGACCGGCCGGTCCGATCCGACCCTAACAACATTGGTCATAACAACAAAAGAAGAGTCGCTGGTGCCCAAGAAAGGTTCACCGGGGTTTGGGGATTGGTTTTCGGTATTCTTACCTGGGGAGGGTTTCCTCAACCCTTCCAAATCACGACACAATGTTCTCTCAATACCTAAATAGTTTTATTTATTTTAAATCCACCATGAAGCTACCAAATCAATTCTAACTCGAAAAAAAAATAGTTATAGAAAATATTAACAGAAACACTTCAAACTAAGGGGTTACTTATAATTTTATCTAATCAATTAATCAGTGACATGTGTCACTTGATATGATAAAAAATAAATATATTATCTATAATACTTTAGTTGAAAGAGCAAAAATTTAGTTGAAAGAGCAAAAATGTATGAAGGAGAAAATTACATGCTAACGACATGACATGTCGTACTGTTGGTTCTGCGTTGCAAATCAGATTTTCTCGTACGTTCTATTGCTATAAACTTCCCAGCCAACACATGGATTTTTTCTGAAATCCCAATCTTTATTGAGTTTTATTCCAATTTCTCTCAATACAACCACTGCAAATAAACACATAAAACTTCTTGAGTAATTAAATCACAATACACATAAATAGACAATCTCAAGCTTGTCATACCTTCTTCGGCGGGAAGACAAGTTTCGTTGATCAACGCAAACGTAAAAGGAAAAAAATGTAACACATAGAACTATGAATAACATTTCGCTTAGATCTATTATTATTTTCAAGAATTATGCATAGATAGAAGTACTTATATGAAAAATATCTAAGTAATGAAATGATTATAGTAGTTGGGAAATAAATACTTAATTACACGGGTGGTACCTGTGGTTAGACCTAATTTCATTTTGGGTCATAACTCTTTGAAATTACAGATTGATCCAATACCTTGCACAAAAATAACAACGATGGTCCCTGAAGCGAATAGATGTTAAATTTGACCGTTAAATTTTCTGTAATTACTTAAATACCCCTACACTCAATTTCTCTTTCACCGGTAACCATTTTCAATCGACGCCACCTTCATCGCTGACGACTCACCTTCCACTGCCAGTAACTCACCTCTAACCCATCTCACTTCATCTTCACCGCCACCTTACTAGAAAGTCGACCACCACTATGACATCATTGTCCCGTCCATCTTACCACCCTCTCTCTTCGATACCCCAACCAAAACCTTTCAGCCACCACTACCAAGAACAATGATGGTTCCGAATGGTGATGGTGGTCAATGATTTTTTAAGGTTGTGGTTGGTGGTGGTGGTGATTGAAGGTTGAAGGTAGTGGTGGTTGAAGGTGGTGTTGGTGGTGACGATGGTGAAGGTGATACTGGTGGTTAAAGGTGGTGAAGGTGGCTGAAAGTTGAAGGTGTTGTGGCTAAAGGTGGTGCACTGACGCTAGTGGTGGTGGTTGAAGGTGGAGGTCTTAATGGTGTTAGAAGATAATAGTGGAGATGGTGAAGAAGAAAGGGTGTGGGTGGGGGGGGAGGGGGGAGGGGGGGGGAGGGGGGTTGGTGTGGTGGGCAAGAGTATTTTGTAATTTCACAAGACTTAAACAACAATAATTAATGTCCATTCATTTTAAGGACCAAGTCTGTTATATTTGTGTCAATTATTGGACCAATCTTATAATTTATAAGAGTTATGGACCAGAAATAAAATCAAGTCTAACCACAGGGATCACTCGTGTAACTAAATCGAAAATAAATGAAGACAGCTAAGACCAAGACTTACTATTTGAATTATACAACGTTAAAGACGACTTTAATTTGTCGCTTTCAATAATAAATTGCAAGATGTCCCATCTTATGTGTAGCTTTAATTGCAAAATAGGCGTAATACATTATTGAGATATTTTTTAGAACTGTTTGTTATCTAAAAATCAGGGAAAAAGATAAATGTGGAGGAAAAATGGAAGAAAAATTAATTTCGTTAAATTCATATAATTTCTTTTTGTTTTTCTAAAAATATATTATACTTTATACAATTTGATGCATTATTGATTACGATAGTATCTAAAAAACTATGAACACTGCATCAATAAGAAAAGCATGGTCACAAAGTCACATGCAACGTGATTATTAGAAACCGATGAGATGGACAAAAATTTACGAAGTTTAATGCCTGCTATAAGTAAAAATTACGAAGTTTAATGCTTGCTATAAGTGGTTTTGAAGCTCAAATTTATTGAAGGTGTTTTAAACTTTACAAGTTTGAATTACCATTTTAATTAGTTTTGATACACAAAGTTTCAAAACGGCAAGTAAAACTCTAAAAATTGATTCAGTGATTGTAAATAAAAAGGTTAACAATTGAATATTCATCTTCCTAATTTAATAAAAAGGATAATAAAAATAACACGTGACAGCACAACATTCATTCACACAATATTTTTTCCGTTTATCTCTCCTATTAAATAACACATGGCAGCAAAATAACATGTGGCAGCACAATAACACGTGACATCTTCCTGAATAAATTTTGATTTTGGTCCATGTGGTTTAATCATTTTAACAATTTCAGTCCAAAAAAGAATATTTGATCATATCATACCTTATAGTTTTATTTTCGTCGATTAGGTCCTTAACACTAATTCTGGTAGTTTTTACAGTTAAATATAATGGTATTTTGATCATTTATATACATGGAACACTAATTCTGGTAGTTTTTACAGTTAAATATAATGTATTTTGATCATTATATACATGGACTATTTCGTAACTAGATTAACTTGAAGGGTGTTTTTTATCACCCCAATACCACCCACAACACCACCGACACTACCATCATCATCTTCATCTCTCACCATCATCATTCTTCATCTTCCTCATCTCTCACCATCAACCATCCACCACCACCGTCGTCGTTGTCATCATCTGTTATTAGGTTATGGATGGTTACATGAAATTTTGATTAGGGATTCCGCCCAAATTAGGGCTTCAAATTTGTTCGATTAGGTTTGAGGGTTTCAAAAGGATGGTGGTGGTATAACGACGAACATGAACGAGGCCGCCATCGTCCCACCCCACAGTCCCACACCACCCGCTACACCAACATTGAGCGGCCGCCATTGTTGGATGGCTGCCATTGTTTTGCACCCTTCTCTATCAACTATGCACCATCGCGCGACAACCACCATCACCATGTCATCCCTTCGCTTCATTAGAAAATTGTTAATTTCTCCTCATCTTTGTCAGAAAAAACACCATCGCCACCATCTTCCGTCAGGAGCATCAGACAAACCATTGCGTTTCTCCTAATCTTTGTTGGATAACCACTGTCGTCGCAGTCTTCCGTCATCTCTAGTCACTCACTACCCCACTCATTTACCCCTTCCCACTTATTCTTCATCTTCAACTACTTTACATAAGTGCTTTAATTGTACTATGAAATAGGGCTTCGATTGAACTGTTGGAGCTTCGATTAAACGACTACCACCGACATGGTGGTTCTGGTCGGCGGTGTAGGTGGGGTGGGTGAGAAAACAAGCGATCTGTAGTTAGTAGGTTTAGGTATTTTTATTGTTTATTTAAAAAATCAAATCAGTAATCCTAATCTTATGTAATTTACATACGGAAATTCAGCGCACACCGTTGCTTTTTTTAGGTTATCAATTCAAACGGTCACGGTTAGGGCTAACCGTAACCTTTCAGTCTGGTGTAAGACCTAACTGTCACGGTGAGGTCTAACCGTGACCATTTTACACCCCTCGGGATCAGTTGCAATTATTGGGTGTGTCACATCCCGGCGGAAGCGTGAACGATGTTCGGGTGTGACTAGCTTTTATCAAAGTGCATTAATTATAGCGGAGCAATACATAGAAATATTTTTAAATAAAACAACAACACATACTGCTTTATTCATAATATTCGAGGATTACATCTATTCAATTTTTCAAATTTGATGTATTCTAACTACTTTTAACTATAGCATGTTGATGTGCTCCAAATTACACATATAAACACTATCAAAAGCACATCATTTATTCCTTGATTCCTCCCGAAATATGGTGATTATGTACTTAAAATCTTTTAATTGGTTTTCAGGTGTTGTGAAGGGCAAGATGGACAAAAGGAGCATAATGGACAAGAAATGAAGAAATCCAAGCTTAAAGCTCCAAGCAGGGGGCCATGCCTCATTAAGCACGCCCCCATGCCTTGCCTGAAACACGCCCCCGTGCTAATTTGACACACCCCCGTGTTTGGACATCTGACAGGACAAAAGTACTGTCCCCCAAAGTGATCACGGGGCCGTGCCCCATATGGACACGGGCCGTGATTCCCCCTTTCACGGGGCCGTGCCTATTTTGTCACGGGGTCGTGCCCCGACAGCTCCTGCACGTACGAACCGACCAACTTTCGTAAGCATTGTACTAGCACGGGGCCGTGCCTTTTTGTCACGGGGCCGTGCTTAAGCACTCCGGGAAGCGTATAAATAGAGGTCCAAGCTCTTCATTTGAAAGCTTTTGGTGGAAGTGACACTCTGCAGAATTCTCTCGGGAATCACACTTTGAAGATCATTTGGAGGCTCGGGAGGTGTATACAACACTTGGAAGAAGCTCGGGATTGTCTAAACACCATCCATTGTGGATCATTGGTTTGATTGTTCTATTTTATCAATGAATCCATATCTATCTTCTATGTTGTTTGTTACATTACAGCTCGTCATGAGCTAAACTCATATTATCATCCTACTTGGATGAAACTTATGTAATTTGTGATGAATTAATGGTGTGATAAATATTGTGTTAATGTTATGGTGGTCTTGGGAAAACTTTCGATGGGTAGCACCTACATTTGAACGGGGGTTATAAGTTTATGGTTTGTAATTGTGATTGTCATACACGGTTGAAAACGTATGATCAACTTTTATTCATAACAACTATGGCTAATTAACTAGAGATGGTTATTAGAAATCATAAGATCTTAACTTTCTGATCATTTACGGGTTCCCTTTTATTAGTCTGAGAAATCTACAGTAATTGTTATGGTTTTCTAAAATTAATGGTATGTTAGAATAGAACTTGATCAACTCTTTTCTTACATTAAGTTATGTTTTCAGAAATCGTATGTCGAAAAGGACACAAAAGATTTACCTACATCACTAGGGCCTTGACCTAAGCAGTAAATCTCAGCCTGTGTTGGTCTTGGTCACTACGGAGCGGATAGACGAGAAATCGCGCCAGCTCATCTTTATAAACGTTAACACAATTACTTTAATCAATATCTTTAATCACACCACCACTTCATCACAATTACATAAGTGTAGTCCAAGTTAGGATGATAGCCTTTATCCCTTGATTCTAAATCCAAAAGTTTCAACTTGTTTTACTTTATTTCTTATTTTTATCGTTAGTTTAAAACCCTAATTTATATCAAGTCAATTCATCATTCTCTTAAACAAAAATCGATAGTCAATTACAAGGATTGTTGAGTAGTCTTAGTGTGTCCACGGATTGATACTCGGTTCTTACCATCACTATATTACCTCACGATAGGTGCACTTGCCTTTTGTGTGTGTAGTTAGTATAGTAACAACCATTTAAAACTGAATCTGTGCGAAAATTCTTTATCAAATATATATATACTTTCACACCGCATCAAGTTTTTGGCGCCGTTGCCGGGGACACACGGCAAGTTTGAAAGACAATCTAAATTTTTGACTGTCCTGTTTATATCTTGTTAATATTTTTGTTCAAATTCATTTTGATTTTTATAGTTAGTTTACCTTAGTTAGTTTAGTTACATTTGCCTGATTCATTTTTGCCTTAGATAGTTTATGCTTCCTTAGGTTAGTGTATGTCCGACTCGTCTAGTCCTGAACTTGTTTCACCTCTTTCGGAACCTGAACGACTTTTCCGACAAAGGATACGTGAAAGACCGCAACAAGCAGCAACAATCATCGAAGAAGACATCTCAGAAGATACACCATCCGAGGGAGACATGGCTAATCAAGAGAGGAAATGAAGATGACGCACTATGCCACACCATCAATCGACGGTTATGAGTCTAGTGTTGTCCAACCAGCAATAGCGGCCAACAATTTCGAGATTAAGTCTAGTATTATTCAACTCGTAGAAAACTCTGTTCAGTTTCACGGATTGCAAGACGAAGACCCTAACGCTCACATCTCACGATTCCTTCGTATCTGTGCAACTTTCAAAATCAACAACTGTTCAGACGATGCTATTAGACTACGACTTTTTCCATTTTCACTTCGCGGCCGAGCCATCGACTGGCTCGATTCACTTCCGCCTGGTTCCATCACCACATGGGCGGAAATGGCTGAACAATTCCTGTTGAAATACTTTCCACCCGATCGCACTGCCAAATTGAGAAGCAGCATCACAAGCTTTCGCCAAGACGATGATGAATCATTACACGCAGCATGGAGAGATATAAAGGTCTCCTTCGGAGATGCCCACATCACGGACTCGATCTGTGGCTGCAGTGTCAAACCTTTTATGATGCAATCAGCGGAGCACACAAACAAGCCGTAGACCAAAGTGCGGGAGGAGATTTCGGAAGTGTCACACCAACAGAAGCATACCAAGCCCTAGAGAAAGCAGCTAAGAAGAGTTTTGCTTACAATCCCTTGAGAAACAAAATCAACTCTAGAGGAATTCATCAAGTAGATTCTGAAACACTGATCACAGCCCAGTTAGAATCCTTAACCAAACGATTCGAACAATTGCAAGCTGAACTTAAAAAGACTCCAACACGATGCAACACATGTGGAAGCTCACACAAGACCAATGAATGCCCGCAAGGCATTATGATGATGGAAGATGTTGACTACGTAGGAGGCCCAAACAACGCATATAGCAACAACTCAAATTGGAGGAGCAATCCGAATTACAGAGAAGCCGGTAACAGCCAACCATCAACTGGATTCAACCGTAGGCCACCTTACCAGCAACAGAAACCACCATATCAAGGTCCAAGCAGTAGTAATCAAGACCGTGGAGCATCATCAATGGAAGATTTACTACAGCAATTGTTGTTAACCACACAAGCCACAGATGAGTACATCCGGAAATCTGATCGAAGAAACGAGGAAAGGTTCCAAAGAAACGAAGCTGAAATCAAAAGCAACAAAGCATCATTGCAAACCATTGAAAACCAGGTGGGACAGATAGCACAACAACTATCTGTGAGACCCCAAGGTGCTTTGCCCAGCAATACTGTAACAAACCCTAATGCTCAAGTCAAAGCCATCACCACAAGGAGTGGCAAAACCACTCAAGGTGATGCACCTGTATTACAGCCCATCCTTGAAGAAATAGAACTCGAGAACCACGTAATACAAGTGACAAGCAAAAGCAACCTGTCATTGTTGAAGAACCACCAAGAAATACGTACCACCACCACCTTATGTTCCACCACCTCCATATCCCGGTCGTCTGAGACAACAACGAATGGAGGCACAATATGGCAAATTTCTGGGATTGTTCAAGCAACTCCATATTAATCTGCCATTGGTGGAAGCCTTAGCCCAAATGCCAAATTATGCTAAGTTTTTAAAAGGTGTATTGTCAAACAAGAAGAAACTGGAAGAGTTATCACATGTAGTTTTGAATGAGGAATGCTCAGCAGTTCTTCAAAACAAACTACCTCAAAAGATGACTGATCCAGGGAGTTTTACCATACCTTGCCTAATAGGAAATCTTTCTGTCAGCAACGCGTTAGCCGATTTAGGTGCTAGTATTAACCTCATGCCCTATGCAGTTTTTGAAAAACTAAACTTAGGTGAGCCTAGACCTACTCGTATGAGCATCCAATTAGCTGACCGTTCTGTCAAATATCCGAGGGGCATTGTTGAAAATCTCTTAGTTAAAATCGACAAGTTTGTATTTCCCGTTGATTTTGTGATCCTCGACATGGATGAGGATAAGAATGTTCCTCTCATCTTAGGTCGACCTTTCTTAGCAACCGCTCGAGCCCTCATTGATGTTTGCACCGGCAAACTCACACTCCGAGTGGATGAGGAGGAAGTGACATTCGACATAGGACAATCCATGAAACATCCTCAACATCATGACGATTCACTCTATTACATTGATGTTTGCGACTCAATCATAAGCTGTCATCTGAAGAACACTAGTCAAATTGAAGCCTGCGATACTCAATTAATAGAAATCCAAACCACTGAACCCGTCTGTGAGCACCAATCATCCAAGAACTCGAAGTTGACGAAACATCATCTTGTCAAGAAGCATTTGAGATCATCGATCAAGAATTAGAACCTAAAGCCAAACCTTCTATCGAAGACCCTCCGGCCTTAGAACTCAAAGAACTTCCATCTCATCTCGAATATGCTTTTCTTGAAAATACCTCTCAGCTTCCTGTCATAATCTCATCCGCCCTATCAAAAGAAGAGAAGAATAAATTGCTCAATGTGCTGAAAGCACATAAACGAGCAATTGCATGGAAAATCATGGACATCAAGGGAATCAATCCATCCTTTTGCACTCACAAATATTGATGGAGGAGGACTTCAAATCCGTCATTCAACCTCAAAGACGTTTAAATCCGAGCATGCAAGAGGTGGTGAAGAAAGAAGTAATCAAACTGCTAGATGCCGGTTTGATTTACCCTATTTCTGATTCGCCTTGGGTCAGTCCCGTCCAAGTTGTTCCAAAGAAAGGAGGAATGACTGTGGTAACTAACGAAAAGAATGAGCTTATTCCAACTCGTACGGTTACAGGTGGAGAGTTTGCATCGATTATCGCAAACTCAATGACGCCACAAGAAAGGATCACTTTCCTTTACCTTTCATTGACCA
Source organism: Flaveria linearis (assembly GCA_024085815.1). Lineage (NCBI taxonomy): Eukaryota > Viridiplantae > Streptophyta > Magnoliopsida > Asterales > Asteraceae > Flaveria > Flaveria linearis. The sequence goes on from CM044001.1 coordinate 5,824,654, forward strand.
AATGCTCGAGAGACTCTCTGGAAAAATGTTCTATTGTTTCCTCGACGGTTTCTCAGGGTACTTTCAAATTCCCATTGCTCCCGAAGATCAAGAGAAAACGACATTCACCTGTCCATATGGCACTTTTGCGTATCGACGAATGCCGTTTGGATTGTGTAATGCTCCTGCTACATTTCAAAGATGCATGGTAGCAATTTTTCATGACATGATTGAACACTCAATGGAAGTTTTCATGGATGACTTCTCAGTCTTTGGAAACTCTTTCGAACAATGTCTTGAAAATCTGGAAAAAATGCTGGTTAGATGCGAGGACTCTAACCTTGTTCTAAATTGGGAAAAGTGTCATTTCATGGTTACTGAAGGAATAGTGTTGGGACACAAGATCTCTCGAGCAGGCCTCGAAGTTGATCAAGCTAAAGTGGACACTATTTCCAAACTTCCATATCCCACAACCGTGAAAGAAATTAGAAGTTTCCTAGGTCACGCAGGATTCTATCGCCGTTTCATTAAAGACTTTTCAAAAATCGCACGACCGATGACTCAACTTCTTGAGAAAGATGCAAAATTCGTGTTTTCCAACGAATGCATCAGTGCATTTGATCTATTAAAAGATAGGTTGGTCACCGCTCCAATTATGGTTTCCCCAGATTGGACGTTACCATTTGAACTCATGTGCGATGCAAGCGATTTTGCGGTAGGAGCCCGTGTAGGACAAGGAAGGACAAGCAATTCCACCCAATTCACTATGCGAGCAAAACCTAAACGACGCACAAGAAAACTACACAACCACTGAGAAAAGAACTTCTCGCAGTAGTTTTCGCATTTGACAAATTCCGCTCGTATCTAGTCCTGTCAAAAACAGTCGTATATACCGATCATGCAGCCTTACGTTATCTGTTCAAAAAGCAAGATGCAAAGCCGAGATTGATACGATGGATACTTCTGCTTCAAGAATTCGACATTGAGATTCGTGACAAGAAAGAGCAGAAAAATCTTGCGGCTGATCATCTTTCGCGTCTTGAAGATTCAAACCATCCACAAACCGAGGAATTCAAAATAAACGATAATTTCCCTCACGAATTCCTTTTGAAATCCAATCTTCAATCGATGAGTATCCTTGGTTTGCCGACTTCGCAAACTATTGGCAAGCGGAATCCTTCTCAAAGGAATGACTTATCAGCAAAAGAAAAAATTCTTTACTGATATTAAATAATACTATTGGAAGATCCATACCTATTCAGAATCGGTGCAGACCAACTCATTCGAAGATGCGTATACGGAAGTGAAGCGGAACAAATCCTAAGGCACTGTCATGAAGGACCCACAGGAGGCACCATGGAGCAACTCTAACAGCCAAAAAGGTCTTCGATTCTGGATTCTATTGGCCAACGATCTTCAAAGATGCTCACAACATGGTACGCACCGTGATGCATGTCAAAGAGCAACCAACATCTCGACACGGGATGAGATGCCTCAGAAACCCGTTCAAGTATGCGAAGTATTTGATGATGGGTATTGTGATCCATTCCCGGTATCATTTGGAAATCTCTTACCTCTTAGTAGCAGTTGATTATGTCTCAAAATGGGCCGAAGCTCAAGCCCTACCACAAACGAGCAAGAAATGTTGTCAGATTCCTTAGAATTATTCTCTCGTTTGGTACCCCAAGGCTTGATTAGTGATCGCAGGGACCCATTTTTGTAACAACCAGCTCGAAAGAGCAATGGCCCGTTATGGAGTAAATCATCGGTTTACAAACCGCTTATCATCCACAAGCGAATGGCCAAGCGGAAGTCACTAATCGAGGTATCAACGAATCCTGGAAAAAAACGTAGGACAAAATCACAACGGACTGGTCTGCCAAGCTAGACGACGCATTATGGGCTTTTCGAACAGCCTTAAGACTCCCATTGGCACAACACCGTTTAAACTCGTTTATGGGAAGTCGTGTCATCTACCTGTGGGAATTGGAACATAAAGCCATTGGGCACTCAAAGCAGCAAATCTAGACCAAGGCCTTGCAGGAAAGAATCGATTTCTACAAATCCCGAACTCGAGGAACTGAGAGAACAAGCATACGAAAACGCTAGGGTTTAAGGAAAAGACAAGGAAATTCCACGACTCTCGTTTAAGAGCACTAAACGATTTCGCGTGGGGGGAACGTGTCTTACTGTATAACTCTCGCTTACGTCTGTTTCCCGGAAAGTTAAAATCACGTTGGTCTGGACTTACACGATTAAAAATGTGTTTCCAAATGGTGCAATCGAAATTGACAACCAAGACGGTTTGAGTTTCAAAGTGAATGGACATCGTTTTAAAGCCATATAACGATGGGCCAACCAAGATTTTCTCGGAGGAATTACACCTCCGCCCGACGAGGATTAAGTGTGGGGAAGGGTCGCGCCGAGAACCGAAACGAAAACACGGCACCTGTACATAGATTTTATTTCAAATTTTAGCTTTTTGTAAGACTCCCAAGCACAAGCACGGGCCGTGCCTATCCAAGCACGCCCCCGGACTCTGACAAAACTTTTCCACGATCTCCGCTGACGACTCTGGAACGTTGCAGGACGAATTTAAGGCGACTTCTGATAAGCACGGGGCCGTGCCTACCAAGCACGCCCCCGTGATCAACTTTGCAGACTTGTGTATAAATACCACACTTGTTCAAGCTGTCATCACACCCAATTCTGCTCAAAATCTCATGAAGAAGAAAAGATGAAAGAATCCAGTCAAGGAAGTTCCAATTGGAATCCCGCAACGAAGCCTCGAACTGAAACGAAGAGCCAACGACTCAAGAGTATTTCTTTAAGCTCCATGAGCGGATCAAGAATTGACGGAGATGAATCTCACCGCAACTCAACGCTTGGCTGAACTCATCCAGAAGGTTCAGGACATGAGCGAGGAGCTTGTTTCCATCAACCGTCGGCTCGCGGAACTCAGCAACCGCACTTCGCACTACCCTATCCCGACCCTTCCACACGAAATGTGTGGAGGCTTCTTTTAGAAGCATTCCGTGCAGGGTCATGTGCGCTAGTGCGCCGTTAAGGAGTCTGGTTTTGCAGTTTCAGATTCCCGGTATTAACGTATTTGTAATAGTAGGAGATAGGAAAATGTATTTGTCGCTTGGTTTGTTTATTTGAATTCTAGGACTAATTTCGTAAACTTCTCTGATGAATTGGACGTGTCAAAACTTATCCAGGGTAAATACGCAACGCGCGAAATTGAAAAAACGGAACAACAAAATTCTGAACCGAGGACTGCACAAGGCAATCACGGCCCCGTGCCTATATGACCACGGCCCCGTGACGACAAAATTTTCGACAAAACCTGACTTGTTTCAGCATTTTGTCTTGTTCCCCTTCAATGTCAAGTGTTAAAGCCCGATATTTTGACCTGCAACTCCATTTCTCTTTCATTTCATATCATTTTTTCAAGTTTTTTCTTGTGTTCAAGCTTCATTCAAGGTGATAATCAAGAAGGTTAGTATGTCATTTTCCATGATTATGATAGCTATTTGCATGTATTTAGGTGATTAGGTTCTAAGCAACCGAAATCCTAATGTTATATGTAAGAGCTTATGCTTAAACGTAATGGAATTATGAATGCTTCATGCCTCTTTGTTTATGTTCTTTTGAAAGTTGATTAGTGATAATTAGTTTGATTAGTTAGTAATTAGTGTTTAAATGTCATTTTCCATAGAATTAGTGTTAGTGTTAGTATGTTTCCCGTTAGTGTTACAAAGACTATCTTCATAAGGTGTGTGTGAATTCTTTGTTAATATGTTCAAGATACAAGGATGATAAGTAATGTTGAAACATTATATATTTTTTTATTTGAATTATTAACAATTGATAAAAATGTTTAACGTATAATCTTTGGGTTTCCAAGCAAGGAAAATGACAAATTTATGCTTTAATCAAGGATTTACAAACAAAAACAACATTGGCTCGAGTTGAAATTTATAATTCAAAAGTGTAACCGCACCCCACGTTTCAAGAGGCACACCCCCATGTTTGACAGATTTTTTTTAAAAGCAACTGTGTCAGCTATTTTTCAAACAAGTTGACAAAAGGGGTGACGTGGCTTTTGAAAACAATCTTTCCCCTAAAATAGATATTTATTCCAAAAATCTGTTTTGTATATATTAACTGATTGTCCAAATTTCAGGATCATGAACCATCCATACTTGCAATTTGGAGGAAACCGTGAAAGATGGTGTCGTGATCGATTGCAAAGGCTTTTGCAAAGGGCCGAAAGGTCACATTTGCAAGCCGTGAAGAAACCTTGTGGCAGTCGGACAGCTCGAAAGATATAACAATTATTGAGTATTCAGTGGAAGCGGTTGTTTTCACAAAACAGGCTTCCATTTATGAAACTAACTCTTGAATTTTAGCATCTTTCAGATTTAGCATGAAAGACTCCGACCCTTGGGATGAGGAAGCAGTTACATTCAGACTGGGAGGGCATTGGAGAAAAACATCCATCGCTTTGTTGGTGTCTATCTAGGAATTATACAGAACAGGAAATGGAGGAGGAAGCCAATCTCAGGAATGCCAGCTTATCATACATTCCCAGATGAGGAAAGTAGGGACGCAGAAAGCGGCGCATGAGAAAGGCATTTTGGGAGAAGATTGGAACAGGGGCATTCAACTCAAGTAAAACCAAGAGTAGTCAGATTCGGGACCCATTGCTACGATACATACATCGGTTGCTTAGCCATTCGATAACAGCTCGTGGACAAAGCGAGGGAGTTGTTAGCTTGAGAGACTTGTTTATCTTATACTGTATGATAATCATTTGCCCTGCAACATTGGGTATTTGTTTTGTAACTTGTTTGCCCAGGAATGCAACTGCTGGTGCCCGACACCAAGTTTGGAGGAAGCTGGATCTTGAATTTATACGAGAGTTACGGGTGTAAACACGGAAGGAACCGAAGAGGAGTAATGCCAGGATTGTTGGACTTAAGCTTTGCACAAGCATGTACCATGATTACAACCTTACCAAATGGACAACCGAGAGTCATGGATAGGAAGGGACAAATCTGGGATCCGGCAGACCCCGAAGAGATTATCATGGATCTTGATATGCCAGACATCATGAAGACGCCGGGGCCTCCAGCTCACACGCGGAGAATTCCCAGTTAGACCTCTATGAAGCAATTCAGACACCTGACCATGCAAGGAGATCATTCGAATACGCGCAACAAGCCTTTCAACCGCGTCGAAAATCTGAACTCTCGAGTGGACGACATGAGCAATGATATAACATACATCAGAAGCCGAATGTATCATGAGTGGGGGGATATCCCACCACAAAGCCCTTGAAATCCACATCACTTTCAGGGGCCGGGCACAATCGTTTTGTGCCAATCTATCCTTTACTTTATGTTATTTTATTTTATTTTGTGTGTTTAGGATTTTAATGCTTTCAATAAATGGATGATATTCAGGTGATCCCGATGGTTCTCGCAAGCAAAGATACAGTCAACTTCATAATATTTGGGGAGTATCTCGTTTCCATACCTTGTTTTTAATTTATCTATCACATTGGGGACAATGTGAATTTTAAGTGTGGGGATGGATTAATCGAGACACATACTTAATACTTTGCTAAGATTAGGTCCAAATTGAAAATTTTTAACCAAATCACTTAACCATCAATTTTTGTGACACGAAGCCAAAATTTAAACAATTTTTTTTAATAATCCAATTATAAATATACGTTTTCGGGAATAAATAAGTAAATAAAAGAAATCCAAATAAAAATTGAAAATTTTTTGTGATATCCTTAAAAGCAATAATCAAGTAAACATATGTAATCATGCAAAATGAAACACTTTTACCCAATTCCATCCATTTGTGAGTTTATTTTTGAGCCCTGAACAGCTTTTGCAAATATTGAAATTTTGCAATTTTACTTTCATTCTGGATTCAATTGAGAGTACCTCATGATACGTGTGATTAGAACTTGCTTTGGGTATACATTTCAAGACCTTAATTAGTATTTTCTGCATAAAATGAGTTAGGCATTAGGAAGCCTTAACCATTCAAGCCACAACCATTTTCTTTTAATCTTCCTTTCCCGAACGTCAACCCTAGTTAGCCCCGTTGAGCCTAAACTTTTATTTTTTTTATCACCCAATCACCAAGTCACTCAACCAAAAAGCCTTCAACAAACCTATTTTTCGTTAAGACACGATTTTGGTTTATTTAAAAAAAAAAAAAGGAAAAAAAAGGAAAAAAAAAAGAAAAAAATTTTGTCTTTTACCGGCAGACCTAAAAGAACTGGAATGCATTCTTTTGATTTTAATTTGCTTTGTTGCCTTCATCACGCAAAACCGGGACTTCCCCCGGAAATCCGCGAACAAATTTACAACCTCACGTACGACGCAAGAAAGAAATGGCGAAAAAAGGAACAAGTTCCGCCATTTTGTGGAATTTCAAAAAGCGCCATAAAGAGACGGGCAAAAAGATACGAAAGATGCCCGAATTGTGGAAATTGGTCACACGATGGAAAATGCAAAAAGAACCAAACTGAATCCCAATACGAATACACAGAACTGATCCGATTGGGTGCTATTAGGCTTCAAGCCGAACGATCCTTACGAAGGATAGTTTTGTGTATCTTCGGGTAAAGGATGAAGTAAGGTTTCTAAAAGCAAAATACGGTCTTGACAATCTGACCTTAAACGAGTCCTCAAGTTAGCATATCCCTTCTAGCTTGAAGTATTGTATAGGGAACTCTTTACTGCTTTCCTTGTAGTTTATGTTAGAAAAATAAACCAAGACCGTCGTCTTTAGCATTTAGCCACTCTTTCCAACACTCCACACCCGAGCCCGAGCCAAGTTACAACCCATCAAAAGACCTAATGATTTATGCAAGTAAATATCTAAGTAGGTGGAGAATTGATCCCTTAGCAAGCTTATGATTCCACACGTATTCATGCTAGGCAATTGAGCGTATTAGTCATACTTCATCTTATGTATGATTTCATATATTCAGCCGAGCGTGAGAGTATTTTGTGAGGATGTGGACTTTGCATGATTATAATCTTTACTAACAATCCCATTGCTTGCTAGGATATCATTCTATATATGCTTAAAATGTTTGCATTGGATGAAATAATTTTTACTTGCATATTTCCCGAAAGACATATTATCTTTTGTTTTATTTGGTTTTTGGTGGAGTTGTCATTTTAAGTGATTTGCTTGAGGACAAGCAAAGTTTAAGTGTGGGGATATTTGATGTGCTCCAAATTACACATATAAACACTATCAAAAGCACATCATTTATTCCTTGATTCCTCCCGAAATATGGTGATTATGTACTTAAAATCTTTTAATTTGTGTTTTCAGGTGTTGTGAAGGCAAGATGGACAAAAGGAGCATAATGGACAAGAAATTGAAGAAATCCAAGCTTAAAGCTCCAAGCAGGGGCCATGCCTCATTAAGCACGCCCCCATGCCTTGCCTGAAACACGCCCCCGTGCTAATTTGACACACCCCCGTGTTTGGACATCTGACAGGACAAAAGTACTGTCCCCCAAAAGTGATCACGGGGCCGTGCCCTATGGACACGGGGCCGTGATTCCCCCTTTCACGGGCCGTGCCTATTTTGTCACGGGTCGTGCCCCGACAGCTCCTGCAGTACGAACCGACCAACTTTCGTAAGCATTGTACTAGCACGGGGCCGTGCCTTTTTGTCACGGGGCCGTGCTTAAGCACTCCGGAAGCCTATAAATAGAGGTCCAAGCTCTTCATTTTGAAAGCTTTTGGTGGAAGTGACACTCTGCAGAATTCTCTCGGAATCACACCTTTGAAGATCATTTGAGGCTCGGAGGTGTATACAACACTTGGAAGAAGCTCGGGATTGTCTAAACACCATCCATGTGGATCATTGGTTGATTGTTCTATTTATCAATGAATCCATATCTATCTTCTATGTTGTTTGTTACATTACAGCTCGTCATGAGCTAAACTCATATTATCATCCTACTTGGATGAAACTTATGTAATTTGTGATGAATTATGGTGTGATAAATATTGTGTTAATGTTATGGTGTCTTGGGAAACTTTCGATGGGTAGCACCTACTTGAACGGGGGTTTAAAATTAGTTATGGTTTGTAATTGTGATTGTCATACACGGTTGAAAAACGTATGATCAACTTTTATTCATAACAACTATGGCTAATTACTAGAGATGGTTATTAGAAATCATAAGATCTTACTTTCTGATCATTTACGGGTTCCCTTTATTAGTCTGAGAAATCATACAGTAATTGTTATGGTTTTCTAAAATTAATGGTATGTTAGAATAGACTTGATCAACTCTTTTCTTACATTAATTTATGTTTCAGAAATCTTATGTCGAAAAGGACACAAAAGATTTACCTACATCACTAGGGCCTTGACCCAAGCAGTAATCTCAGCCTGTGTTGGTCTTGTCACTACGAGCGGATAGACGAGAAATCGCGCCAGCTCATCTTTAATAAACGTTAACACAATTACTTTATCAATATCTTTAATCACACCACCACTTCATCACAATTTTTTTATCTTGAATTATTAACACATTGATATAAAAATGTTTAACGTATAATCTTTGGTTTTCCAAGCAAGAAAATGACAAATTTATGCTTAATCAAGGATTTACAAACAAAAACCATTGGCTCGAGTTGAAATTTCATAATTCAAAATGTTAACCGCACCCCCACGTTCAAGAGCAACACCCCCATGTTTGACAGATTTTTCTTAAAAAGCAACTGTGTCAGCTATTTTTCAAAACAAGTTGACAAAAAGGGGTGACGTGGCTTTTGAAATCAAATTTCCCCTAAAATAGATAGTTTATTCCAAAAATCTGTTTTGTATATTAACTGATTTGTCCAAATTTCAGGATCATGAACCATCCATACTTGCAATTGGGAGGAACCGTGAAAGATGGTGTCGTGATCGATTGCAAAGGCTTTTGCAAAGGGCCGAAAGGTCACATTTGCAAGACGATGAAGAAACCTTGGTGGCAGTCGGACAGCTCGAAAGATATAACAATTTATTGAGTATTCAGTGGAAGCGGTTGTTTTCACAAAACAGGCCTTCATTTATGAACTAACTCTTGAATTTTTAGCATCTTTCAGATTTAGCATGAAAGACTCCGACCCTTGGGATGAGGAAGCAGTTACATTCAACTGGGAGGGCATTGGAGAAAAACATCCATCGCTTGTTTGGTGTCTATCTAGGAATATATACGAACAGGAAATGGAGGAGGAAGCAATCTCAGAATGCCAGCTTATCATACATTCCCAGATGTAGGAAAGTAGGACGCAGAAAGCGGCGCCATGAGAAAGGCATTTTGGGAGAAGATTGGAACAGGGGCATTCAACTCAAGTAAACCAAGAGTAGTCCAGATTCGGGACCCATTGCTACGATACATACATCGGTTGCTTAGCCATTCGATAACAGCTCGTGGACAAAGCGAGGGAGTGTTAGCTTGAGAAAGCTTTAGTCTTATTTTGACTTATGTATAATCATTTGCCCTGCAACATTGGGGTATTTGTTGTTGTAACTGTGTTTGCCACACGATGAATGCAACTGCTGGTGCCCGACACCAATGTTTGGAGGAAGCTGGATCTTGAATTTATACGAGAGTTACGGGTGTAACACGGAAGGAACCGAAGGAGTAATGCCAGGATTGTTGGACTTAAGCATTTGCACAAGCATGTACATGATTACAACCTTACCAAATGGACAACCGAGATTCATGGATAGAGAGAAGGGACAAATCTGGGATCCGGCAGACCCCGAAGAGATATCATGGATCTGATATGCCAGCACATCATGAAGACGCGGGGCCTCCAGCTCACACGCCGGAGAATTTCCAACCATGTTAGACCTCTATGGCAATTCAGACCACCAGTGACCATGCAAGGAGATCATTCGAATACGCGCAACAAGCTTTCACCGCGTCGAAAATCTGACAACTCTCGAGTGGACGACATGAGCAATGATATAACATACATCAGAAGCCGAATGTATCATGAGTGGGGGGATATCCCACCACAAAGCCCTTGAAAATCCACATCACTTTCAGGGGCCGGGCACAATCGTTTTGTGCCAATCTATCCTTTACTTTATGTTATTTTATTTTATTTTGTGTGTTTAGGATTTTAATGCTTTCAATAAATGGATGATATTTCAGGTGATCCCGATGGTTCTCGCAAGCAAAGATACAAGTCAACTTCATAATATTTTGGGGAGTATCTCGTTTCCATACCTTGTTTTTAATTTATCTATCACATTGGGGACAATATGAATTTTACGTGTGGGGATGGATTAATCGAGACACATACTTAATACTTTGCTAAGATTAGGTCCAAATTGAAAATTTTAACCAAATCACTTAACCATCAATTTTTGTGACACGAAGCCAAAATTTAAACAATTTTTTTATAATCCAAATTATAAATATACGTTTTCGGGAAATAAATAAGTAATAAAAGAAATCCAAATAAAAATTGAAAATATTTTTTGTGATATCCTTAAAAGCAATAATCAAGTAAACATATGTAATCATGCAAAATGAAACACTTTTACCCAATTCCATCCATTTGTGAGTTTATTTTTGAGCCCTGAACAGCTTTTGCAAATATTTGAAATATTTGCAATTTTACTTTCATTCTGGATTCAATTGAGAGTACCTCATGATACGTGTGATTAGAACTTGCTTTGGGTATACATTTCAAGACCTTAATTAGTATTTTCTGCATAAAAATGAGTTAGGCATTAGGAAGCCCTTAACCATTCAAAAAGGTCTTCGATTCTGGATTCTATTGGCCAACGATCTTCAAAGATGCTCACAACATGGTACGCACCTGTGATGCATGTCAAAGAGCAACCAACATCTCGACACGGGATGAGATGCCCCAGAAACCCGTTCAAGTATGCGAAGTATTTGATGTATGGGGTATTGATTTCATGGGGCCATTCCCGGTATCATTTGGAAATCGTTACATCTTAGTAGCAGTTGATTATGTCTCAAAATGGGCCGAAGCTCAAGCCCTACCCACCAACGATGCAAGAAATGTTGTCAGATTCCTTAAGAAATTATTCTCTCATTTTGGTACCCCCAAGGCTTTGATTAGTGATCGAGGGACCCATTTTTGTAACAACCAGCTCGAAAGAGCAATGGCCCGTTATGGAGTAAATCATCGGTTTACAACCGCTTATCATCCACAAGCGAATGGCCAAGCGGAAGTCACTAATCGAGGTATCAAACGAATCCTGGAAAAAACCGTAGGACAAAATCACAAGGACTGGTCTGCCAAGCTAGACGACGCATTATGGGCTTTTCGAACAGCCTTTAAGACTCCCATTGGCACAACACCGTTTAAACTCGTTTATGGGAAGTCGTGTCATCTACCTGTGGAATTGGAACATAAAGCCTATTGGGCACTCAAAGCAGCAAATCTAGACCAAGGCCTTGCAGGAAAGAATCGATTTCTACAAATCCACGAACTCGAGGAACTGAGAGAACAAGCATACGAAAACGCTAGGGTTTACAAGGAAAAGACAAGGAAATTCCACGACTCTCGTTTAAGGAGCACTAAACGATTTCGCGTGGGGGAACGTGTCTTACTGTATAACTCTCGCTTACGTCTGTTTCCCGGAAAGTTAAAATCACGTTGGTCTGGACCTTACACGATTAAAAATGTGTTTCCAAATGGTGCAATCGAAATTGACAACCAAGACGGTTTGAGTTTCAAAGTGAATGGACATCGTTTAAAGCCATATAACGATGGGCCAACCAAGATTTTCTCGGAGGAATTACACCTCCGCCCCGACGAGGATTAAGTGTGGGGAAGGGTCGCGCCGAAGACCCGAAACGAAAACACGGCACCTGTACATAGATTTTATTTCAAATTTTAGCTTTTTGTAAGACTCCCAAGCACAAGCACGGGGCCGTGCCTATCCAAGCACGCCCCCGTGACTCTGACAAACTTTTTCCACGATCTCCGCTGACGACTCTGGAACGTTGCAGGACGAATTTAAGGCGACTTCTGATAAGCACGGGGCCGTGCCTACCCAAGCACGCCCCCGTGATCAACTTTGCAGACTTGTGTATAAATACCACACTTGTTCCAAGCTTTCATCACACCCAATTCTGCTCAAAATCTCACGAAGAAAAGATGAAAGAATCCAGTCAAGGAAGTTCCAATTGGAATCCCGCAACGAAGCCTCGAACTGAAACGAGAGAGCCAACGACTCAAGAGTATTTCTTTAAGCTCCATGAGCTGATCAAGAAATTGACGGAGATGAATCTCACCGCAACTCAACGCTTGGCTGAACTCATCCAGAAGGTTCAGGACATGAGCGAGGAGCTTGTTTCCATCAACCGTCGGCTCGCGGAACTCAGCAACCGCACTTCGCACTACCCTATCCCGACCCTTCCACACGAAATGTGTGGAGGCTTCTTTAGAAGCATTCCGTGCAGGGTCATGTGCGCTAGTGCGCGTTAAGGAGTCTGGTTTTGCAGTTTCAGATTCCCGGTTATTAACGTATTATGTAATAGTAGGAGATAGGAAAATGTATTTGTCGCTTGGTTTGTTTATTTGAATTCTAGGACTAATTTCGTAACTTCTCTGATGAATTGGACGTGTCAAAACTTATCCGGGTAAATTACGCAACGCGCGAAATTGAAAAACGGAACAACAAAATTCTGAACCGAGACTGCACAAGTCAATCACGGCCCCGTGCCTATATGACCACGGCCCCGTGACGACAAATTTTCGACAAAACCTGACTTGTTTCAGCATTTTGTCTTGTTCCCCTTCAATGTCAAGTGTTAAAGCCCGATTATTTTGACCTGCAACTCCATTTCTCTTTCATTTTCATATCATTTTTTCAAGTTTTCTTTCTTGTGTTCAAGCTTCATTTCAAGGTGATAATCAAGAAGGTTAGTATGTCATTTTCCATGATTATGATAGCTATTTGCATGTATTTAGGTGATTAGGTTTCTAAGCAACCGAAATCCTAATGGTTATATGTAAGAGCTTATGCTTAAACGTAATGGAATTATGAATGCTTCATGCCTCTTTGTTTATGTTCTTTTGAAAGTTGATTAGTGATAATTAGTTTGATTAGTTAGTAATTAGTGTTTAAATGTCATTTTCCATAGAATTAGTGTTAGTGTTAGTATGTTTCCCGTTAGTGTTACAAAGACTATCTTCATAATGTGTGGTGAATTCTTTGTTAATCATGTTCAAGATACAAGGATTGATAAGTAATGTTGAAACATTATATATTTTTTTTATCTTGAATTATTAACAATTGATAAAAATGTTTAACGTATAATCTTTGGTTTTCCAAGCAAGAAAATGACAAATTTATGCTTAATCAAGGATTTACAAACAAAACCACATTGGCTCGAGTTGAAATTTCATAATTCAAAATGTTAACCGCACCCCCACGTTTCAAGAGGCACACCCCCATGTTTGACAGATTTTTCTTAAAAAGCAACTGTGTCAGCTATTTTTCAAAACAAGTTGACAAAAAGGGGTGACGTGGCTTTTGAAAATCAATCTTTCCCCTAAAATAGATAGTTTATTCCAAAAATCTGTTTTGTATATATTAACTGATTTGTCCAAATTTCAGGATCATGAACCATCCATACTTGCAATTTGGAGGAACCGTGAAAGATGGTGTCGTGATCGATTGCAAAGGCTTTTGCAAAGGGCCGAAAGGTCACATTTGCAAGCCGATGAAGAAACCTTGGTGGCAGTCGGACAGCTCGAAAGATATAACAATTTATTGAGTATTCAGTGGAAGCGGTTGTTTTCACAAAACAGGCCTTCCATTTATGAACTAACTCTTGAATTTTTAGCATCTTTCAGATTTAGCATGAAAGACTCCGACCCTTGGGATGAGGAAGCAGTTACATTCAGACTGGGAGGGCATTGGAGAAAAACATCCATCGCTTTGTTTGGTGTCTATCTAGGAATATATACAGAACAGGAAATGGAGGAGGAAGCAATCTCAGGAATGCCAGCTTATCATACATTCCCAGATGAGGAAAGTAGGGACGCAGAAAGCGGCGCCATGAGAAAGGCATTTTGGGAGAAGATTGGAACAGGGGCATTCAACTCAAGTAAAACCAAGAGTAGTCAGATTCGGGACCCATTGCTACGATACATACATCGGTTGCTTAGCCATTCGATAACAGCTCGTGGACAAAGCGAGGGAGTTGTTAGCTTGAGAGACTTGTTTATCTTATACTGTATGACTAATCATTTGCCCTGCAACATTGGGTATTTGTTTTGTAACTTGTTTGCCAGGAATGCAACTGCTGGTGCCCCGACACCAATGTTTGGAGGAAGCTGGATCTTGAATTTATACGAGAGTTACGGGTGTAACACGGAAGGAACCGAAGGAGTAATGCCAGGATTGTTGGACTTAAGCATTTGCACAAGCATGTACATGATTACAACCTTACCAAATGGACAACCGAGATTCATGGATAGGAAGGGACAAATCTGGGATCCGGCAGACCCCGAAGAGATTATCATGGATCTTGATATGCCAGCACATCATGAAGACGCCGGGGCCTCCAGCTCACACGCCGGAGAATTTCCAACCATGTTAGACCTCTATGAAGCAATTCAGACCACCAGTGACCATGCAAGGAGATCATTCGAATACGCGCAACAAGCTTTCAACCGCGTCGAAAATCTGAACTCTCGAGTGGACGACATGAGCAATGATATAACATACATCAGAAGCCGAATGTATCATGAGTGGGGGGATATCCCACCACAAAGCCCTTGAAAATCCACATCACTTTCAGGGGCCGGGCACAATCGTTTTGTGCCAATCTATCCTTTACTTTATGTTATTTTATTTTTATTTTGTGTGTTTAGGATTTTAATGCTTTCAATAAATGGATGATATTTCAGGTGATCCCGATGGTTCTCGCAAGCAAAGATACAAGTCAACTTCATAATATTTTGGGGAGTATCTCGTTTCCATACCTTGTTTTTAATTTATCTATCACATTGGGGACAATGTGAATTTTAAGTGTGGGGATGGATTAATCGAGACACATACTTAATACTTTGCTAAGATTAGGTCCAAATTGAAAATTTTAACCAAATCACTTAACCATCAATTTTTGTGACACGAAGCCAAAAATTTAAACAATTTTTTTTAATAATCCAAATTATAAATATACGTTTTCGGGAAATAAATAAGTAAATAAAAGAAATCCAAATAAAAATTGAAAATATTTTTTGTGATATCCTTAAAAGCAATAATCAAGTAAACATATGTAATCATGCAAAATGAAACACTTTTACCCAATTCCATCCATTTGTGAGTTTATTTTTGAGCCCTGAACAGCTTTTGCAAATATTTGAAATATTTGCAATTTTACTTTCATTCTGGATTCAATTGAGAGTACCTCATGATACGTGTGATTAGAACTTGCTTTGGGTATACATTTCAAGACCTTAATTAGTATTTTCTGCATAAAAATGAGTTAGGCATTAGGAAGCCCTTAACCATTCAAGCCACAACCATTTTCTTTTAATCTTCCTTTCCCGAACGTCAACCCTAGTTAGCCCCGTTGAGCCTAAACATTTTATTTTTTTTATCACCCGAATCACCAAGTCACTCAACCAAAAAGCCTTCAACAAAACCTATTTTTCGTTAAAGACACGATTTTGGTTTATTTAAAAAAAAAAAAAAGAAAAAAAGAAAAATTTGGTCTTTTACCGGCAGACCTAAAAGAACTGGAATGCATTCTTTTGATTTTAATTTGCTTTGTTGCCTTCATCACGCAAAACCGGGACTTCCCCCGGAAATCCGCGAACAAATTTACAACCTCACGTACGACGCAAGAAAGAAATGGCGAAAAAAGGAACAAGTTCCGCCATTTTGTGGAATTTCAAAAAGCGCCATAAAGAGACGGGCAAAAAGATACGAAAGATGCCCGAATTGTGGAAATTGGTCACACGATGGAAAATGCAAAAAGAACCAAACTGAATCCCAATACGAATACACAGAACTGATCCGATTGGGTGCTATTAGGCTTCAAGCCGAACGATCCTTACGAAAGGATAGTTTTGTGTATCTTCGGGTAAAGGATGAAGTAAGGTTTCTAAAAGCAAAATACGGTCTTGACAATCTGACCTTAAACGAGTCCTCAAGTTAGCATATCCCTTCTAGCTTGAAGTATTGTATAGGGAACTCTTTACTGCTTTCCTTGTAGTTTATGTTAGAAAAATAAACCAAGACCGTCGTCTTTAGCATTTAGCCACTCTTTCCAAACACTCCACACCCGAGCCCGAGCCAAGTTACAACCCATCAAAAGACCTAATGATTTATGCAAGTAAATATCTAAGTAGGTGGAGAATTGATCCCTTAGCAAGCTTATGATTCCACACGTATTCATGCTAGGCAATTGAGCGTATTAGTCATACTTCATCTTATGTATGATTTCATATATTCAGCCGAGCGTGAGAGTATTTTGTGAGGAGTGTGGACTTTGCATGATTATAATCTTTACTAACAATCCCATTGCTTGCTAGGATATCATTCTATATATGCTTAAAATGTTTGCATTTGGATGAAATAATTTTTACTTGCATATTTCCCGAAAGACATATTTATCTTTTGTTTTATTTGGTTTTTGGTGGAGTTGTCATTTTAAGTGATTTGCTTGAGGACAAGCAAAGTTTAAGTGTGGGGATATTTGATGTGCTCCAAATTACACATATAAACACTATCAAAAGCACATCATTTATTCCTTGATTCCTCCCGAAATATGGTGATTATGTACTTAAAATCTTTTAATTGTGTTTTCAGGTGTTGTGAAGGGCAAGATGGACAAAAGGAGCATAATGGACAAGAAATTGAAGAAATCCAAGCTTAAAGCTCCAAGCAGGGGGCCATGCCTCATTAAGCACGCCCCCATGCCTTGCCTGAAACACGCCCCCGTGCTAATTTGACACACCCCCGTGTTTGGACATCTGACAGGACAAAAGTACTGTCCCCCAAAAGTGATCACGGGGCCGTGCCCCATATGGACACGGGGCCGTGATTCCCCCTTTCACGGGGCCGTGCCTATTTTGTCACGGGGTCGTGCCCCGACAGCTCCTGCACGTACGAACCGACCAACTTTCGTAAGCATTGTACTAGCACGGGGCCGTGCCTTTTTGTCACGGGGCCGTGCTTAAGCACTCCGGGAAGCCTATAAATAGAGGTCCAAGCTCTTCATTTGAAAGAGCTTTTGGTGGAAGTGACACTCTGCAGAATTCTCTCGGGAATCACACTTTGAAGATCATTTGGAGGCTCGGGAGGTGTATACAACACTTGGAAGAAGCTCGGGATTGTCTAAACACCATCCATTGTGGATCATTGGTTTGATTGTTCTATTTTATCAATGAATCCATATCTATCTTCTATGTTGTTTGTTACATTACAGCTCGTCATGAGCTAAACTCATATTATCATCCTACTTGGATGAAACTTATGTAATTTGTGATGAATTAATGGTGTGATAAATATTGTGTTAATGTTATGGTGGTCTTGGGAAAACTTTCGATGGGTAGCACCTACATTTGAACGGGGGGTTATAAGTTTATGGTTTGTAATTGTGATTGTCATACACGGTTGAAAAACGTATGATCAACTTTTATTCATAACAACTATGGCTAATTAACTAGAGATGGTTATTAGAAATCATAAGATCTTAACTTTCTGATCATTTACGGGTTCCCTTTTATTAGTCTGAGAAATCTACAGTAATTGTTATGGTTTTCTAAAATTAATGGTATGTTAGAATAGAACTTGATCAACTCTTTTCTTACATTAAGTTATGTTTTCAGAAATCGTATGTCGAAAAGGACACAAAAGATTTACCTACATCACTAGGGCCTTGACCTAAGCAGTAAATCTCAGCCTGTGTTGGTCTTGGTCACTACGGAGCGGATAGACGAGAAATCGCGCCAGCTCATCTTTATAAACGTTAACACAATTACTTTAATCAATATCTTTAATCACACCACCACTTCATCACAATTACATAAGTGTAGTCCAAGTTAGGATGATAGCCTTTATCCCTTGATTCTAAATCCAAAAGTTTCAACTTGTTTTACTTTATTTCTTATTTTTATCGTTAGTTTAAAACCCTAATTTATATCAAGTCAATTCATCATTCTCTTAAACAAAAATCGATAGTCAATTACAAGGATTGTTGAGTAGTCTTAGTGTGTCCACGGATTGATACTCGGTTCTTACCATCACTATATTACCTCACGATAGGTGCACTTGCCTTTGTGTGTGTAGTTAGTAATAGTAACAACCATTTAAAACTGAATCTGTGCGAAAATTCTTTATCAAATATATATATACTTTCACACCGCATCAAGTTTTTGGCGCCGTTGCCGGGGAACACACGGCAAGTTTGAAAGACAATCTAAATTTTTGACTGTCCTGTTTATATCTTGTTAATATTTTTGTTCAAATTCATTTTGATTTTTATAGTTAGTTTACCTTAGTTAGTTTAGTTACAATTGCCTGATTCATTTTGCCTTAGATAGTTTATGCTTCCTTAGGTTAGTGTATGTCCGACTCGTCTAGTCCTGAACTTGTTTCACCTCTTTCGGAACCTGAACGACTTTTCCGACAAAGGATACGTGAAAGACCGCAACAAGCAGCAACAATCATCGAAGAAGACATCTCAGAAGATACACCATCCGAGGGAGACATGGCTAATCAAGATGAGGAAATGAAGATGACGCACTATGCCACACCATCAATCGACGGTTATGAGTCTAGTGTTGTCCAACCAGCAATAGCGGCCAACAATTTCGAGATTAAGTCTAGTATTATTCAACTCGTAGAAAACTCTGTTCAGTTTCACGGATTGCAAGACGAAGACCCTAACGCTCACATCTCACGATTCCTTCGTATCTGTGCAACTTTCAAAATCAACAACTGTTCAGACGATGCTATTAGACTACGACTTTTTCCATTTTCACTTCGCGGCCGAGCCATCGACTGGCTCGATTCACTTCCGCCTGGTTCCATCACCACATGGGCGGAAATGGCTGAACAATTCCTGTTGAAATACTTTCCACCCGATCGCACTGCCAAATTGAGAAGCAGCATCACAAGCTTTCGCCAAGACGATGATGAATCATTACACGCAGCATGGGAGAGATATAAAGGTCTCCTTCGGAGATGCCCACATCACGGACTCGATCTGTGGCTGCAGTGTCAAACCTTTTATGATGCAATCAGCGGAGCACACAAACAAGCCGTAGACCAAAGTGCGGGAGGAGATTTCGGAAGTGTCACACCAACAGAAGCATACCAAGCCCTAGAGAAAGCAGCTAAGAAGAGTTTTGCTTACAATCCCTTGAGAAACAAAATCAACTCTAGAGGAATTCATCAAGTAGATTCTGAAACACTGATCACAGCCCAGTTAGAATCCTTAACCAAACGATTCGAACAATTGCAAGCTGAACTTAAAAAGACTCCAACACGATGCAACACATGTGGAAGCTCACACAAGACCAATGAATGCCCGCAAGGCATTATGATGATGGAAGATGTTGACTACGTAGGAGGCCCAAACAACGCATATAGCAACAACTCAAATTGGAGGAGCAATCCGAATTACAGAGAAGCCGGTAACAGCCAACCATCAACTGGATTCAACCGTAGGCCACCTTACCAGCAACAGAAACCACCATATCAAGGTCCAAGCAGTAGTAATCAAGACCGTGGAGCATCATCAATGGAAGATTTACTACAGCAATTGTTGTTAACCACACAAGCCACAGATGAGTACATCCGGAAATCTGATCGAAGAAACGAGGAAAGGTTCCAAAGAAACGAAGCTGAAATCAAAAGCAACAAAGCATCATTGCAAACCATTGAAAACCAGGTGGGACAGATAGCACAACAACTATCTGTGAGACCCCAAGGTGCTTTGCCCAGCAATACTGTAACAAACCCTAATGCTCAAGTCAAAGCCATCACCACAAGGAGTGGCAAAACCACTCAAGGTGATGCACCTGTATTACAGCCCATCCTTGAAGAAATAGAACTCGAGACACCACGTAATACAAGTGACAAGCAAAAGCAACCTGTCATTGTTGAAGAACCAACCAAGAAATACGTACCACCACCACCTTATGTTCCACCACCTCCATATCCCGGTCGTCTGAGACAACAACGAATGGAGGCACAATATGGCAAATTTCTGGGATTGTTCAAGCAACTCCATATTAATCTGCCATTGGTGGAAGCCTTAGCCCAAATGCCAAATTATGCTAAGTTTTTAAAAGGTGTTTGTCAAACAAGAAGAAACTGGAAGAGTTATCACATGTAGTTTTGAATGAGGAATGCTCAGCAGTTCTTCAAAACAAACTACCTCAAAAGATGACTGATCCAGGGAGTTTTACCATACCTTGCCTAATAGGAAATCTTTCTGTCAGCAACGCGTTAGCCGATTTAGGTGCTAGTATTAACCTCATGCCCTATGCAGTTTTTGAAAAACTAAACTTAGGTGAGCCTAGACCTACTCGTATGAGCATCCAATTAGCTGACCGTTCTGTCAAATATCCGAGGGGCATTGTTGAAAATCTCTTAGTTAAAATCGACAAGTTTGTATTTCCCGTTGATTTTGTGATCCTCGACATGGATGAGGATAAGAATGTTCCTCTCATCTTAGGTCGACCTTTCTTAGCAACCGCTCGAGCCCTCATTGATGTTTGCACCGGCAAACTCACACTCCGAGTGGATGAGGAGGAAGTGACATTCGACATAGGACAATCCATGAAACATCCTCAACATCATGACGATTCACTCTATTACATTGATGTTTGCGACTCAATCATAAGCTGTCATCTGAAGAACACTAGTCAAATTGAAGCCTGCGATACTCAATTAATAGAAATCCAAACCACTGAACCCGTCTGTGAGCACCAAATCATCCAAGAACTCGAAGTTGACGAAACATCATCTTGTCAAGAAGCATTTGAGATCATCGATCAAGAATTAGAACCTAAAGCCAAACCTTCTATCGAAGACCCTCCGGCCTTAGAACTCAAAGAACTTCCATCTCATCTCGAATATGCTTTTCTTGAAAATACCTCTCAGCTTCCTGTCATAATCTCATCCGCCCTATCAAAAGAAGAGAAGAATAAATTGCTCAATGTGCTGAAAGCACATAAACGAGCAATTGCATGGAAAATCATGGACATCAAGGGAATCAATCCATCCTTTTGCACTCACAAAATATTGATGGAGGAGGACTTCAAATCCGTCATTCAACCTCAAAGACGTTTAAATCCGAGCATGCAAGAGGTGGTGAAGAAAGAAGTAATCAAACTGCTAGATGCCGGTTTGATTTACCCTATTTCTGATTCGCCTTGGGTCAGTCCCGTCCAAGTTGTTCCAAAGAAAGGAGGAATGACTGTGGTAACTAACGAAAAGAATGAGCTTATTCCAACTCGTACGGTTACAGGTTGGAGAGTTTGCATCGATTATCGCAAACTCAATGACGCCACAAGAAAGGATCACTTTCCTTTACCTTTCATTGACCAAATGCTCGAGAGACTCTCTGGAAAAATGTTCTATTGTTTCCTCGACGGTTTCTCAGGGTACTTTCAAATTCCCATTGCTCCCGAAGATCAAGAGAAAACGACATTCACCTGTCCATATGGCACTTTTGCGTATCGACGAATGCCGTTTGGATTGTGTAATGCTCCTGCTACATTTCAAAGATGCATGGTAGCAATTTTTCATGACATGATTGAACACTCAATGGAAGTTTTCATGGATGACTTCTCAGTCTTTGGAAACTCATTCGAACAATGTCTTGAAAATCTGGAAAAAATGCTGGTTAGATGCGAGGACTCTAACCTTGTTCTAAATTGGGAAAAGTGTCATTTCATGGTTACTGAAGGAATAGTGTTGGGACACAAGATCTCTCGAGCAGGCCTCGAAGTTGATCAAGCTAAAGTGGACACTATTTCCAAACTTCCATATCCCACAACCGTGAAAGAAATTAGAAGTTTCCTAGGTCACGCAGGATTCTATCGCCGTTTCATTAAAGACTTTTCAAAAATCGCACGACCGATGACTCAACTTCTTGAGAAAGATGCAAAATTCGTGTTTTCCAACGAATGCATCAGTGCATTTGATCTATTAAAAGATAGGTTGGTCACCGCTCCAATTATGGTTTCCCCAGATTGGACGTTACCATTTGAACTCATGTGCGATGCAAGCGATTTTGCGGTAGGAGCCGTGTTAGGACAAAGGAAGGACAAGCAATTCCACCCAATTCACTATGCGAGCAAAACCTTAAACGACGCACAAGAAAACTACACAACCACTGAGAAAGAACTTCTCGCAGTAGTTTTCGCATTTGACAAATTCCGCTCGTATCTAGTCCTGTAAAAAACAGTCGTATATACCGATCATGCAGCCTTACGTTATCTGTTCAACAAGCAAGATGCAAAGCCGAGATTGATACGATGGATACTTCTGCTTCAAGAATTCGACATTGAGATTCGTGACAAGAAAGGAGCAGAAAATCTTGCGGCTGATCATCTTTCGCGTCTTAAAGATTCAAACCATCCACAAACCGAGGAATTCAAAATAAACGATAATTTCCCTCACGAATTCCTTTTGAACATCCAATCTTCAATCGATGAGTATCCTTGGTTTGCCGACTTCGCAAACTATTTATATTTTTGATATTTTCTTCTATTTTCTATTATAAAATAATTTATATAAATTATTTTACTTACCCAAAATTTATCAAAGTTTCCAGTTTAATATATTAGTATAAAAACAAGGATTTTTCAATGTTTATTCCCACAATTGCTTTCATTAAATATTTACTTGATTTTCTTAACATTTATGTTATATGTTTTGTAAAATTCAAATATATTTTTATAAAATATAAGTTCCTGGATTTTGGAACTTTATTACTCAAAATTAGTGGTTTTGAATCTCCCAAAATGGGTTTTAGGTGACTACACCCATTTATATACATACATATCAATATGTATGTATATATATATGTTTTGTAACATATATGTAAACTTAACCTTTTCGTTACCTTTGATGACAAATTTGATGATGTTTTAGCTTCTGGAATCCAAGAACAAAGCTGTGAAAGTGGTGGATGATGATAGTAGGTGATGGTGGTGTGTGATTGTTGGTGTCGTGGTTGTTGGGTTGTTGTTGATGATGTTGTTTTGTTGTTATGGTTGTAACCGAAGGTGGAGACAAGGTAATCGAGAGATGAAGAGGGAGACGCAGAAGGTGATTTAAGGAAGGTGGTGATCGGGTGGAGGTGATGGTGGTGATTGGGTTGTGTTTGTAATATGATCCGAGAGAGAGAGGTGGGTTTGAGTATGGTAGTGGGCTCAACTTGGATGTGTATATCTACTTATAACTTAGGTGATAAGGTAGTGTGGTGGTTGTTTTAGGAAGAGACCGAGAGATGAAGAGGGTAAGGTGGCATTCAAGGAAAGGTTCATGGTGTGAAAGCAAGAAAATTTGTTGCATGGGTGGCGGTTTCAAGGAGGTTCCGAGAGAAGGTGGTAAGCATGAGAACATGACTCATCTTGAGTCATGATGATTATTCTTCAAGTGTGAATGCAAAACTCTATTAGTCAATGTGTGTGTGGCTTGGTGTAGCCGAGAGGCTTCTTGTTTGTGCCACCTATGTTTGTAATCATGATTGTGTGACAAAGGTGTGAAAGCAAGGAAAAACAAGGTATGGGTGGCGGTTTGGGGGAAAGAAGTCAACATGGAACCGAGAAGGTGCAAGGTGTCCTATGATTCTTTAGAACTTGCCACCTATTGTTCTAGCAATGATGATAGTTCATGTACTTCTCTTGAGGGTTTGTATGGTGGTTATAAGAAGTGTGAAAGCAAGACATATAGGTGCATGGATGTGAAAGCAATAGGGGTATGGTGGCATTTGACTTTTGAAAGTACATGGATGGTGGTAATCGAAGGATATGAGGGAGGGTGGTTTGGGTGTTAGTTTTAGATTTAGATTCTTAGTTTAGAGTGTACATCTATATATATATGTATTTTGAGTATATGCATAAGTGGTTTTATAAAATAGATTACAATTATACATGCATACCCAACATATATATTTCATATTCTTAATGCGTATACATATTTACATGTGTTCATAATATAAATATGTACGATTAAGTAAAGTACATATATACATATATAATAAGTAGATTATATATATGTATACCTATTTATCGTATATATATATAGGTATTCCAAAGAATTTTCCATGTATATATATGTATGCCAACATGCACACGTAAAATTTGTATATACATACCCGTATGTGTGGATTTCGAGGTATCACACATAAATAATTAATTCTTATATGCATGCATGCAACCATGCATGTGTATTTTCATAACATATACATACTAAAAATAATATTATTATGGCTCGTAACGTAATATACTAAAAATTTATTCTAGGGTTGTCACAGGGTGTGTAATTAATGTGCGAGTTGATTGTGTGCAGGTTAGATATGTCACGGTTTGGTCAAACCGTGACATATTATATATATTTTCTATATTTTTTTAATCATACAAGTTTGTTTTATTTTATTTTATCACACGGTTAACCTAATCGTAACATATGAGTTTGTGTTTTGTGTTTATTATTAATTTATCATATTACAAGTAATTTTTTTATTAAACATGTGACGGTTGTCACAAGTAGTTTGTTATTTTATCACACGGTTAACTTAAACGTAAAAATCGGTTATTATACAGTTACATTACAAGTTGGTTCATACATATACAATTAACATTATCAACATTACAAATATAAAACAAACAAATAAAGAAACACAACCAAACAAACACAATCAAATATACAAGGCATCATAACTGAAACTGCATATATATATATACAACAAGTTTGTACATACAAAAAAATACAAACAAAATATATATCTAATCTGTCATATCTGCATCGTCACTGCCTTAACCTGACCCGCCCGCGCCAGAGGGGCCAGCACCGTCATGGCCTAACCGCCTGGGTGGCTGTGATAACAACGGCGTACCCGAGGCGGTATAGTCCATGACCATGTGCTGGATGACCTAGTTCAGCATATCCTCCAGCCTCGTGACCCTGGCTCGCGTGTCCTGAAGCATATCTATAACGTGAGCGGGTAATCGCACGGCATGGTACACGCACTGAGGATGCTGGGGTGGGTCTTGGTCGTGCGGGAAACTATTATTACTATTATTATTATTATTATTATTATTATTATTATTATTATTATTATTATTATTATTATTATTATTATTATTATTATTATTTCTATTATTATTATTATTATTTCTTATTATTATTATTATTATTACTATTATTATTACTATTATTACAATTATTATTACTATTATTTACTATTACTATTATTTCTATTATTTCTAATAATAATAATAAACCGTCGACAAATTACACTACACACACGGGAAAACCTATCAAATCTATGTTCACCTCTATTGTTTAAATTTGTAAATTTACATACCGAAAATGGTGGTGTAGCGGCAGTGGTGGTGCAGCAACGGTGGTGCAGCGTCGGTGGTGGTGCAGCAACGGTGGTGCAACGGCGGTGGTGGTGCGGAGATGGTGGTGCAGCGACGGTGGTGGTGCGGGGATGGTGGTGCAGTGGCGGTGGTGGTAGCGGCGGTGGTGGTGCGGAGATGGTGGTGCAGCTGCGGTGGTGGTGGGAGATGGTGGATGAAACTGTCACGGGGAGGTCTCGCGGTGATGGTTTGGCAGTGAAATGGTGGTGATACGGTGGTCAAATGGCGACGGTGAAATGGTGGAAATGGTGGTGAAAAATGGTGAAAAATGGTGGTGAAAATGGTGGAAATGGTGAGATGGGTACGGTTGAAGGAGAAACCAGAAACCAAAAACCAAACGGGAACACTGTGTCACACGCGCTCATCAGGGCCAGGTCCCTGTCTGTGGCAATAACGCGGGGCTCCACACACCTATCGAGCATATCACTGTTCAGCTCCAAGACCCATGTGAAGTTATCCTGCCGTTCCCTCGACATAAATGCATGCGCAATACAAAATGACTTCGACGTCGACGTAACGCCAATAACCTGAACAAACGGAATGTTGTACATGTTGGTCTTGTATGTCGTGTCTATCAACATCACGTGCGGGAATGTGCGCCACATTTTATACGAAGTAGGATGACAAAAGAAAACATCTTCCACGGCCTTAGTAGCTGCATTCTTTCGTGTTTCATACACGAACTCTTTAAATTGTAGCAGGTTTTCAAGTTCCTGCATTGGTGTCATGCCTTTTCTCCCCTCATCCCTAAACTTCGATGTAAGATTGTATATGTCCTGAACAACACAGACGTTATGGGGAAAGTGCTCCATTACGGCTGAATGGATGTGTCGTGGCCGCACGTGCTGCCTGTGTAACTTATCGACAAGATCAGTTTCCTCGACGGTCATCTTCCTAAGATGCGCGTGACCCTCCTCGTGCACAACAGGATCGTGGTTGTGCGTCTCGTTTCTCACCTCTAACATCCAACTGTCACTCTTTCCTACGTACTTCCCTACGAGTTTAAAGGGACATCCTTTCTTTATGCTCCCGGTACGCCTACTTGTGCCAGTGAATTTAGGTTCACCACTACGATTGCATAATAGTTCCATATCCTTTTTTCGTGACCGTTCCACCATAATGACGCACCCATGCTCGCGTCCTCTCATTTTAGCCCACTTCTCCAAGTACTCACGAGAATCAAAATACTGAAAAAATTATAAAGCTAGACATAAAAAACAATATATAAAACAATAAAAAATAAAATAAACAAAAGAATAAAAACTTTTCGTACTTTATCGGTTTTATAAGAAACTGTAGCCTTTCTTATCCGATCCTCATCCCCATCATGCTTGGCGGTGTCCCCGTGGTTTTCTTTGAGGTGAACCGAACCGTCACTCTCATCTGTGTCATTCTCATTAAAAGTATCCGACACATGTGTAATTTCTAGTTCTGACTGGTACGGGGGATGTCCGTAATCCAGCTCTGTTTGTGAGTGGTACGTATTCGAGAAATGCCCGTAAGAATTGCAGGGGGGTGTCTGTACCCTTCACCGTAACCCGTCGGTCCAAATAAAGAGTTGTACGCCTCTTTAGCAAATGTGTTCGACGGGTGGGTTTCCTCCTTCCCCTACGGGGGGTGACTCCCGTATACGTAATATTCCTAAAAAAGGTAATGGTTAGATATTTCAAATAAAAAGTTATAATAAAACAGATACTACTTCAACCAGGTTTGAATCTTCGATATGTGGCTCCTCATTCAAATCTGGTAGCTTCGGCTTTTGATAATGGTCTCCCGAACCCGACATTGTTTTCGAATTAACATGTTTTTTAACGACGAAGGCTATAAAAATATGGGCGAAATATGGTTGTTGAATGAAATATGGTTGTTGAATGAAATTGGAAGGTATTTATTGTGAAATTCTGGGCTTCAAACCGTCACGGTTTGGCCAAACCGTGACGGTTTGAAGTAGGTGAAGCGTGAATCCGGGGCCTTTTGTCAACATCAACAGAGTACCTCGTACCGTACAGGTGTACCTGGTACCCTAAAGGTCACGGTTAGGGCACACCGTGACGGTTTGGTGACTGGTTTTTACTTTATCTGTGTCCTTTTGTCGTTTTGTTGTCACGTGGTGTCAGATGACTGACACTGAAACCGTGACCGCAAGCCCTTGCGGTCACGGTTAGGTTGCACAACGTGACCTTTTGCCCTAACCGTGACCTTTAGGTCCGACCTACCCCCAAAAAACCCTGCGGTGTCCCCATTAGGACCCTTTACATAACTAGGCCTTCATATGTGAATTGACTGAAATACCCTTTAACTTAACTAAAAAATCTAACAGAATTAATGTCAGGGATCAAAACCGTTATTAAAACAAAACCACAGAACATGATTTGACAAAAGATTTCTTTTGGACTAAAATAGTTACAACGTCCAAACCACAAGGACGAAAAACGAATTTACTCTATTTTATATTAAAATAGTTTTTTAATAAATTAAAAAAAGGATATTTTTATTAGTGTTATTTTTAAGAAAAATATTTTTTCTTGTAACATAAGAAAGTTTTCTAAAACATTATACTTTTATAAAAATACAAAAAAATTAATTTTGGTGTTTTTAAAAAGTAAAATTTCATAAACAAAAAGTAACTAAATTTGAGAATTATAGTTAAAAAGTTTTTAAGTGATATTTTTATAAAAGTTTGTTTTGAAACAAAATTTTATTTTATTTATCATAAAAAAATTTCAATCATATACTATCTTAAAATATCATTTAAAAAATAATAAATTTTATTCTATTTAATATTTTATTTATTTAATCAGTGTAATACATGAGTTTATTAAAGCTAGTCAATATCATACATTTCATGCTTATTAAAATGATTTTAATAGGTTAAAAAATTTTGTGGTTATATTTAATCTTTTTCCTCGACGTCCAGTAACTACTATCGCGTAGTGCGTGAGATAAAATTTACTTATTAACATTTTCTAAAAAAACAAAATGTGTGGATTTGTATATTTTTTTGTCAATGTTCCGATATAATTTTTTGAACGGATTTGTATTCAAAACCAAGTATTTTGGTATCATAAGATATAACGAGTGCGGAACTGTTGTGGTGTTATGATGAATCGAACCGATTATGAGCAAACATCATTGTTGCTGGTAATGGAGTTTACTAAAACTGGTGCGGTGTCATGATGAACCGAACCGATTATAATTTTTTATAGTCAAATTAGAGGATTTTAATTAGGGTTGTATTTCCAATTATGTTTTGCTAGAGTTAACCAATTATACAACCAAACACGCAACAAGCGGGAAAGTATGTGGCTTATTTGAAGTTTGTGAGTCCACAAGTTCCAACAAACATTACCATACCTCATGTAAAATTTTTGTTTTACGTAACATGTTAACCTTATTTTACTTTACATCGTTTAAGCACATGTGATACTTATATAATCAGATATTTCAAAAGTATAGTATCAGTCTCAAATAGTCAAGTGGCAAATTTTAGTCTCAAGTCTCAACACCACTGATTTTAATATAATTACACCAAACATATGCGACAAATTTAGGATAAATTTTGATTTGGACCATCTCTTCCTTGCCTAGTACATACATTCGAGTGATCAGAATATTACATCCTGAAGGACTTTTGAATTGCTTTGTTATTTCTTTGGAAAATAATCTTTGAAAACACATTTGTTTAGAAGATCATCATCATCAACTCCATCTTTCTTTCGAGGTATATTTTTGGAGGATCTTCTATCATCTCCATTGTCAACTTCATCACCTCCATCCTCAACTTTTTGAACGCGAACTCTCTATCTCATGATCATGTGAACTTCATCCTTCGTCTAGTGACTCTAGTCCGATTGATTTTCTCAAACATCCATTTTCATAGCCTCATGTTCGATACGATTACATTAATAACTTGTAGACGTTCAAACCAATCTTCCTTTGATGTTGCCACATCAGCTATCTTCCCCAAACTGCACTCATCATCAAACACTTTGTAAAGTAGACGCGATGTTGTTTATTCAAGTTTATTCGGTCATGCAACATTTTAATTCACATACAGATGGTTGGTCCCAACAATACCAAATGAAAAACACACTTACAACACAATGATAAAGAAGCATACAAAATGGAGTGTACACATACATTTGACATGACGATAAATGAGCACCAAACATCTTTCAAGATTTCTCCTCCTCATCACTGTCTCTTTTCTGTAGATACTCGCTGAAACGTTCGACTGGGTACAAATCAATAGCGGATGCAGAGGAATCAGTGTATGGGAATGAGATATCCTCTGTTTGGATCTCACTTGTATTCTCAAATTGCTTCATTTTCTTGGGATTCATTTTGGTCACTAAGACATTTTGTTCAACGAAAAATTCTTGAGGAACTATTCTTCCTTCAAGCATGCTCACCACTGATGACATTGTGGGCCTATCGTTTGGAGCGATTGCAGTGCACGCTAACGCTATATTTATAACTACCATAATCTCTTGGACATCATATTTTGAATCAAGCCTTGGGTCAGCTAGCTCCATCAGATTACCCGTTGTTTTCAAAGCATTGGCCTAAAATGAAGAGACAAAGGGAGTATGAAATAGGATGAATAACGAAAAGTTATAAGTTGAAAAGGGTTTGTGTTAGTTACCCGATCAAGAAGAACAAAATGATTCTCCTTTAACCTGTCAACAGTGTTGGGCGTCCCACTCACTATCTCTAAGAGAACAATTCCATAGCTGTATACATCTGCTTTATCCGTGAGGTAACCACGTAGCGCGTATTCAGGAGCCATATATCCACTGAAAATTGTAATGAAAAATATTTTATATCCATGTTTCTGAATTTTATAAAGAATTAATGTATTAGATTTGATAATATTTTTTATATAAATAAATACTCACTAAGTTCCAGCAACGCGGGTGCTTATATGCGTGTTGTCCTCTTCATCAAGCTTAGCCAAACCGAAATCTGAAATTTTGGCATCTAAATTCTTATCAAGCAGGACATTAGTGGCTTTGATATCTCTGTGCACAATCTTTAATCTTGATTCCTCATGTAGAAAAGCCAACCCTCTCGCTATACCGACGCAAATCCTGTATCTTGTTGGCCAATCAAGTTCCAACTGCCATTCTTCTGGCCCTTCAATCGGCAAGTTCAAAAATAATTCAAAATTTTGATAAACAAATATTCTTGTGGTTTTATGGAGAGCACTTATTCCCATTGGATAGATGTGGAAATTTTTCTACTAATTTACTTATGCATGATATGATTTAAGTTGTAGTTTATCCCTAAGCTGTAAAATGGGTAAGATAAAAATAGTTAAAAGAGAAACACGTCAAAATTAGTAGTCACACAAACTGGTTTTGAAGTAGCCTTATGGTCATAAATCATTTTAATTTAATAGTTAGGTTAATATGATAATGATATATTTTTCAACCATATTAAAAGCATTAAATAAAAACATGTTTATGGATCAGCCTAACCCAGCCAGTGCCAAAAACACTCATTTTGATATGTTGCCCAACGCGTTTGACATATTCATTTTGCAACCTCTACCTTATAATGTCCCTCGAGTTCAGATTTCAGAAAAGGAATTAAGACGACAAACTAAATGAATACAAAGAGAAAATTTTACCAAACAAAGCACGGGCAAGACTGTTATTTTCCATGTATTCATATGCTAGCAGCAACTGGTTTCCTTCAATGCAACATCCATGCAGTTTCACAAGATGCTTGTGTTGCAAAGCAGAAATCACACCCAACTCATTCAAGAACTCCCTATTCCCTTGCCTTGATTTGGAAGAAAGCTGTTTCACAGCAATTAAGGTTCCATCCGGCAATACTCCCTACATTAAAAGACAATATTCAGATTCCAACATAGAAGAAAACCTATTTGAAAATTATGTAATAAAGAGAATAGTAGATTACCTTGTAAACAGGGCCAAAACCACCTTCTCCAATCTTATTAGCAACATCAAAATTGTTTGTTGCAGCTCTGATTTGCCTCAGTGTAAATTTACCAGTGTTAAGCTCTAGGCCATTCAAATCTGATGAGCGAAAAATGAAATTGTGAGCATGTAATAAAATAGGAGAATTAAGTGGGAAAACATAGAAGAATGTTATTACTTATGCATGGGGCGATTTGAGTTGTGTTTTATATCAAAACGGTCATATTGACAACTTTAGCTAATTAGGGAAGGGTCAAACGGGTCCAAGGTGGCCCAAGCGTATATTTTTGACGCATACAACCTTGTAAATTAATTTGCTCAATTATTTATATTAGTATTGCTAATATCGTTTTGTTTCTAAATCATCCATCACTGCAGTAAATTTTTAAACAGACAAAAGTGTTTGTGGTCAACGGTCAATCCAACCAAACCCAGACCATTTCAAACCCAATCTCGCTACCTCTAGAAATCGAGCTTAGCACATACATACCAAGGCCACTAGTGTCTCTGCGTCGCAAATAACCTAAATACCATAAAACTCCAAGAATTAGGACAATACTGAAAACTGCTCCCACCACAATTCCGGCTACAACACCTCCAGACACACCTTTTCCATTTTCTTGAACGCGTGGAACCCGAAAATCTGAATATTTAAAATAAAGAAGATACAAACTATAGTTTAGAAGAACAATCAAACAGCAAAGAGAATTAGTTTGTGCAAATTGTTACAACTTTGTATACTATAAACTAATATGAACTAATTTCAAAAAGATCTTTAAGACATTTTGAATCTACCATCATTGTCACTAGTACAGTGAACTCCAAATCATGAAAAACCATATCAATCACAAAACACCTTGTAAATGATAGCTTACTTGGCTCCACAGAAATAGCTGAAATAAGAGGACCGTATGTTCCTCGGGATGGGATATTTATTGTTCCTTTTCCAGCCCAATAAAGGCGGATTTCCAAAGTTCTTGTAACATTGACAGTATAAGTTGTCACAACTGCTTTCCCAACCCCACCTGCTCTATCACTGATGTCAAAATCCTTCTCCACCAGCTTACCCTGACCAATTATAACCAACAATTAATGAAGCAGTCAGAAGAAAGCAAGCTAGAATGAGCGAATCCCATATCACTATAATGCGGTTCACAAAACATTTAAATTTTTATGTAATGTTAATCTAAGACAACTCACCTGAATGTAGATGTCAAATATGCGCCTACCAAGGCTGCTAAACATTGTATCATCAGTAAAAACAATCTCGGCAAAGTGAAGGTTTACATTGTAGCTACCATTCAGCATGCAGGAGCCATAATAAGTCAAAGATATGGCTGAGGCTCGTGCGTTCAAGTATAATTCAGAGTTGTTGATTGCGATCCCAGAACTACTTGTCAATATATAACTATCAGGGCGGTCATCATCCAAGAAGTGACCAGTATTGCTAATTCCCCATTGATTATTAGTTGAATAGAAACGTGCAGGACCACCAGGGTCCGTGTCACTTTCATATGCCTTATTCCCATCCGTCAGTGGCCTTCCACCACAGTTGATATACAAGGAGGAAGAATCTAATTCAAAAGTAGTGTCATGAAAAAGAAGATTATCATTAATGAATCAAGTATAAACTGAATAAGAGTAAACATGTCACAAAATTTCATCGACATATGAGAAATAATTTTTAATTTGAACTTACATGTACCACAAACGTTGTTCTCCAAGCACGAGACCTCTATACTGCTACAATGGTACAAATAAAAAGTGTGTTACAAAGAAGTGAACATTGACATAGCTTTATCTGGAAATAGAATTCATGGCATAGAAACTTACGAAGTGTTATCTGTTGAAAAGGAAGCAAACAAGTTTCTACAAGAAACAACAAATACCACAAAATTTAGCTGGTAGAATAAATACTTGGGAGTTCAAAGATAATGCCTTTGAGAAAGGGGGAATCGATCTTACGTTTCACGAATTTGACACCTTGAGTCACTTGTGTTTGTAGATGTGAAATTGTTGTATGATAAATCACTGCAAGATATATAACATCAATTGTTATATTATACAACCATACAAAGGAACAAGGATCATAATTTACTTGTACAGATTCACAACAATGTTATATCACATTACATATATATCACTCAATATACCATACACCCTTTACATGTACATATGATCCCAACATAATTATTTTACTTTTACAGTCTTATAGTAGATTAACTTACATATTATCTCCTGCAGTGAGCATCCAATCAGGTACACTTCCAGAGAGCAAGTTTCCAGTAAGATAGCTAAAATTTTAAATGGTAAAATAGTAAGTTGTTGCCTTAAGCCATTATACCTTGACTATCTCAGACAAGCGAATACTGCAGTTATATTTAGAATTTAGATCTTTCATAATAAGGCATTGAAATTATAAATTATATAGTTTCATCTGTCACACTAACTAACTACTGTAAAAGTTGTATATGAAAAACCATTGCTTCCAAGCTGCTTGATCAGCTAAATTACAATGCCAGCCTAGTTTAAACCAAAAGTATCAGACATAACAATACATCCTAATGAGATGCTTACATGTAGTCGGTTTTCCTTAGATCAGTGAACCCGTTAGGAATGGTACCATTAAGCTTGTTAAAGCTAAAGTCTCTGAAAGCAAAACATAAATAATGATCATATGAAATACGATAATATTGTAACTAACAGAATTAAACTCAAAATAAACAAGATATATCTTGATTAATAGTCTCTCCAAGACACCACTATGATAGCTTTGTAATAGTCTTTTCTTTAAGCATTTATATGGCATTAACATTGAATCTTCACATTAGTATATATGGTTGTAGTCGGTTTGATTAATAAAAAAACAATTCAGAAGAAATAAAAAGATATATTTTTGTTATATTAGGTGCACACCAGTATACACTAATAGGTGATGTCACTCATGAATCATACATGCACCATTCATTCCAACAAGTTCATAGTAGCTATAATCCTTGCAACAAGGGTTTTAGGTTCAAAACTCATTGTTGTAATTTATATTAGGTTAGTGTATAATTAGACTCGGCCACTTGTTTCTCAGATGTGGTAAGATGGTTCTTAGTCGGTGGTTTTCATTTGTAAGCCACACAAATCAATGGTTTCATATTGTTTCAATATGCATCTAGCTTTCACTCACAAAGAAAAGAAGTCGAGCATCAAATAACATTCACAACACGTGAAATGGCTAAACACACCAACTCCTATGAAAACTTAACCCCAAGGGGTTGAGAGGCTGGCTAATTTGGTTTACCCACATGGATTTAGTCAGCCAAAGGTCAGATAACACAGTTTGACCAAAAAAGCTTATGCAGTAGCTTCAGTGTGTATTATCGACATAACATATCACCAAAGTTGGGCTTTTTATTAAATGTTTCCTTAAACACATCTACTGTCTAATTTGGTTTAGCTTCAATGTGTATTAAACGTATCTACGATCTGTCTACGCTTCCATTCTGCGTGACACTTGGCAGCTTGCAGACCGTCTTACGTCAAACACTAGCACAGGTCAAAGGCTACTGGAGATATTGCTTATGTTGTATTGTTGTTGCGAATGAATTTCCTTTATAAATAACTAATTTGAGGAAAAGGTAAAGATTACTAACAAGACTTTCAAGCTTGAAGGAAGAGAATCTGGTAACTTTCCGAACAGATTGCAACTCCTCAAGATCCTGGCAATATTATTTACAATAAATTAAAAAAGGAAACTGGTAACACTAAACACTTCACTAAAAGAAGAAATTCAACTACTCACAGGGTCTTGAAAGATGCGTTACCAAAAGGTGGACAAGGCGTGTCTGGTCCTCTCAAGTCGCTAATTCTCCTGCATTTCTTGATTCGGTCAGCACAAATGATCACAATTGCAATCAAATTAAATACATGATATATGACGAATTACTAACAAGTCTGTTAAGTTTGTCAAAAGAGTAATGCTAGAAGGTATTGGCCCCTCCAATCCACTAGCTTGAATCCTTCTGTTATTCAAAAACTCTAATTATATATAATTTCTGCATACAACAAATCGAAAATAGAACAGTAGGAAAATGCCTCACAAGCTCTTGAGACTTTGCCATTGGCCTATGTAATCGGGGATCTTTCCAGAGAAATTGTTACCACCAATCCGACTGCAAAGGACACGAAATAAAAGCGTCAGTTATGTTATGTCTGGCAATACATTCAAATTCAATGAGATAGTATAACTCACAATTCCATAATAGTGGTCAGTTTTGCAAAAGATTCAGGCAACTCCCCACTAAAAAAGTTGGAGTTCAGAAATCTACAATAAAAAGACAGAACAAACATAAATAAAATTGATATGATAACAACATACGGAGTGCATTAAACAACAATACAAGATAATTTAAGAAGTCTTACAATCTCTCAATGCTTGCAAGATTCCCAAGTTCCTCAGGAATTGTTCCAGACATCATATTGTCCTCTACAGTTCTAATTAACAATAAAACTGACACCATAAACAACAAAAATAAGATAAATAAGTTGTAATTAAGTAAAACTGAGAAGAGAAGTTTACAAAGTTGTCAATGTGCTTATGTTCCCAAGCTCCTTGGGGATTGATCCAGTTAATCGATTTCCAATCATAGAACTGCAAACAGTAAAGTAAAACCCATGTAACATAGAGTACCAAAATAAACAAAAGAAACGGGCTTTTTGATACCAAATCCGATGCTTAAAGAACTTGATCTGAAATTTTGGTCCCAGAGACCAGGCGCGTCACATACGTGAGGCGCGCATCTAGATACATCTAAATAATAAGCTTTATTTACAACTAAAACCTAAGCTTCTTTCATCTCTTTTACATACAAAACTATTTATCAAGTAAACCTCCTAACTACATGAGATTAAGGTGTGAATTTCTGATACGATCTGAAAACAAGACACGAATCTAACACGAAATTATGGGTTTGAGTTTACTATAAACGGGTTCGGGTTAGTTTCGGGTCGAACCCGTGAACCGCTTAGCTAAACAGGTAGGGTTTGGGTTCAACCCAACGGGTTGACCCGTTTGACCCATTTTTTATATATTTTATTTTTTTATATATTTTGTGTGCACAAATTAAGTTTCTTATGGCTTTTGCTATCGAGTCGGGGGTCTCTTTGGAAGCGGTCTCTCTACCTAACAAGATAGAGGAAAGACTCGCCTACACCTACCCTCCCCAGACCCTGCTCTGAGTGAGATATACTGGGTTTGTTTGTTTGTTTGTTTGTTTATGTGTTTTATTTCAAAATTTAGAACTACAAAAAATTGACATAAGAGTTCATCACTAAAATATAATTGTTTTATATTAATTGGTAATTTTTATTGTAACATAATAATTTTCAAGTATTAATATGTGAAATTAAAAATAAAAAAATTAAAAATCTGGGTCAAACGGGTCGTGTTTGTGTCAACTCCGTAAATTTTCATGTCGTATTTGGGTTGTCACTTCAAACACAATTTTCAGGTTCGAGTTGTGTTCGGGTTCGTGTAAAATTTTCGGGTTCGGGTCAGGTTCAATCCGAGAACACGACCCGTTTTGCACACCTACATGAGACGCGCCTTCATTCATCGTTGTATTTACATCAGCGCCCCTCACACGCCTCACGCATTACAATAATAAAGAAAAGAAGTACATGTTTAAAATTTGCCCCATGGAACCCCATTCTGGAGGGATGGTACCACTAAGAAAGTTGCGAGTTAAGTCTCTGTAAGAAAAAAACACACACAAATCAACAATCAAATACAAAACATTGTAAATCATAATATTAATAATCAAAATTAATTGTAGGAACGTACATATTTTGAAGGTTAGGAAGATTGGTGAATTCAGGTGGGAGAATGCCTGCTAAACTCTGTCCTTTAAGACTTCTGCAATTCATATCATACAAACCAAAACAACACAAAGAAATAATAATCAATTCTACTTCTCTAACTCCAATATATTCAATCAAACATTAGGTAAAGTATTTAAGTATGCATAAGAACTTCTCAAACTTAACTAGATTCAATAAACAATCATGATTACCCTAATTGGTGAGTCAGTTCCGATTAGGTTAACGAAGTATTGAAGATATTGCGTCTTCGTTCAATCAATTCGTCATCAGAAGTTCACATCAGAAGCGTGCACTGCTGCGTTACCGAGTTAGCGAGTTAGTGAGTTGGGCCCAACGGTTAGAAGGGGAATCGTGGGCTCAGATTTGGGTCCAGCAGACTTAAAAACAGGCCTCCAATTGTGGGCCAACTAAAAACATTTCTAAGTTAAAGCCCAATATTCCAGCCCAAATATATTTATCCGTGTGGATGGGTTAGAAGCGTTGAATAGTCAACCCGAAGAAGACTCGTATATTTATTTGTGTCAAAACAACGATTCTTACGCAGACACAATTAGAATCATGTAACTAAAACACGAATGTTTAACTCATTTATTTAAACGTGTTGAGAGGGTACCCCTAATTGGCTCGGCCCAACATATAGTGACCCATCAACATCCTACCATATAAGGGGCATTTCTTCATCATTAGGGTACCAAGGCTTCGGCCTTCGATGAACTCTATACTGACTTGAGCGTCGGAGGATTGTACCAACACGTGTCAAACGGGGTGATGGGTTGACGAGTAGGAATCAAGTTTGTGAATTGAGATAAACGGGTTAAACAACTCGTAAGCGATTTGGTAGATCAACCTATTTAGTTAAACAGATTAAACAGAACATGACACCATATAATTAGAACCTATATTTATTTTACCGAACTTAAAACCTAAAAGACACGAGTCGTAATTCATCGTGCACCACCACCCCTACAAGTTCAAACTTGATAAATTCGAGTGAAAAGAAACTTACATGCTAGTGACATGGCAAACCGTCCCGTTTGCTTCACAGCTGCAAAGGACCGTATCATCGTATCCATTACTGGTATTAAAACTGGCCCATTCAACACACGGATCCTTGTTGAAATCCCAATCTTTACCCAACTTACGACCGATGACCCTCAACGCATCCACTGTAAAAAAAACTACAAATTTAAGCCTTATAACAAGAAACATCAGATCTCAAGTTACAAGCGTATAGTCGTCAAACCTTCATCGGATGGTAGACGCGTTGTGTTAATAGATGCAAAACCAAAGGGGAGCAATGCTAACCATAGAATTGTGACCAACATGTTGCTTAAATGTTCGGTATCATACTATGGTTACTTATCTATATAAGAGCCACTTAGGAGATGATAAAATGCTGTAGATGAGAAGACTTTTGGATGATTAATATTTTAATGTCATGTTGTCACTCTAAAGCAATGCAACCCATAGACTTGTGGCCAACTTGTTGTGTTAGTCTTTTGGGGATCAAAACATTTGTATTTATATAATAGCCAAATGGATGTAAAAAAATCAGTAGTAGTTGGAACGTAAATTAAGTGAAGACGAAGACTTTGGTGTTTAATGCTATTAATTGCGTCGCTTTCCGTATTGTATATGTACTAAGTGTTTTTTTAACGACTAATTGTATCACTAACGGGTTATGGCCCACCTGATCATCTTCACTATTTAAGTACGAAACCTTGGAGCACTAGGCTGGCGCGTTCCCGAAGGGAAGTTCGTGCATCAATCTTTCCTCATCAGTAACGAATCTGAGACCACCATAAGAAATAAACTCACCATGAATAAAAAAAACCTCATTGCTCAACCTGATACTAAATATATTATTGATTTATTTCATCTGAGGAAATAAGAAACGGTTGAATATAAATTTATTTAAAACAACTCTTAATATATTTTATTAATCATGCACCTTAAAGAATCTAAACTCATAATATCTTGAAGAGAAGGGGTCTTCTTACCATTAGAATATCCCCATAGGAACACCAAAAAGTATAGTATGTACATTTTTATTGAGAAGTATTCTTCATGCGTATGTCTTTAACACTATAATAACTAAATATTTAAAAACTACCAAAAAGTATAGTATGTACATTTTTTATTGAGAATTATTCTTCATGCGTATGTCTTTATCACTATAATAACTAAATATTTAAAAACGCTAAGGTTTCTTATCTCACTACTCTAATAAAAGGGTAACTATGGTTACCACATGTCACTTTTTTTACTCATCACATGTCACTTTTTTTACTCATCTAATGTCACGTGTTAGCACCACATTCATTCTAATCAAATTTTTCCCGCTCTCTCTCCTATTAAATAACCACATTAATTACTAATAATATTATCTATTTATTTTTATATTATAATTAGTTTTTTAATAAATTAAGAAAGATAAATTTTATTAATGTTATTTCTATATAGATAGTTTTTTATACAAAGATTTTTTTCTAAAAAAGAAAATTATTTTTACGTAATATTTTAAAATTGGTTTTTAAAGTATTTTTTAATAAAACAAAAATAATTAAAATAGGGATTTATAGTAAGAAAATTTAAAAAAAAAACCGTAATGTTGTTTTAAAACAAAATGTCTAATTTATCTTTGAAAAATAAAAAAATTAAAAATTTCATATTATTATTTTATTACTTATAACTATTATTTATATATAATTTCAATCATATCATGTTTTAGTCTATCATTTTATAATTAATAATTTTTATTCAATTTAATATTTTATTTATTCAACTCGTATATTACACGGGTTTACTAGAGCTAGTATATAATAAAATGGTTCTAGCAATAAGCTAAAACACCGAAAGAGTACAACAATATTTAAATATTGGAATCTACGTCACGACCAATCTAATAAAAACTCTATTTTTTGCTCATAAAAATCCCAATGATTCAATCCTTCACAAGTTTTACTATTCATTAATAAGACCTTTTTTTTCTGGTCCTCATATACGACCACATCGATCGATTTCACCAAAAAAAATTGTGATCCGTAGATTTTGGTTTCGGGTTTTGGGCCGTACCTCAAACACAGGTACAAATCGGGTTTGGCCCAACCGGATTTTGTTGTACCCATTTTGAGGCGAAACCGCGCTATACCCGGGTAGGATCAAGTCGGGTTGAAAACTGGATCCAATATCATGTTTAGTTTTTTTTCCTTCAATACATTGCATTAACTATTCATAATTTATTTAATTCATTTTAAGATTAAAAATATTTTTTATTAATTAAGAAAATAGATCTTTTTATAAATTCAATTTCTAAATAAATAATTTTTTTAATAAATAATTTTTTTCTAAATCATCGGACTTTTTATTAAAAATAAGAAATATTTTAAAACTTGTGTTGTTAAAAAAAATTTAATGAAACAAAAATGATAAAAATTCAAACTTTTTATAAGAATTTTTTTAAAAATAGCAACTAAATTTTAAAAATTACTTTTAAAAAAGTAAAAAAATAAAATTCTAAAAATGATTTCGTTGTTTATTATTTAAAGTCTTTACTCATGTAATTTAATAATATCATATCTCAACATATTGTTTTATAATTTTAAAAATTTTATACTGACTATTTAATATTTATTTATACAACTCGTGTATTATACGAAATACTAATCTAGTATAATAATATATGAGTATCCAGGTGTCGTTAGCAGAGAAAACGATAAAAACTAACAAAGTCTGTTAGGTCACCAAGGAGCACCACGTTCCTGAGGGGAGGGGGTAATTGTATCACGCACAATAAATTCTCAAAGAAGTTGTTTCGTCCATGTGCGATAATTTTACCATCATGCGTGAGAATTGTTTCATCCATATGACTATATGTAATAACTAGTATTTTAATCCGCGCTTCGCCGCGGCACGAGTGCATGTTGTTACGGTAACACTTGCGTGTTCAGATTCAGAAAGAGAAACGTATTAAGCCGCGACTACTCGATTTTGAACATCCAGACGTAGATTAAAAAAGATATAATAGTGTCAGAAAGCAAGAAAATGTATTTGTATTCAACCAGATATATAAAAAAGTCAAATTATTAAATTTAGTGAATTAATCAAAGAATTAAAACGGTGTGTCCAGTACTTGACTTAGAGTTTGTTTATGCATAAAAAATTATATAAACATATTATTGAATTTATATAAATAATTATCACTTAATATAATTTTCTACCTTGATTTGAAAACTATGTTATATAGTTTCTAATGTTTCAAGTCATGAGACTCTTTTCTGTAAAATGATAAGGGTATATATATAATATATATATGTTTTTTTATTATTTTTAAACTAACCATTAAATACATATTAGACTAAGAATAAATAATTTTGGGGTCGTGATTTTAGATACACTCTCAATATAAATTAACACCCTAGGATTTCTTTATGAATTGTATAGCTATATACACGTCGTATAAGGGGGTGTATAGTCTCATATGGGACGTATAAGTATTCTGACAACCCTCTGAATTTTTCATTATCTATTATTGAATTTTTGCAATACGGATCGTATATGCCTATATGATGTCGTATAGGGATGTATGATACGTATAGCCCTTTGACAGCCCTTGAATTTTTCTCTTGTTGAATGTTGTCAATCCTATACGCCTCGTATAACGTTATACGAGATGTATAGAGGTGTTAATTTATAAAGATAAGTGTCTTGTAAACACTTTATGAGACTTTGACTGAAACTTTATAAAAGTAGAGGTCAATGATCTTTTCTTATCTAGCAAATCTGTCAACATAAAGAATAATGGTACTTGGATGAAAGTCCTACTAAACTTTGGGTTAAATGCGTGATATTTCTTATTTCAAACCACTGCCTAGACAACCTCCCACGTTCAAGATGCTCTTTCTTCTTCTTACTCTCTCTATCCATTCTCTCTTCTAGTATATATTTACAGATCTGATTCAAACAAAATTCAAGATCTTTTTAAACATCAAAAACCCTAGAGCAACGCCACCAACCCAACAACATCACCACCCGACACAATCACCACCTCGCCTGCAACCAACATCATCATGCACCACCGCCGGTTGGGGTCGACGGAAGAGATCGAAGCAAACAGCGGTGGTGGTGTTCTTGTTAGACATCGAAGGTGTGCCTGACTGCTTGTGCTTGGTGGCCACCTACAATGGTGATCGCACGGTTGGCGTTCTTGTTAGCAAATCTGACTGGATCAAGCTATGAATCTGATGAATCTCGGAAGATGATGCAGAATGTGGGGTGGATGTGAAGCGGTAGCGGAAGATTACGGTGTTCAATCGGTGAAACTTAAAATTTTGGTGGTCAAACTGAAAAAAGTGGAATACGCCCTGTAGTTACCGACCAATTAGTTTAATATATATTATAATTTCATTCTCAGATATGAACTGTTGATTCCTTAAATAACAAGCTATCAATACTTTCTATTGTTTTAGCCTATTTGCATTTTAGACTTTGAATATCAAAAACAGAACAAATAATAAATTATAAAGTCTGATCAATGTTTTACTTTTTTTCATTTATACTTTTTTTTCTGTTTACATCTTTCTATAACTTTTGAATTTTTTATAGGGTTAAATTTAAAATTTATTTGACTTGTGGGGTAAATAAAAAAAATTAAACATTAGGGGTACCCGCCGGTCACACC
The DNA here is from genome assembly GCA_024085815.1 of Flaveria linearis. Lineage (NCBI taxonomy): Eukaryota > Viridiplantae > Streptophyta > Magnoliopsida > Asterales > Asteraceae > Flaveria > Flaveria linearis. The sequence continues at coordinate 5,867,802 of CM044001.1, forward strand.
GGCGAGTTCTCCCAAGTCCCATCACTGCGAAGAATCCCCGCGAAGATGCCTGCCAAGACTGCCAAGTTTGTCATGTTTCTCAGAACCCACCGGTGACACCGGCGAGTTCTGCACCACCATTAATGCCGCCCAAGAACCCGCCAATAGGGAGGGCGGGTAGTTGGTATCGGGTTTGAGTGTTTGACCGGATTAAATTGCACCATCATTACTTTTTTATTATATAAACCATTCTAAACCATCTAACCATTCTTTACAATACACAACAAACTCACATTCTCTATTTTTCAACAAACATCTTTCACATTCTCTATTTTTCAACAAACTCACATATTTGATTCCATGGCGAATTGATGTGTTACATCAGGTCCTTTGAATACGGAATTGTTATTTTTGGTTGGTAAGCATAGAGTTGCTCACTATTTTCAGAATCTAACGAGCGATGTCGGTGTCTTGCGTCCTAGACGGGGGGATACCAATTTTTGGAGACTCATCAAACACAAGCATATACCCAGTAACGTTATGTCTGATATGAGGATGACAGGTTTTGGTGGTATTATTGATTGCGGTTACCGTAAGCTTGATGGTGGTTTGATTACGGCTTTGGTGGAGAGATGGCGGCCTGAAACCCACACGTTTCATTTGCCTATGGGAAAATACACGGTAACCCTTCAAGATGTTCAAGTCTTATGGGGTTTGCAAGTTGATGGTGATGCAATTATTGGCACTGATGTGGTGTTGAACAAAACTAAAATAATAGATTTGTTCGGGCGTCTGACAGGTTGTTTTCTTGATCTTCATCATATAGAAGGTTTAAAAATAAACTTGGTTGTCATTTTAAAAGAAATAGAAAAAGATTTTCCTACAAATACCTTTATTGAGCAATGACAACAGCATGCTCGATTAATAATATTATACATAATTGGTGCGACTTTATTCCCCGATTCATCTTCCACCTGGCTGCATGTTAATTTTTTAACACATGTAGAAGATTTAGAAGAGTGTAGCCAACTAAGTTGGGGGAGTGCCACTTTAGCATGGTTGTACAGACAGCTATGCAAGGCAACAAAAATATCAGCTACTGATATTAGTAGACCGTTATTTTTATTACAATTATGAGCTTGGGAAAAGTTACCTACCCTTTCTCCGATTAATGACCGTAGTCTTGACCCTAATACACCATACGCATTACCATATGGTGCAAGATATGTTAAAATCATGTAATAAATGTTATTCTATTTTTTCGAATTTATATTTATTATTTTTGTCTAACCGATTTTTGTTTTGAATTATATTTAAAGATGACAGGGTGGAAAACTTAGCTATATTTCAACCACTCCGAATTGCTTGAGCGCATATAGATCATCATTACATTCGATAAATAATAACATGGTATTAATTTTTATTATTATTAATCACAAAATATATATTATGAAAACTTTAACAATTTCAATTTTGTTTTTGTATTAGTTTAATTGGAGGCCTTTGATAGAAATGGTAATTTATGTTGGAATAGTGATACATTTATCATTTTTTAGGAATATATTGAGCCACACAATGTGAGCAGGGTAATGAGGTAATTTGGCATGATTCAAATGATCCCTAGAAGGTTACCAATGACACAACATGAACATGTTTAACTTCACAATATATCGTGTAAAGGGGGGAGAAATAGTAATTGGGTACAGAAACATATTGTCTATATCCAAGTGTGGCATAATCGACATGGTACTGTTGTGAATGGAACCTACACAAATTCCACTGTTGCTTTAGAAGAATACATGCGTTGGTATATGGATCGTACAGTTAGATTTGTAACGAACCCGACCCATCAAGCCCCAAATCCGCGTGAGTTCCAAAATGATGGACAAAATTTGACAATGGTGGTATTATTATTATTATTATTATTGTTGTTGTTGTTGTTGTTGTTGTTGTTGTTTTTGTTATTGTTGCTGTTGTTGTTACTGTTGTTGTTGTTGTTGCTGGTACTGGTGCTGCTGCTGGTACTGCTGCTGCTTCTGTTGCTGGTGGTGGTGGTGGTGGTGTTGCTGCTGGTGTTGCCGGTGGTGCTGATGTTGGTGCTGCTGCTGGTGCTGCTGCTGGTGTTGCTGCTGGTGCTATTGCTGGTGCTGCTGGTGTGGCTGCTGGTGTGGCTGCTGGTTTGGCTGCTGGTGTGGCTGCTGGTTTGGCTGCTGGTTTGGCTGCTGGTTTGGCTGCTGGTGTGGCTGCTGGTGTGGCTGCTGGTGTGGCTGCTGGTGCTGCTGTTGGTGCTGGTGCTGCTGGTGCTGGTGCTACTGCTGGTGCTGCTGCTGGTGCTGGTGGTGCTGCTGGTGGTGCTGCTGGTGCTGGTGTTGGTGCTGCTGCTGCTGTTTCTGGAGATCCATACAATTTGATTGTTGGAGAGACATTATTGGATCTAAAATTACGTGAATATTTCCAATGAATATTTCCACATAATCTGCCAATTGATACAATACTTCAAGACTCGAGTCATTAAAAATTTCGGATGTTTGAGAAAAACCACCGTACGTGTAAAATAGTTTGAACTTCAGATTTTAATATTCTCGTGAAAGTTGAAGATGATCGTAAATGAAATCAACAAACGCTTTGTACGAAATTTTTGAAGAACAATAGTGGTACTTCTGGTAGAAGCATCACACATGACATTTTCATTCACAAAGAAAACATCACTACCCCAGTATATTTGGATAAAATAAGGTCTAGACATGATGAAATTTGTTGGTTTGAAGAGGTTTTGTTTAAGTTGTTTGAGGATGGGTTTTTTTAAGTGAAGATAGTATGGTTTGAGAAGGTTTTGGTTTTTCGTTTGAGGATTCAGGATAATGAGATGGTTGATGGGTTTGATGGGTTTATATGCTACCAGAAACTCTAATAACAAAGAACCCGCCGATCCCATTGGCGGGTTCTCTCATATGTCAAATCCACCTCAGAACTCGTCAGTGTCATTGGCGGGTTCTGAAGAACATGACAAATTCTAGGCAGGTAGGGGCAGGAATCTTGGCAGGCTTGGGGAGAACTTTGCCGGTGTGATCGGCGGGTACCCCTAATGTTTAATTTTTTTTATTTACCTCACAAGTCAAATAAATTTTAAATTTAACACTACAAATAAAAAAATTCAAAACTCTCTCATATCTTTTTATTTTCAGGTATATTATTTATTTGAGTCATTACTATTACTATTTTCATATAATTTTTTTTTCATTTGACTCCTCAAGATTGTTATATTCATTCACATATGTTAACTTCGTTAATTTAAAATGTTAAATATCTATCATTAAAGGGGGTGATTATGTAATTTTATATAGAAAAAAAATTTAATTTATGTTCACGTCTTGGTGATAAAATTCCATTCATATATTACTATTTCATTCACGAAACCTATATTGGATCTTTCACCATTTTATTTTTAAACCTTTCATCTATTTAAATTCTGGTGGTAGTTAAAACATGTTATGAAAAGATTGTATAATAAAAACCACCGCCTCTAGTTATCCCCTCTCCTATATCATGATTCCCAATCACAACCTCGCAAACAATCCTATTATGACAAAGTTAACAACTTGTCAATTTAAATATTTAATATTTTAAATTGACGAAGTTAATAATTTTAAATGAAAATGACAACTTTTTAAAAGTTTGAGGAGCTGGATAAAAAAATGTTTTTTTTAATGGAATTGATAAATGTATCAAATCACATAAACAAAAAACAACAATTTACCCTCTTTATTTTTAACATAATCATTTTATTTTTGCATATCCACTATTTTACAGGTTGGTAAGACTTGTTAACTTTATTTCACCGTTTGATCATGTTAAAATATAAGTGTTAAATGTTAATTTAAATTTATTGAAAGTGAAAATGATTAAAGGATGAAAGTATTGGTCAACCAAATTAAGTGGAGAAGGTAGTGGGTGATTACTTATGGAATGGCAGACAATTGCATATGGTTGTTTAGGTGGAAAGAATTGGATAGTATTTTATTATGGTGAGTGCTTTAATCGTGGCCATGTATAGTTATGTAAGTTTGGCTATATATAGCCTTTGTACGTTATTGAATGGTGAAATACCCTCTGATTAATATTGAAACAAGCTTCTTCATTTTCTTTCTCTATTTAAGTTAGAGTGAATAGTGAGGAATGAGGGTCATCATTTCTTAACATGGTATCAGAGCGGTGTTCCTGATCCTTGGAACAATTTGCTCATCAAAGAAATTCCAAATAAAAACCCAAAATCCAAATTCCAAACTCAAACCAAGCAACCATGTCCGGAGACGACAACTCGGGTTTCGATTTATCAATCCAACTAGCCAACTTTTTTAAGAATGGCCTCAACATCCAACCCCAAAACCCAAAGTTATCCGACAACCTACAAATCAATCTCAAACTTAATGGTCAAAATTTCGCTTTATGGACTCGAATGGTTCAAGTCGCCATAGGCGGAAAATCAAAGAATCTATTGAAACACTTAACCTCTGACCCTCCAGATCCAAGCGATGAAAGTTTCGAGCAGTGGGAACAAGAAGACTTGATCGTGTTTTCATGACCAATACAGAACATTGAACCAGAAATTGCCGGCAACCTAACCGAGTTTCCCACGGCGAAGTCACTACGGGATGCTCTGGTGGTCACCTACAGCAGTGGAAGAGACAAGTTGCAGACATTCAACCTTCACGTCAAAGCTAACAACATCAAACAGAATGAAGACTCTCTTGAAAACTTATGGATTATACTACAGGGGATATGGGGTGAAATTGACCGAATCGATCCGAATCCCATGAAGTGTCCGGAAGACATCAAAACATACTCAAAAATCAAGTCAGAACAGAAACTTTTTCAATTCCTAAATGCCCTAGACCAAAAATATGATCCTATAAAGCGAGAAATCCTCCGGTGGGAGCCTTTACCATCAGTAGAAACGGCCTATGCTGCTGTTAGGAAGGAAACCGCCCACCAAACTATTCTAGGAGCGGCTCCTAGTGATACACAAGGCATTGGAGCTGGGTTATTAGCCACCGAATCTGACGGGTTAGGCCTCGCAACCAAAGGATATTGCAGGACAGAAAAGAAGAACAGAACACCAATTAGAAAGATAAATCGCACCTCAAGTGCACCTACTGTGATATGAGGGGACACACCAAAGAGGAGTGCTTTAGAATCGTGGGGTTCCCTGACTGGTGGAGTGACAACCACAAAACTAAGAACCCTAATCAAGAAGGGAAGGTTGTCATTGCCATAGGCAAAAATAGTGCTACTAGCAACGACAGCGCCGAGAAGGTTGGTGGTGGTGAAGCTTCCGAAGGAAATCTTTGGACCTGGCACCAATGTTGTTAGGACCGGATCGGACCGGCCGGTCCGACCGGTCGAACCGGGAATCGGAGGCCTGTCCGGTCCGGTCGATATAGGTTCGTTTTTGGAGCTTTGAACCGGCCGGTTCGAACCGAGTCGCGGTTGGACCGGCCGACCGGTTCGGGTCCGACCGGATTTTGATTTTTTTTTTTTTTTTTTTTTTTTGATTTTAGTGGGTAAAAACGGGGTGTTAAACCATAAATTAGTACTTTGTATATACAAATATAGTTAAGTTTTATATATAACTATAAAATATATGTATAAATCATATATAAATTACTATATTTAATTACATATATAAATATAATTAAATATAGTTAAATCCGGTCCGTCCGTCGACCGGTCCGACCGGTCCGACCACCAACCAGTAAGCCGTCCGGTTCGACGTCCGATCCGGTTCTGAGAACATTGCCTGGCACTGAGTGCTAAGAGGCGAAGTGCCTTAAAAAGAAAAAAAAACAAAATCCTTTTTAAAACATAATTAAATTTTTTTTTCAAAACCAAGATTCTAAAACCAAAAAAAAATCCAAAAACCAAATTCTCAAAACAAAACAGAACCTTTAAAAAAATTCCTCAAAACCAAACCCAAAACGAAAACCATTTTAAGTTGAATTTTGGCAATCCCACTAAAAAATATAAAAAAAACGTTTCCGCTAAAACAAAAAATCAAAGCTCAAAAACAAAAAAAAAAATCAAAACCCAAATCAAAACGAATGCCAAAACCCCAAATGGCCAAGTTGAATTTTTCAACTTAAGGGGAAACCAAAACCGAAACCAAAATCAAAACCAATTCAAGTTAAACTCAAAACCCAAAATAGGCTGCCATGTCAAGAAGACGGTAGCCAATCCAAAAATCAAACAAAATCAAAACCAATCCAAGTTGAATCGTGGATATCCCACTATTCAATTGAGGGGGAGTGTTAAAATATAAGTGTTAAATGTTAATTTAAATTTGTTGAAAGTGAAAATGATTAAAGGATGAAAGTATTGGTCAACCAAATTAAGTGGAGAAGGTAGTGGGTGATTACTTATGGAATGGCAGACAATTGCATATGGTTGTTTAGGTGGAAAGAATTGGATAGTATTTTATTATGGTGAGTGTTTTAATCGTGGCCATGTATAGTTATGTAAGTTTGGCTATATATAGCCTTTGTATGTTATTGAATGGTGAAATACCCTCTGATTAATATTGAAACAAGCTTCTTCATTTTCTTTCTCTATTTAAGTTAGTGTGTATAGTGAGGAATGAGGATCATCATTTCTTAACAGATCACTAGAAGTTGATTTGTGGTTTGTGAAAGGACTTAATCGTGGACTCGTGGATTTTTAAAGTCGAAGTAAAAATAAATTGCAAAATGTCAAATATAATTACAAACAAACTGTGTTTAGAATAGGTCAGAACGGCACTATTTTTTATTTTGACATATAACTAAAAATATGACAATAAATAAAAGTAAAAAAATAACATACTTGTGATCCAAGTATCCAACACATCTCCTACAAAAAATGTCTTATGATATACAGTACTACTATATAGAATGTGATCAAAATTCCAACACCAGTTAATGTAACAACTTATTTGTATCATTGGATCTGTTTTGCAGATAATCACTAAAACGGTCAATCGGGTACAGATCAACAGCAGATGTTGAGGAATCGGTGTACGGGATTGACATTTCCTCGATTTGGCTCTCATTTGTATTCTCGAGTTGCTTCATCATTTTGTCACGATCTATTTCAGTCATCGGGCGGCTTTGTTCAACGGAATATTCTTCAGGAACTATTCTTCCTTCAAGCATGCTAACCACTGATGACATTGCAGGCCTATTGGTTGGAGAGATCACAGTGCAGGCTAGAGCTAGATTTATAACAACCGTTATTTCTTGGACGTCATAGGAATCGAGCTTCGGATCAACTAATTTCATCAAATTACCCGTGGCTTTCAAAGATATTGCCTAAAATGAAGAAACAAGGGGGAATATGAAATATGATGAATAAATGCAGTTAAAAGGTTTATGCACGCAATGGCAACCCACTAGCCCTAAGGCTCAATACCATAATAAACCACAAAAGAGTCCATTGATCTAATTTTGGTATATTCCTCAACTTGTAAACAAGTTAAAGTCACAAAACTACTTTTGTATATTAACATATATCTAAACTCGTCTAAACTGCACATACTTGTGATTTTTTCATCTAAATAATGTTTTTTTCTTAACTAATTTTAAAAGTTAACAAGTCACTAAGTGCATTTTAGACGTTTTAAGGGACTTTAATGATATTAACCCTAGTCTTTAACATGGGACATGGGTAGACTTGGATTGTATTTCATCTCACAAAAGGTCAAACGGTTTGAAACCCGGCTGAAGTGGTGTAAATGCTTAAAAATCCTAATTATTTATCAAACCCAAAATGGACAAAAAAACATTGAAGGGTCAGTCCAACCAAGACCCACCAATTCTGCCACCTCTACTTTATGTTACTTACACGTTCAAGAAGAACAAAATGATTTTCCTTTGCCCTGTCAGCGATGTTAGCCATCCCACTTACGATCTCTAAGAGGACAATTCCATAGCTATAGACATCTGCTTTATCTGTGAGGTAGCCACGCAATGCATATTCGGGAGCCATGTATCCACTGAAAATTCAAAATAAAATTATTTTGGGAAGCCTGATTGTTGCAACACAGGTATTGGAAATGCAACAATTATTTTAAAAAAATTAGTGTAAACTAGAATCTAATGACTTACTAAGTTCCAGCAACACGGGTGCTTATATGGGTGTTATCCTCTTCATCAAGCTTAGCCAAACCAAAATCTGAAATTTTGGCATTTAAATGCGCATCAAGCAGCACATTTGTTGCTTTAATGTCTCTGTGCACAATTTTTAATCTTGATTCTTCATGGAGAAAAGCAAGACCTTTCGCTATACCAATACATATCCTGTATCTTGTTGGCCAATCAAGTTCCAACTGCCATTCTTTACGCCCTTCAATACATAAGGTCAAATATATTTCAGAAAATAATTACATAAAATACTATTAAACCCTAAAATAATAAATCTACAAGAAAACCGGTTAAGCTGGTCAAACTCACAGAAAGCGTATTCCCCAACACATAAAAACCTCCAAAATCATTTATAAAAAAATGTATTATTGAAATTATATAACTTTTGCAAACATATTTGATGAACTAAGTGCAAAAAAGTCAAAAAATACCGGATAAAAGTGTTTTAGGACAACCTAGCCTGACATGCACCAGAAAGTACATGTTTTGACCTGTTACTCAACACATCCAATTTGCCACTTATACTCAAGTAGTTTTAATGGACAGAAAGCGTATCATTTACCAAATAAAGCACGGGCAAGGCTGTTGTTTTCCATGTATTCATAGGCTAGTAACAATTGGTTTCCTTCAATACAACATCCATGGAGCTTCACGAGATGTGGGTGTTGCAAAGCAGAAATCACGCCTAATTCATTCAAGAATTCCCTATTTCCTTGCTTTGATTTAGAGGAAAGCTGTTTTACTGCTATTAAGGTGCCCTCTGGCAGTACTCCCTTCATAAAAGATAATATTTCCCAACATTAACAAAAACATGTTTAATATTATCTGATAAAGAAATATACTAGATTACCTTGTAAACAGGGCCAAAACCGCCTTCTCCAATCTTATTAGCAACATCAAAATTGTTTGTTGCGGCTTTGATTTGCCTCAATGTGAAGAAACCAGTGTTAAGCTCTAGACCATTCAGCTCTATTGAATCACAAATTAGTTTGGACATGTAAAAATTTCTGGAGAGAATAAAATTAAGGGGAGTTTGGCATGTTAAGTTGATATTCAATTTCACAATGCATATCTAATCCCCTTACTCTTTGGGAGCAACCTCTTTATCCGATTGGGAGATAAGGTTTGCCCTCATCTCACCCTCCCCAGACCCTACCGTTTGAGCGAGTTTATGCTAGAAATGTTTGCTTGTTTGTTATATCCAATCCCTCCTTTAATATGTAAAGGTTTATCATGTAATTACCTAGTCCCATAGAATCTTTGCGTCTTAAATAGCCCAACCGCCATAGAACTCCAAGTATTAAGATGATCAGGCCGAGTGTTCCGACTACAATTCCAGCCACAGTGCCTCCAGACACAGCATTTCCATCTTTTGGAATCGGATAATCTGAATAATTAAGAGGAAGATAGAAACAATAGTCAAAAACTGTTAAAGAAAAAGAAATAGCATAAAAGGAGCAATATCCAATGATCAAAAAGCCATTTAACAAAGATACATCCTTTTGAAAATGTTGAAAGGCTAATATTATGAAAGACAGAAGATATGAATATGTTCTCAGATCTAAAAAGTAAAAACATGGTATTCCTAGATGGGATAATTGCATAAAACTTTTAGATTATATGTCTTTTGTTTGTTTATGTTATAGCTCAATTTGTAGCCCACTCAGCTTTAGGGTTTAGCTTAGGAGTGGTTACCTCCTCTATATATACACAAGTCTATATAATGAAGAAGAACACATGAAATACACTTCAAGTACTACTATTTAGTTATATGTTTTCAATTATCCCGTGATTATAGAGTTGAATTCTTCAAGTATCCTGTGAGTACACCTAATCGAATATCACCACTACAGCCATGAGTATCATCACCCACCTGCCGCCCTTTGAAGATATCCTATTCGAGAGATATTTAGATCTCATTGCCACCACCAGCATGCCCAGATATTTAGACCATGGGAGGTGGGTTTTTTCTCCCGAGTTAGTTTCTTAATTTGACGTTTTGTTCACACTAGTTTTCTAGTCTAAAATCTGCTTGATATTTTTATTTGCCTCAAGTTTGTGGTAGTGATTACAACTTCTCATGTATGGAAATAATGCGTCTACTCCTGTGTACTTGGTTCCGACGTTGTTAATATTATTTGTTTGATATCTTTATGTTTATCTTATTTTCCATTTAAATTACTTTCTAACGTAACTTGCAGTGTCTTATTCCTTCCCGGTTCTTGTGAGTTGTGTCTTCAAGATCTACTGAAGAATGGATCATTGATGATTGATGATGAGAGAATTTAATGGCTTGTATATGCTTGAACCTTAAACATTTACGCTAGCATGTATCAGCCCATCATCTCCATATGCAATACAATGTCAATTAAATCATCCTTCTCTTCAGCAACTAAAGAAATTGCATTCATAATTATCTTAGTGTGATTTTTGTCAATTTGCTAAACATCAACATGTTTGTTTAAGCCATAAACGAGTTGCATCCCCTTTTGAGTTGTTCGTTCTAATGTTTGCAGTTTGTGTCCTCTTACCTCTAAAACTAGGTTCAGGTACTTTGTTACCTTCCTTGATGATTATTCTCATGTTACAAGGGTTTGCTTTATAAAAAAACCAATAGTGTTCCAAGATTTTTGTTCTTATTTAAAATCAAAACATAATTTAAGTTCTTGCTCGAACACAATTTTGTTCTTGGTGATGTTTCATTCTCGGTCTTATTTCCTACAAAATCAATTCATCCCAAACCGTCTAATATAAGCGGTAGCACGTGTTTTATCTAAGATACACGACTTCATCTCACTAAATTGTATATAACGTCTCTCAAATGTGTACTCCTTGGTTACTCTCCTCCCTACAAAAGGTATCGGTGTTTTCTCTTACTCTCTAGCATTATAATGTTATATTGTATGTTGTGATGTTACTTTCCATGAAGATGTTCTCATCTTAATGCAGCACTCATCCTTTATGAGAGATCAACAAATCATTGTCTACCAATGAGAATTCTCAATGAGTGCCCTCAAATCTCACAAAAAATATTGACCCCTAAGTTTCAGAAAATAAAAAAATTGTGCACCTTGGTGCTATTTGGAAACACTAATAGGTTACATGGTATAATTGAGATTTAAGAGCTTGCACATATGCACATTGTTTCTAGTTTGGACTTATTATAAACTATTTTGAAATTATTTCATAAAGATCTTAAACATTCTGATAAACTACTATCATTATCACAAATAGCTCAGTCAACTCCAGATCATGAACACCATATCAATCAAAAACACCTAGGAAGTAAATAATAGCTTACTTGGATCCACAGAAATAGCTGAAATAAGAGGACCATATGTTCCTCGGGATGGGATATTTATTGTTCCCTTTCCAGCCCAATAAAGTCGGATTTCCAAAGCACCTGTAATATTTATAGTATAAGGTAACACGATTGGTTTCCCAACCCCACCTGCTCTCGCACTGATGTCAAAGTCCTTCTCCTTCAGATCACCCTGACACAGTACCAACCATTTATATCCAACAATTAGATAAGCGGTCAGAAGAGAACAAGCTAGAATGAACGAATGAATCCCATATCACGATGTTTCTGTTCGTAAAACATAATTTTCGCATAATATTTATGTGTGAGAACTCACCTGAATGTAGATATCAAATACACGCCTCCCAAGGCTACTATATGTTTCATCATCAGTAAAATAAATCTCGGCAAAGTGAAGGCTTACATTGTAGCTTCCATTTCGCAAACAAAATCCATAATATGTCAAAGATAAAGCTGAAACTCGTGCACTCATGTACAATTCAGGGTTGTTCATCAAGAGTGTAGAAGTATTTTCAGAGTATAACTGTCATCGATATCGTCATCCAAAAAGTGACCAGTATTGCTAAACCCCCATCCACTATTGGTTGAAGTGAAATGTGATGGACCACCTTGTTCTATGTCACTTTCATAAGAATGTTCTCCAATATTTAATCCCTCTCCGCCACAATTGATATACAAGGAGTATGAAGCTAATCCAAAGATACAGTTTCATGTCATATAAACTTCATCAACATATGCGAAAGTAATATGTAACTTAATCTTACTTGTTTGACAACTACTACCACGTGAGCATGAGGGCCTGCCACTGGTAAAAATTTAACAATTAAGAAGAGAGTCCCATAATAATGAACGTTGCCAGATCTTTAGGCAAAGAAACTTACGAGATAACAAACTCTGAAGACAAATCAAACAAGTTTCTGCAATAAAACAGTAGAAACCTCAATACTTAGCATGTCTTAAAGAAACACTTTAAAGAAAGATGGGGTTGGTCTTACGTCTTCCTCTCTTGACAATTAAGAGAGTTATCAGATGTAAATTTGTTAAATGACAAATCACTGCAAAAAACTTCACAACATTAGTTATCAGTATATTCTACAACCAAACAAAAGGACATGTCATGACTTCAATTTTTGTATTCATGATACAAATAATACGGGCCGTAGCCGTATAAAAAAATTACAGCTTGTTTACTTACTATGGCTGCACATGTTTTACGTTATATACACTTACATATTTTGTCCCAATTTGAGCATCCAATCAGGCACGCTTCCAGAGAGCAAGTTTCCAGTAAGATAGCTATAATTTAAAATTATTTCCAGTAAGAAGTACATTGGATAACAATAAATTCAAATGAAGAGTATGTGGAATGTATAGTAGAATGAGAACTTACATGTAGTCTGTTTTCTGTAGATCAGAGAACTTTTTAGGAATGGATCCGTTAAGCTTGTTAAAGCTAAAGTCCCTGAAGAGCAACAGAAAGAATTACATAGAATTAAATACAAATTATATAAATATATAAATTTGACTTAATAGCCTTTTCCTAGCAGAGCTGTAACAGTTTTGTGAATATAAGTTGATCTAATAGTCTTTTTCGGGGATATACAAATGAGAATCAATGGTCCAAAAAACTTCCCCCGCCCCGCATTCCCATAATCATATTAAACAAAAAACAAAATGTATTCTTAAGATGAAATTGGATGTGTGTTTTGTGAGAAAATTAAAACTAATTACGTGATTATTATTAACTTAGACATATGAAAGGATTTTAAGTCAAATTCGTAAGTATGGATTTATTAATTGATATTAGTTGTGGTTTTCATCGGGCATATGGAGCCCTACCTATAGTATGGATGAGCCGGAACCAAAGCATAAACTGATATAGCCCACCCAAAGAAAAGACTAGTGGTTAGGTTTTTAAAAAACCAAAATCTTGGGCTCGGTTTAAGTTTCTGTTGGATAATGATAGTATGATAGCATTATAAACCCACCCACAAAAATATACTTTTCATTAAATGTTTTGTGCCTGGTGAATTTCAATATTATGCTTTGGGTATAACTTTTGACAACTCATGTTCTCAATTTCTCCATCAGTACTGACATTAGCCTAAATAGTTGTTTACTTGTTTAGTGTGCTGGCCTATGCCCAAATTTGATATTAAAGCTCTTTTAGTGTGTTATCGGGTTGAATTACTCAGAATTAGTTATGTTTTATTGTCTGGTGTGCTGAATGGTTGGACCCCAACGTGTAGGTCAAAAAACCAACACTGTCCACAATTGACCTGTTTTGAGCCATAACCGAAATAACTGAACCATTGTAGCTTAAACTCAACAATATTTGATTTTAGGCCATTACCAACCCAAACAGACCCATACCCAAAAATTAAGGTAGCCTCGAATTTCATCCATCTACATAAAGAGATGACTGAATAACTTTAATTTTGTAAAATAAACAACTCAATACCAGGACTCTAGCAATTCACAAGCTCTCTCTATTCTCTAAAAAAGCAACTACCTTGTTCATACTTAGGAGTGTTGGGAACGTGGGAAATGCATGAAAATAACTACAATTCAAATTGGGAAGTATTTTTAGTTATTTTGAGGTGAATTTTAAATTTTGAATTTTGGTAGAACCTTGTCCTCTCCTGTATAAAGGACTTACCTTAAGGAAGTTTGAAGTATGAATTTAAAATTATACCAATACATTACCTTTTTAGATAGTTGTAAACATCAGATAGGTGCTGGAACTATAACGTTTTTGTAGTTATTACATGAGAATATAGCCTTTCAGTTTAATGGTTTTTCACCATTGCAAAAAGAAGTGATATCAAGCGTGAGGTAAAAACTCACAGCAGAAGATATACATTTGTCTCTTAACGTAGATGCAGATAGATTTCATGTATAAAGTTAATAACTGAGGAAAAGGTGCACATTACTAACAAGACTTTCAGATTTTGCGACGCAAGAGATTCTGGTAACTGGCCGATTAGATTGCAACTCCTCAAGATTCTAACAAGATTGAGTTCAGAATACACAAAAATTAAAAATATATATATTATTTAGGTTTTAAAGAAAGCAATTCAACTTACAAATTCTTGAAAAGAGTTGTATTACTAAAGGGTGGACAGAGACTGTCTGGTCCTCTCAAGTCACTGATTCTCCTGTTTCTCTTGACTTAGTCAGAACAGATATTTGACCAAATTTGCACACAAAATAAAGACTATATAAGAGAAACTACTCACAAGTCTGTTATGTTTTCCAAGAGAGTAATACTAGAAGGTATTGGCCCCTCCAATCCACTGGCCTGAATCCTTCTGTAATACAGAAACTTAAATTAAATATAACTTGCATATATAGTAAATGTAAAACAAAACAATAAGAAAATGTCTCACAAAGTTTGGAGACTTCTCCATTGCCCGATGAAATCAGGGATCTTCCCTGAGAAGTTGTTAGCACCAATCCGACTGCTCAAGAAAAAGGGAAAAAAGATGGTCAATTACAGAACAATCAGATCCAACCAAGTAGCACGTACAACTCACAATTCCTTCATAGTGGTCAGCTTTGCAAACGATGCAGGCAACTCCCCAGTAAAAAAGTTGGAGTTCAAGAATCTAGAATAAAAAACTGAAACAATTCATATACAAATTCAACAGGATAATGACATACAAAGAGCATCAACAGCAAATTTCATGAAGTCTTACAATCTCTCAATGCTTGAAAGGTTACCAAGTTCCTCAGGAATAGTTCCAGACATCAGATTGTCCTCTACAGTTCTAAATAACAAAAGAATTGAAACCAATACATAAGTTAATATGAAAGTCAGATCAATGAATCATGAAATAGCTTATGTATAGAAGTTTACAATGTTTGCAATGTGCTGATGTTCCCGAGTTCCTTCGGTATTGATCCATTTATACGATTCCCAATCAGAGATCTGCAATTCATCATTCTGATGTCAAACCTAATAGTCTAAAAATTGAAGATGCAAAAATGCTATCGAATGATAAAGATCATACATGTTTCGAAGTTGCCCCATGGAACCCCATTGTGGAGGGATGGTACCACTGAGATAGTTGCGAGTTAAATCTCTGTAAGAATAAAACGAACCGATCAGCCATTAAACACATACAAACAATTGAAATTGGGAAAAAAACCCTAATTTTGTAACATACATGATTCGGAGGAAACGAAGATTGACGAATTCGGGTGGGAGAATTCCTTGTAGGCTTTGTCCTTTGAGACTTCTGCAACTCGTATGAACCACAATAATTAGCGGGAAACATTTGTACCGTTGCTAACATATGGCATCATTCTGATTACCCTAATTGCAATTGATCTTGCACGTTGTGGGTGTCTAGGATAGCTTATTAAAAGCTACTTTTAATTTTTAGAGAAAAAATAAGTTAAAAGGAGATGCAGAAAGTAGTTTTAAAAAGTTAAAATTTTTAATTTTTTAAAAACTACTTTTTAAACGTCAAAAGTAACTTCTCAGATGAAATGTTAAACATGACCGTTGATTTTCTCAAACAAAGTCCTAATTTTGAAAACTGATACAACCCTGATACTCAAATTTGGGATTATGTCAGAGGTGTTAACTCGAACACCACACGAAATTTTACGGCCCATTTGACCCAAAATTTTAATTTTTTTTATATTATTCACATATTAATACTTCAAAATTATTTCGTTACAATAAAAAATACCAAATAATATAAAATAATTATATTTTAGTGATGAAATCTTGTAGTTTAAAATTTAAAAATAAAACACATAAGAAACTTAATTTGTGAGACAAAATATATAAAAAAAGCTAAAATATATAAAAAATGAGTCAAACGGGTCAACTCGCCAACCCGTTGGGTTGAACCTGAACCCAACCTGTTTAGCTAAGTGGGTTCACGGGTTCGAGCCAAACCTGAGCGAACCCGTTTATAGTAAACCCAAACCCATAAATTTCATTTTTGGTTCGTGTCGTGTTTTCGGGTCGTATCAAAAATTCACCCCCTGAGTTTTTTAACGTTATGAATAACCTATTGTAGCTGTTGATTTAGTTGTAATACGTTAAAGTGAATACGTAGCTAGCCATTGTGCGCTTCTTTAAAAAATGATTGAATGGTTTAAGGTATAGGTGTTTTTTTTTTTTTGATAAACAAAACAAAGAATATTATGAAAATAGTCAATAAAAATATAAATGTTACAATTTGGTCGAAGGTGGTGTTCAAAACATATACCGGATCATGAAAGTTCAATTTAAAATTATAAGAAGCGGCGGCAATGCTTTGGTAACGGCGACGATGGCATTATCACTTTAAATCTAAAACAAATATGATGATGTTGGCACTGACACCGATGTTAAATATGTGTATGGTTGTTTGGATGATGATTCTAGAGCCAATATTAGATCAAATGGTGACGGTGGACCACTTACACCTAAATCAAAACTTTTAGACAAGAAGCTGGTGGTGACGTGTTACAGTGATGACAACTCGCAAGTCGTTTGGGTTTCGGTTGGGGACTCAAGACGTAACTCATAGTATTGGTTTGGTGGTTAGGCAGGGATGTTAAAAATAAACATATATATCTATGACATAAATTCAAAGGTAATAAATAAGTTATACTTACTTAAGCAGAGTCTATCTATATGAGCAACGGAATAAAGCTAGGGTTTTGACCCTCCTAAAAACATGCATCCATTGATTATACTTTATATGTGTTATTTGATTTGGTTATGATTGCATTTTGGGCCTTTAGATTATGTGATTTTGGCATGTTGGAGAAATCAAACAACGAGTGATTGGGCCAGAAGTTGATTAAGGCAATAGTCATAGATAGCCGATTTAATCGAACCATAACCGCATTAACCGTATTAACCGAACCAAATTAACCGAACCAAATTAACCGAACCGAACAACTAACCGACGGTTCGGTCAAGGCATAACCGATTAACCCCATTGCGGTTCGGTTTCTGTTTTGACATGCAAATTAACCGCATTAACCGCACCGAACAACTAACCGACGGTTCGGTCAAGGCATAACCGATTAACCGCATTGCGGTTCGGTTTCTGTTTTGACATGCAAATTAACCGCATTAACCACACCGAACCGAATGTCATTAATAATAATAATTTACAATCCCCCTCATGATTTTACTAAAATTTCATATATTCACCCTTTTTAGTTTACATTTATAAAAATATATTTACATAATGGATTTCGTTTTGTATTGAAGAAACATCATAACAAACACAATGCAAAAATGCATGCACGCATTGATGTACGCACATCCCGACTTTGGTTTTGATTTTGATAAGACTTTAAAAACAAACCATATCGTGCATACCCTTATAAAATTGGTCCAAACCTATCCTAACAACAATTCATTAGTTAATATTTTGGTTTTAAAGCACGTGTTAAATATATTGGTTAATTAACCAAATTAACCACAAATTAACCATAACCGGTGGTCAACCGAAGTGTGGTTAACCGAAGTTTCGGTTTCGGTTGCGGTTAAAAAATGGTATTAACCGAACTTGCGGTTTCGGTTTTGAAAATTGTATTAACCACACCGAACCGCACCGTGGACACCTCTAGTCATAGATGAGAGAACACGTGAGATAGAACAAACGTCATAAGAAAGCAATGGGTTATTGAACATGGGAATTCCCATTGATTTCTCGTTTGTCAATAATCTAATGGCTCAATCAATTCATATCACATGTCAAAACAACAAAACCAACTAATAGGTGAGAGAGAACATACGAGGGTACAACAAACGTCATGAGAAAACATGTATATTGTTTTCAAAACTGTAAGTGTTAATTATGTTGGGTTGATGAGTTTTGGGTTAGTTAAATTCTTCACTCCAAACCTACTAGAAGGTGATTGAGGCAACATTCATAAATGAGAGATAACACGTGAGATAGAACAAATGTCATGAACAAGCAATGGATTAGTGAACACACGAATTCCCATTGATCTCTCGTTTATCAATAATCTAGTGGCTCAATCAAATTATGTCACGTGTCAAAACAACAAAACCAACTAATAGATTAGAGAGAACACGTGAGGCCGTGAGGGTAGAACAAACGTCACGGGTAAAATGATGTATGTTGTTTTAGAACTATCTGTGTTAATTGAGTTGGGTTGATGAGTTTTGGGCTAGCAGGTTAAATTCTTCAATCCTAACCTACCAATATGCATATCGTGTTGTGTAGTGTCGTCTTCTTCAACTTACTTAAAATCATATCGTGTTTGGGTGGCATTTTAGGTTGATATATTTTATGTTCATCGTTTATGAATATTAGTAGTACTCAGTTACTTAATAATAATTTTAAAAAATAACTAGACGGCTCAAATGATACGTTTTTGTAGTTGGAGTGCTTTTTATTGTTTTTATAATTGGAGTACTTTTTATTGTTTTTGTTTCTTTCTCTCACATTTATCAATTTACAAACTTGATTTTATATGCTTACCTCAAGATTAGAATATACGAATGGAAATGACTGTAGAATTAGAAGTTGGAACTAATAAACTAAATTGGTTAAAAGTAATGATTGATAATAAATGAGTTTAAAAACTTCTAGAAGTTAACAGTTAAGTTAAAGGAAAAGTCAACAGTCAAAATATTATAAGGTTGTTTAACAACCTTATGTTGAGCTATTAGCCTATTAAGACATATGACTGAATAAGAATTGCATTTGGATCATTTATTATGTTTTTAAAACTTACCCTGAAAATGTTTCATGAATTATTAAGATGTGAGTTTTAAATGAAACAAACACACTCCACATCTTATTAATTCTGATGTAACATTTTAATAAAATCATTAAATCGATTAACAGGTCACCCACTTGGAAAACGAGTTGTGTACGGGTTAATTTAATTTTTAAACAGATAGTGTTGGGGTTAATCTGTTTAATAAATGAGTTGCGTTAGCAGACCTGAAACCTTACCATTAGTTATTAGTTATTACCGTTAACAAATAAAGTGTTCACTGTTAATTTTATTATATAAACAACTAATTAAGTGAAAGTATTAAACAAAAGTTAATTTATTTTGAAAGACTAATTTGATCAGTGACGAACAATGGTCCACCAGATAATCTTCATTACTTAAGTACGGAATTTTGGAAGACTAAGCTGACACGTCTCCGAATGAAAGCTCGTATATCAGTTCCAACTAAAAACCATTCTATCTCAACCTGAAATTTTTTTTTATCTATTGTTTTTTGTTTTGGTTAAAACTTAAACCCATGACTTTTATTTATTTTATTAAAATTCTAAGGTATCTCACGTAAAATACTTGAACAAAATATCATTGGTATGCAAAAGTCAATTTAATCGTCACATAAATTATAAATATTAATATTTGGAAACTGGAATTTGGTGCCGACGCTTGGAGATGAAATATTATTTATTTATTTATTTATTTTAAGAGAGAAATACTATTAGAAAAAATCAAAAATAATTGAAGATAAATAGAGTGGATTTGTGTCGGCAAAATTTCATGATAACACACAACATCAACCACATCTATACGATGTGTTGCCGGCGCTGTGAGCCTGGGCGCGAGCCACATAGCCTCCTACCCTGGTCGCGAACACCGCAACCAACAGGCGCGATCGTAAGGAGGTCGCGAGGCGTGACTAAGCCCCTAATCCATAACAGGGTCAGAGTATTTGATCAATGACTCTATCCAGTACTCAAATAGCACCACATGTCGTAATATTACAAGATAACCTCACATGGGGCTCTATCCCACAATGCGCTGACTAATAACTTAACCTCACCAATAACCATTTGGTTGATATATTCAATATAATTAAGTTAAGTGTGAGGGACAAGAAGATTACATGGTAACAACGTTGCATATTGTGCTGTTCGCTTCACACTCGCAAGTTACAGTATCATCATATGTTCTATTAGAAGTAACCGTCCAATCACAACACGATCGACCTTCGAAATCCCAATCTTTACCCAATTTCCGTGCAATCTCATTCAAAGCATCACCTGCAAAAAAATAAACAATCACAAAACATAAAACACTATATATCAACTCAAGCAGTGTTTGAAATTACCTACTAAAACTATTTATCGGCTCATTATGTTTTAATATAAGCTAAACAAACATAAACAAACATACCCAGTAAGTCCCACTCAAGAGCAGGGTCTGAGATGTTTTAATATAAGCTATGACAGGTAATTAAACAGTTTTGAGAATACGAGATCTCTTTACCAAACCACTTACAAACAAACACAAAACGATAAACAACTTTCATAAAAAAATCCATGAATTATAACACCTCGTAACAAGGATAATAATATCTTACATACCTTCATCAGCAGAAAGACATGTTGTGTTTATGGATGCCAAACCAAACGGAAGCAACCCGAAGCACAGAATTATGAACAACATATTGTGTGGATCTATACATACTTTTGGGACCTCATGAGTTTATTTATATAAGTAGCGATTGAAAAATATTTGTTGTGAAGACTAAGATGCGTTTAAATATTCAAGTCAATGCATTTGGATAGTTTAAATGTTTTGCAACTTGTTACGCCTCTTGCTATTCAACAAGGGTCCCAATACACGTCCCAAACTAGTAAAAGATAAATATATTAATGCGTTATATATCAACTTGTTGTATGTGAAGGTTCCTTTCTCGTCATCATTTTCTCTAATAACCGTTCTCTAGACTACTTTTATGAAATTTCGTTTAAATGTACTAATTTTTTTATTTTAATGCTAGGCTTAACGAAGCTAAACTCAACATGTTTATGTTTCTTCTTTGTATTTGCAGACTCACAACATTAAAGTTCATACTATATTAATTTTTGATTACTACAACCATATTAATAGTTGACGTAAAAGTGCACATAATCTACGACATAAGCGTAATCTTGATAAATATCGTATTTTGTATTCAATGTAATCAGTCAAATCGATAGATTCAAAAAAGTCATTGGCTTTTGTGAGAAGATATATATATAATCAAACACCAATGATCGTTAGCCTAAGAGAATGTTATGGGTTCAAGTTTAAATCTGAGCAAAAATTGCTTAGAGTTGAGCAATGGGGTTTTCTGAGCAATGAGTTTTCTTATGAGGGAGTTGGGGATGCGATCCCGGCTGGAAAACGGATAAGTGAGTCCGATTAATATAACACCTATCCTTCGAACATGATCGTATATTTACCCTTCAAAAAAATTATATAATCAAACTGACTATTTACGTAGGTCCAACTGCATAATTGAAAAAACACGTGTCGGTAAATAATAATATAGTATTCATCTACGAAGGAGCATGGAAGACGATGTTTTAAAAAGCCTTTTAACATATTAGGGTCGTTCACCTTTTTGCTGCATAATTGTTTTTCCTTTATATTTCTTTTGTTTTCTTTCAAAAGAAAAAGTACAGTTTTATATATATTAATAACCAACTCATTTGCTACGTAAAATTTTTGTATTTTAGTATTAGCCACCAACTCCAACTGTAAGAATTTACATATAACCCTTACATTGTATATTTGTGGTTTTAGTTTTTGGCCACATAGGTCCTTTTTTTTCATCTGTTTATTTTGAATGGTGAAATGCCACATTAGGAGAAAACCACCAAACTCCAGCCGCGAAGCGCGGGAAAAAAACTAGTTTGTTATAAAGGATGAATCGAATAAAAAATAAATTCAAGTAAACAAACATATTAACATTCACTATTCCACCTTTATTGGTCTAGCTAATAAGTATGTACTATATATGTAATGAGTCTAATGACTATATTGATAGCATGTAAGTGTAATGTGAATTAGGGTTCAAATGTTTAGCGTTTCAAGATCGTTTCAAGCTCAATAGAAAATATTTTAAAAATAATCATTGAAACTGGCTCGTATGAAATTTTAGCCGAGTTGGCACGTTTAGATTTTGAGTCGAGCTCGATTAACATTCACGACACGACCTACCTTTATAGATTTGAAGCAACGTGTTTTCTCATCTTCTTCTTTCCTTTGCTTGTTTTTTTCTTCAATTCTTACAACTTCCTCCTCTTGTAGTTTCTTTGACATAAATTTAGAGTATACAAAATTCCTTTAAGCGACAAATATAATTGAGAGATCACAAATCCAAGGGTTTTAGTGCATATATGTACACCATTTTCCTAAAAATACCATGTTAAAGGAGTTCTCAAACACATATGGTAAGCCAAGAACAAGAGACGAATAAGGAACTAAGGAAGGTAGGAATGGCATCTGGTTTGATAATTAATCAAGCTTAATATTTCATCTATTTATATCTAGTCGTTAATTTTTGTCATTAACGACTAGGCGAGCCTTATATTGAGCCATGAGGCCACATGTTTCAAGCTTACGCTTATGCAAGTTCCAAGTTCCAACTTTTAATAATTGTATCTATCTAGCCTTAAGATATGTCATTTTATCATAACTAAGCTTATTCTTTTTGTTCCATTCCAAACTGCAAAGTATAATGAAGACTGAGTATGCTTTTATCAAGAATGATATTGATATCTCATTTATCTTATATTCAATTTAAACACATTTTAACTCATTGTAAAGACCCTATTGGAGAGAATTTGAACTAATAAATGATTATACACGTATATATAGGGAACCATTCTTTAAAAACTAAGTATACATAGATAACCATGAGAATCGTATAATGCATTTGTATATTATGTTTAAAGAGTTATACAGAATATGGTTACATAATTTCCTACCTTACTGTCTCACTCGTCAAAAAACACAACATCAAACACAAATTGAACTAGAATAAACTTGTATAGTTGCAAATTAAAGTATTTACAATCAAGAAATGACTGATAACTAGACACAATAACAAGAACCACACTCTAATCTTATCGGTGTGACAATATCTATATGATACAGATTTTTGACCTCAAAACAGAGAGATCGGAGACTAATGAAAGTAAGGATGAAACCCTAGACAAGTATGAAGAAGAAGAAGATGAGAGACTATGAAGATCTTCAGAGATGATGATCACAAAGATGTATATTTTGTTCTTGTTATGATATGCAAGATAACTGACGAAGGGTGTGCAATTTCATCCAAATTTATCAACCATGAACTCTCTTTTATCTTTTATATGATGCTCCCACAAACATAATTACCGATATAAGCTACTCCATCAAGACTTCACGCCTAGCATACTCAGCCTCAATAATCAAGTGTAATATGCAAAACATGTACACAGAATAACAAAAATATTAGAAAATAAAATACTAAAAGTGTAATATGTTTGTAATTGAATTGAACACTTTTATTATTTCAACATCACTAAAACATTAACACTATACACAATTACTACTTTATGTGGTTGTCACAGACATACAGTTCTTAACATAAAATTGATAAATGAAAATAACATGTTCATATATATACTGATGATTATTTGTTTCTAAGTAAGTAAAAAACTTTGTTTTAACTAGTTTTTCAACAAGTTTTCTAGTTTTTAGAGTATTTACAGTGGATTTCTTATATTTTGAGTGTGTATCATTTATTAAATGTAATAGTTGCGAGTGAAGGGCATGTAAAATGTTACTATTTATTTGTATATTTGACAAGACACTACTCACTCCTACTAATTTTTTAATATTTTTTGAAGATGGTGGTGAGTGAAGGAGAGAAAAAAGATAGTGATAAATATATAAAAAGATTATTTAATTGAAAAATCATTAAGAAGGATTAATGATTTTAATATATAACTAGGATTGGATCCCCGCACGTTGCCGCGGGGATCTTTTTGTAGCGTCGTGTAAACCATATTAGTATAAAAGAGTAAGAAATCTAAACATGTTTTCTATGTAGAAATCCCATAACTGTTTTAAATATAAAAATACATTGATGTCATTTGTCAAACAACGATTATTAAAGAAAACGGTCTGTTTAAATATATACTTCAATTACATAATAGACTAACCAACAGTTATACGTCGTAACGATATATTCTTTTCAAAAGTTATAGAAAGAAAAACAAAATACTTGTAAAAAGATTATAAAGATTAACTTTAAAAAAAACAAACCTTTCATATAGTTATTGTAGTTTGGTAACGATATATTCTTTTCAAAAGTTATAGAAAGAAAAACAAAATATTTTTAAAAAGATTATAAAGATTAATTTTTTTTCAAAAAAACAAAGCTAAATATTTGTAAAAAGATTTATCAACTAAATATTATTAATAAAATCTCCCCACCAACATATATATAATATATAATATATAAAAAAAATTAATAAAATCTCCCCACTAACATATATATAATATATAATATACAAAAAAAATCAAAAACCCCACCGACATAGGGGAATAATTAGTAATAGAATACAAAGATAATGATATAAACCTATGTGAATGTTCTTATGCAATCAAACCGAAAATAAAGCAACAATCCATATAATTTATAATATAACATTTTGAAGTTTGTTAACAGTGTTTTACCATTTGAGATGCATAAAGTACAAGCTACTTGCTTTTTCCCGATTTATCTCACAAGTCACGGTTGTTTACATCCGTTGACTAATAAAACTTGCTTACCCTCATTTCTCCTCTCTCCCTCTCTTTCTGTCATCTCTTTCATCCGATTTCATGTTTCATTCTCCGACTATGATTTTGTGTTGCGCACCAGCGCTGTCGTTCCATGAAATAACGACGTCGTTCAGATCAACAACCGGTGGCTGTGTTTGATTGTAGCGTTAATCGTGATCACTACGATCGAACTGATAGTTGATCATACTATTTCTCGCGCTCACGAATGTTAAAGCCTCCTGATCTGAATCCCTAACTCAGTTAGCGTTTTTCTGTGGCTTTCTTATGCGCGAATGATTTATTTTTATTATCTAGGGTTTGGATTTTCTGTGATGGCAATTTTGGTCTCTGGGAGGGAATATGACGTGACTCGATTCTCTTGATTTGAAACACCAACTCCGTTAGTTCCTAGTGAATTTCTTATCTTTTTTTATGGTTGTTGATCCATGTAGACGATTTGTTGTTATAGTTAGGTTTTGGATTTTCTTTGATGACAATTTGAATCTTCTAGAGGAAATTCTGTTAAACTCACTCCTTATATATGTTCTTGAATTTATTGGATTGTTTTAAGGGTTTTCTTCGTTATACAACTTTTGATTTGAAGATGAAATAACAAAGAATTATTTAGGTTTGTAAACATGGATAGAATTATTTAGGTTTTGTAAACATGGATTCTTAATTGATGATTATGGAACTTTGTACACAAAATTATAAGTTTATTCTCTGTACTGATTTGTAGCTAAGAGGTTGTGGGTTTTGTAGAAGATTGTTCGGGAAGAAATGCTAAATTAGATTTCATCATGATAGGGGTTCATCCGATGCAACAACACGTAAACGCAAGAGACAGGTTAGGGCTTTTTTAGTTAATGAATTTATTATTATTGTTTGTTTAAGTTGTAGTTACCTTTCTCTATCTATGAAATTCTCTGGCTGGATTTTGTAATTAAAAGCTGAATTTTTATTTCTTTTACACATTGTCTTCTATTTTATATTCAAATTAATTAGTTTCGTTGTTCCGATGACTGGTATTCTTTTTCCTTGCACACGTCATAAGCCCAGGTTGCAATTCATCCAGTTAGGGTATGGAGGAACATGCAATGTGGTACTTAGATTCAATTTGTAGCTTGAGGTGTTTTCCATTAAATTACTAAATCTAGTATTGTTTGATTATATCCACTAGATCCATAAGAAGGTGTTATTTCAATCCAAGCCAGACTATTGAGGAAATAAGATATTTTGGCTCCTTAATTGTATTTGAAAACAGAATTGATAATTGAATGGTTGATTTCTCTAAAACTTTTGATTTAACGATAGAGTCGAACAAAAAGCCATTTAAATGTAAATTTCATTTCTCTAATTCCATTATATGTGATAATTTCTACATATGTTTCATATGCTTCTGGTAGTTTAATAAATGATGCTTATGCTTCCAGTATGTTTTTTGTTTTGAATATTATGCTTAAAATTTATTTGCTAATAGATATTATATGAATGAAAAGGCATTCCTGATTCTCTCATCAAAGAGGTAAGTGATATAAATAGCAAGTTCTTCCATCTACCTTTTAAAAAGAAACTCAAGATCAAGCTATCTACTTAAACTGGATACACATTTTCCCTAATTGTATTACTTCACTTGATTATAGTTATAGAAAGTACATTTTACAATCATCTGCGAGTTTGAAGTGCAGGGGATACCAGCAAGTTGGTAAGAGTATAACTGAAGGCATACCTGATATGAGGCTATTGATGTAAGCTTTATATTTTTGCCTTAAACTTCATATTTTATAAGTGCTCATTTATGGCACAAACTATCTGAAATTCTATCTTAGGTGATCTTTTGCATACAACCATCTTTCAGTCTTATACATGAAGCATGAGGAACTTATGTAATGAAAACAAAATGAGCGCAATCTTGTCAATTTTGCAACTCTGTGTACTTCATGATGCAAATTACATCAATTTAATGGTGCCCATAGATAGCATCAATAAGAAGACCTTGATTTACATGGATTACTCTTGACTTGATAAAAATGTAATTCATGGTTTTTTTAGTGTAAGCATGCTTATATGACATACGTCCACCATACGTAAACTTTGTTTCCTATCATCTTATAAGCATGCTTGGGTAGTCACCCATATGACATACGCCCACTAGATTAAGGACTACTTCATTTCACAGTCAAAAATCAAATCTGTTTCAATTTGAATCACTGTACTTATCTTTAATGACTGCAGGTAATGTCGAGGAAAGTAATAAGACACGTGAGCGTTTTAAGAGGTATATGTTTCCTTCTTATGTTTTGATTCTTAATTTTTTTATTATTGCATCCATTTTGCACATCACACGGAATTTAGGTTCATGTTCCTTAATGTTTTCGAACATACCCTTCCTATGTGCTTAAATTTATCAACGTTAAGAGGTTAATTTTTTTAGAGTATTCGTTACATATCGAGCTCGCTACGAAACGAGGGGCTAACTTGTGTTTAAGGTAGATGATGAAATAGTATTGCTGCCAGGTTTTTGTTTGTAAGACATTATTGTCAATTTTTTAGTTTCAAGAAAATTAAACCAAAGAAAATTGTTACCTTCGATTCAATTAGTAAAGTGTTTAATAATATTTAAAATGTATGATTAATGTTATTATGTTAAACTGGTTATTCAAATTTGAAAAGGTATCTTTTAACTGTTATCGGATTGTATACTCTAACGGGGCTAGATTGAACTTCTATTTTATAACAAATGAATTTGTAGGTTGGACTTTGCTGTTAACAAATAGGATTGCAAGTCTCCATATTATTAATTTTTGAATGCACATATTAGTGTATCGGTTCAGATTGTATGATTTGCAACACTGATAAGAGTTAATTAGTTGCTGCATTATCAAGGTCCAAAATGGAGGGGATATGGTGAAACTTTTATCCTGCTGCTTAGAGAGTTCCCAGAATTTATTTGAAGATAGGAGATTTGGATAAAGCGTTGGATGAGTTGAAGTAAGTGTGTTTTTGTTGACCTAGTATAAATTTATTATTTATATTTGGAATTAATGTAAGCCTTTTTCTCTTGAAACATGTAAAAAAAGTTATGTAAATAAGGTAATGACAATATTAGCGATCATGTTTTAATCCGCCGCAATGCGCGGGATAAATTACTAGTTATGAACAATATGAAGTTAGTTTGTTTACTAATCCTTTTTCTTTTTAACCATTGAAACCTGTGATTATTAGTTTACAATACCCGTCTTTTTTATTGTTAAACCACCGATTAATAAAGTCCGCTACACAGGGTGTCCAATGACGAAAAGGCACCCATACGCTCGCGAGCATAGACAACGCTGGGTAGCCCAAACCCATCAACCATCAATTCAGGGGAAAACTTGTCACCCGAATGTCCACTGCGTTAAAACCCGACCCACCAACAACAATTTTATTGTTGATAAGACTCGATCTCACAACCTCCTTTAGAAGAAATCATGAGGCTACCACTCAACGAAATGGTTTACAATACTCATCAATATGTTTTTAACTTACAGGGTCAGCATATCGTAACTTGTGTTATACAGATGGCTCGAAGTAAACCATAACACATAGTGTATCTATATATGAGTGTGGAAATAAACGTCCAGAAGACAAAGATGAAGTTTTTATGGAGTGTTCCTGCTTTAAATAGTGACGGATACAGGAATTTATTTCAATAGAGTCACTATTTTTAAACGTTTTAATTATATAGAAGCGGATATATAAATTGTCGGGTTGGTTCGGGTCTGATCAGGTCAGGCTAATCATATAATAAAAATAAGATACAATAATAATAAAAACTTATCATTAGAATGTAAAAAACACAGTATAAAAAGTGTGGTTTTCACGAATTGAAATAAAACATTTTATAGTTGTTCCATAGGAAGTTTTAATTTTCTAAAAACATAGCATTACATCCTAACATAGAGGAGTGATATTAATAAAACCACAACGTTATGTGAAAGTTAGAGAAAACCGATAAAACTGGTTACGTAATTTATAATTTTTCATCATTACCATTTATATTTGTGTATGTGTATATATTAATACTGGTATGGATCAAATAAAAATCCATAGCATGGTTTTACATATATCTCATATATATATACTAGCTTTAGTAAACCCGTGTATTACACGGATTGAATAAATAAAATATTAAAATAATAAAATTTATTAATTATAAAATGATATTCTAAGATATGATATGACTAAAATTACATATGAGAAATGACTATTACTAATAAAATAGTGATATTAATTTTTTAAAATTTAGTTTTTAAATTTTTTTCAAAAGAAATAAAATAAACAGTTTGTTCTAAAACAAACCGTATAAAAATGTCATTTTTAAAAATTTATTAATAAATTAAAAAAGAGATCTACTTATTAATCTACTTATTAATGTAATTATAATTACCTTAATTACTAATAATATTATTTAATATTTTAAGTAGATCTCTTTTTTAATTTATTAATGTAAAAGAATATTAAATAATATTATTAGTAATTAAGGTAATTATTTAAGATGAGAGAGAGCCGAAAAATTTTTGATGAGGATGATTGTGCTGCTGCCACGTGACACAACATTAAAGTTCATACTATATCAATTTTTGATTACTACAACCATATTAATAGTTGACGTAAAAGTGCACATAATCTACGACATAAGCATAATCTTGATAAATATCGTATTTTGTATTCAATGTAATCAGTCAAATCGATAGATTCAAAAAAGTCATTGGCTTTTGTGAGAAGATATATATATATAATCAAACACCAATAATCATTAGGCTAAGAGGATGTTATGGGTTCAAGTTTAAATCTAAGTAAAAATTGCTTAGAGTTGAGCAATAGGGTTTTCTCAGCAATGAGTTTTCTTATGAGGGAGTTGGGGATGCGGTCCCGGCTGGAAAACGGATAAGTGAGTCCGATTAATATAACACCTATCATTCGAAACATGATCGTACATTTACCCTTAAAAAAAATTATATAATCAAACTGACTATTTACGTAGGTCCAACTGCATAATTGAAAAAACGTGTCGGTAAATAATAATATAGTATTCATCTACGAAGGAGCATGGAAGACGATGTTTTAAAAAGCCTTTTAACATATTAGGGTCGTTCACCTTTTTGCTGCATAATTGTTTTTCCTTTATATTTCTTTTGTTTTCTTTCAAAAAGAAAAAGTACAGTTTTATATATATTAATAACCAACTCATTTGCTACGTAAAATTTTTGTATTTTAGTATTAGCCACCAACTCCAACTGTAAGAATTTACATATAACCCTTACATTGTATATTTGTGGTTTTAGTTTTTGGCCACATAGGTCCTTTTTTTCATCTGTTTATTTTGAATGGTGAAATGCCACATTAGGAGAAAACCACCAAACTCCAGCCGCGAAGCGCGGGGAAAAAAACTAGTTTGTTATAAAGGATGAATCGAATAAAAAATAAATTCAAGTAAACAAACATATTAACATTCACTATTCCACCTTTATTGGTCTAGCTAATAAGTATGTACTATATATGTAATGAGTCTAATGACTATATTGATAGCATGTACGTGTAATGTGAATTAGGGTTCAAATGTTTAGCGTTTCAAGATCGTTTCAAGCTCAATAGAAAATATTTTAAAAATAATCATTGAAACTGGCTCGTATGAAATTTTAGCCGAGTTGGCACGTTTAGATTTTGAGTCGAGCTCGATTAACATTCACGACACGACCTACCTTTATAGATTTGAAGCAACGTGTTTTCTCATCTTCTTCTTTCCTTTGCTTGTTTTTTCTTCAATTCTTACAACTTCCTCCTCTTGTAGTTTCTTTGACATAAATTTAGAGTATACAAAATTCCTTTAAGCGACAAATATAATTGAGAGATCACAAATCCAAGGGTTTTAGTGCATATATGTACACCATTTTCCTAAAAATACCATGTTAAAGGAGTTCTCAAACACATATGGTAAGCCAAGAACAAGAGACGAATAAGGAACTAAGGAAGGTAGGAATGGCATCTGGTTTGATAATTAATCAAGCTTAATATTTCATCTATTTATATCTAGTCGTTAATTTTTGTCATTAACGACTAGGCGAGCCTTATATTGAGCCATGAGGCCACATGTTTCAAGCTTACGCTTATGCAAGTTCCAAGTTCCAACTTTTAATAATTGTATCTATCTAGCCTTAAGATATGTCATTTTATCATAACTAAGCTTATTCTTTTTGTTCCATTCCAAACTGCAAAGTATAATGAAGACTGAGTATGCTTTTATCAAGAATGATATTGATATCTCATTTATCTTATATTCAATTTAAACACATTTTAACTCATTGTAAAGACCCTATTGGAGAGAATTTGAACTAATAAATGATTATACACGTATATATAGGGAACCATTCTTTAAAAACTAAGTATACATAGATAACCATGAGAATCGTATAATGCATTTGTATATTATGTTTAAAGAGTTATATAGAATATGGTTACATAATTTCCTACCTTACTGTCTCACTCGTCAAAAAACACAACATCAAACACAAATTGAACTAGAATAAACTTGTATAGTTGCAAATTAAAGTATCTACAATCAAGAAATGACTGATAACTAGACACAATAACAAGAACCACACTCTAATCTTATCGGTGTGACAATATCTATATGATACAGATTTTTTGACCTCAAAACAGAGAGATCGGAGACTAATGAAAGTAAGGATGAAACCCTAGACAAGTATGAAGAAGAAGAAGATGAGAGACTATGAAGATCTTCAGAGATGATGATCACAAAGATGTATATTTTGTTCTTGTTATGATATGCAAGATAACTGACGAAGGGTGTGCAATTTCATCCAAAATTTATCAACCATGAACTCTCTTTTATCTTTTATATGATGCTCCCACAAACATAATTACCGATATAAGCTACTCCATCAAGACTTCACGCCTAGCATACTCAGCCTCAATAATCAAGTGTAATATGCAAAACATGTACACAGAATAACAAAAATATTAGAAAATAAAATACTAAAGTGTAATATGTTTGTAATTGAATTGAACACTTTTATTATTTCAACATCACTAAAACATTAACACTATACACAATTACTGCTTTATGTGGTTGTCACAGACATACAGCTCTTAACATAAATTGATAAATGAAAATAACATGTTCATATATATACTGATGATTATTTGTTTCTAAGTAAGTAAAAAACTTTGTTTTAACTAGTTTTTCAACAAGTTTTCTAGTTTTTAGAGTATTTACAGTGGATTTTCTTATATTTTTGAGTGTGTATCATTTATTAAATGTAATAGTTGCGAGTAAAGGACATGTAAAATGCTACTATTTATTTGTATATTTGACAAGACACTACTCACTCCTACTAATTTTTTAATATTTTTTAAAGATGGTGGTGAGTGAAGGAGAGAAAAAAGATAGTGATAAATATATAAAAAGATTATTTAATTGAAAAATCATTAAAAAAGATTAATGATTTTAATATATAACTAGGATTGGATCCACGCACGTTGCCGCGGGGATCTTTTTGTAGCGTCGTGTAAACCATATTAGTATAAAAGAGTAAGAAATCTAAACATGTTTTCTATGTAGAAATCCCATAACTGTTTTAAATATAAAAATACATTGATGTCATTTGTCAAACAACGATTATTAAAGAAAACGGTCTGGTTAAATATATACTTAAATTACGTAATAGACTAACCAAAAGCTATACGTCGTAACGATATATTCTTTTCAAAAGTTATAGAAAGAAAAACAAAATACTTGTAAAAAGATTATAAAGATTAACTTTAAAAAAAACAAACCTTTCATATAGTTATTGTAGTTTGGTAACGATATATTCTTTTCAAAAGTTATAGAAAGAAAAACAAAATATTTTTAAAAAGATTATAAAGATTAATTTTTTTTCAAAAAAAAACAAAGCTAAATATTTGTAAAAAGATTTATCAACTAAATATTATTAATAAAATCTCCCCACCAACATATATATAATATATAATATATAAAAAAATTAATAAAATCTCCCCACTAACATATATATAATATATAATATACAAAAAAAATCAAAAAACCCCACCGACATAGGGGATTAATTAGTAATAGAATACAAAGATAATGATATAAACCTATGTGAATGTTCTTATGCAATCAAACCGAAAATAAAGCAACAATCCATATAATTATGAACAATATGAAGTTAGTTTGTTTACTATTCCTTTTTCTTTTTAACCATTGAAACCTGTGATTATTAGTTTACAATACCCGTCTTTTTTATTGTTAAACCATCGATTAATAAAGTCCGGCTACCCAGGGTGTCCAATGACGAAAAGGCACCCATACGCTCGCGAGCATAGACAACGTTGGGTAGCCCAAACCCATCAACCATCAATTCAGGGGAAAACTTGTCACCCGAATGTCCACTGCGTTAAAACCCGACCCACCAACAACAATTTTATTGTTGATAAGACTCGATCTCACAATCTCCTTTAGAAGAAATCATGAGGCTACCACTCAACGAAATGGTTTACAATACTCATCAATATGTTTTTAACTTACAGGGTCAGCATATCGTAACTTGTGTTATACAGATGGCTCGAAGTAAACCATAACACATAGTGTATCTATATATGAGTGTGGAAATAAACGTCCAGAAGACAAAGATGAAGTTTTTATGGAGTGTTCCTCCTTTAAATAGTGACGGATATAGGAATTTATTTCAATAGAGTCTCTATTTTTAAACGTTTTAATTATATAGAAGCGGATATATAAATTGTCGGGTTGGTTCGGGTCTGATTTGGTCAGGCTAATCATATAATAAAAATAAGATAAATAATAATAAAAACTTATCATTAGAATGTAAAAAACACATAGTATAAAAAGTGTGGTTTTCACGAATTGAAATAAAACATTTTATAGTTGTTCCATAGGAAGTTTTAATTTTCTAAAAACATAGCATTACATCCTAACATAGAGGAGTGATATTAATAAAACCACAACGTTATGTGAAAGTTAGAGAAAACTGATAAAACTGGTTACGTAATTTACAATTTTTCATGATTACCATTTATATTTGTGTATGTGTATATATTAATACTGGTATGGATCAAATAAAAATCCATAGCATGGTTTTACATATATCTCATATATATATATACTAGCTTTAGTAAACCCGTGTATTACACGGGTTGAATAAATAAAATATTAAAATAATAAAATTTATTAATTATAAAATGATATTCTAAGATATGATATGACTAAAATTACATATGAGAAATGACTATTACTAATAAAATAGTGATATCAATTTTTTAAAATTTAGTTTTTAAATTTTTTTCAAAAGAAATAAAATAAACAGTTTGTTCTAAAACAAACCGTATAAAAATGTCATTTTAAAAATTTATTAATAAATTAAAAAAGAGATCTACTTATTAATCTACTTATTAATGTAATTATAATTACCTTAATTACTAATAATATTATTTACTAATAATATTATTTAATATTTTAAGTAGATCTCTTTTTTAATTTATTAATGTAAAAGAATATTAAATAATATTATTAGTAATTAAGGTAATTATTTAAGATGAGAGAGAGGCGAGAAAATTTTGATGAGGATGATTGTGGTACTGCCACGTGGCACTTCAAGTTACTCTTTTATTATAGTATAAAGATAAAGATATATAGGTTACGTATACGTAACCATTTTTCATTACGTATAGTGTTACGTATTCGTAAGACTCTTCATTCTCGTATTTATGTTCAACATATATATAACAAAAACTTATATAATCTTTTAACAATTAAAATACCAAATAAATTATTA
Organism: Flaveria linearis; assembly: GCA_024085815.1. Classification (NCBI taxonomy): domain Eukaryota; kingdom Viridiplantae; phylum Streptophyta; class Magnoliopsida; order Asterales; family Asteraceae; genus Flaveria; species Flaveria linearis. The sequence continues at coordinate 5,902,679 of CM044001.1, forward strand.
ATTATGTTATTGGTTTCCATAGTTTTCTTTGATTTTCACGTAACTATTCGTTTTCTCGAGAACCCTCCACTTTTGGCATAAGCTTATTAAAAGAGTTATTTTTCAATATCAAAATGCAAAAATCATTCACATATGTATCACCCATCCGATGAAATGACTCCGTCTTTACATGCTCCATTAAAGAAAAACTTCTTTAAAAAACTAATTGATTGATTATCAACAATCACTTGAGTAATGAGTATTGATCATGTATTCCAATGAACAAATCATCCCTTCTACCTTTTGAGTTTTGATTGCAATTTGAAAGTTCATTTTCTAAAGTTTATTTTTGGTGGGCTAATTTCATATATATAACTAACTCGTAGGCTTTAGGATTATTTAATTAAACTGCACTTATTTAGTTAATTAATTAATTAACTCATAGGCTTTTGTTCAAGTTTTAGGTTTATTATTTATTTTTTAAAAAACTAATAGTCAATGTCAAAAAACATAAAGGCGTTGCTCGAAAAACTTGTATATATATCCATACTAGGTTACAATCTCGTATGATACATGGGCTAGATAAATTCGTTATTATATGATTTATAATATAAAAAGTTATGTCTTAAATATTGTGTATTATACGGATTAAATAAATCCACGTATTACACATTTGAAAATTTAAAGTTAACATATTTGAAATTTTAATTATGGATAGTTATTAATTAATAAAGGGTTCCTTTATTTAGACACCCCACAATTTTAAATCAACACCCCTGTACTCTATACGCCGCGTATGGGTCCATACGCGGCGTATAGGGTACATTGTTGATTTAACGTTTTATACCCTATACGGCGCGTATGGGTCCATACGCGGCGTATAGGGTGCGTTGTTGATTTGACGTTTTATACCCTATAATGTCACACCCGTAATTTCTTATTTAAGAAATTAAAAGAACAAAATAGAAAGAGAAAAGAAAGAAAACAAAAGTCTACTTTTGTTTAAGGACCAAAAGTGCCAAAGGGGCAAACTTTCTATTAATTTTGTACAAAAAGGGAGGCATGGCCGCCCATAATGCCTGCATATCCTTTCATTCGGAATTCTCAGAGAAAAGAAAACAGAACTCGATATTTTTAGAGAGAGAAAGCACAAAATCAGAGAATTCTCGGGATTTTTGAAGAGTAATCTGAAAACTAGAGGTTTTTGGTAAGAAATCTCGAGTTCTTGAAGTTTTAGATGATTCTAGAACCGTATGTGTGCTTATAAATGTGTTTTGTGTGTTCGGTGGTATGTGTGTGTGTGTTTTAGGTGTTAGAAACAACTGAGAAGTTCAAGGAAGGGATATCAAAACCCGAAGACAAACTAAGGTGAGTTTCTAGACCCCTTTTTACCTGTTTTTAAATGATTTGGGGCTGAAAATGCATGTAAGTATGTTTTTATAAGTTTGGGTATAATACCCGTATGATATGAATGTATGTATGTTTATGTTTATGTTAGATTTATGCTTAGAATCATGTGTATATGTTTAGTACTAGGCATTCTGATGTTTGGGAATTGGAATATGAATTAGTCATATGAGCAGGTTACTAAAACGCCTAACAAGCCCAAATAGTTGTAATATGCCTGAAATTTGGACTTAGAATAACTAAGTGCAAGGTAATGTGTCCAATAGTGCTTATACGCCCAGGAAATTGCCTTAGAAATATTCTAAGTAAGGTTATGAGTCCAAGCAGGTAATGTGTCCTCTTAGTCCTAAAACGACTAGGCTCATAAGTCTGAAAATTTGCTAAGTATGGGGACTTATAAGTCCCAACAAGACTCATGAGTCCCACAGTACCCATGAGTCTGAAAATCAAGGAAAGGGTGAAAAGTCTGAATTCTGGTCGTATGACCAGAAAATATTTTCTAAGTATGGGATGGTACGACCAACAGAGCTAATACGACCAACAGGGGTCATACGCCCAGCAGTGCTCATACGTCCAGAGCCTGAAAATTTTCTAAGTGTAGCTGATATGTCCGACAGTGGTGAAACGCCTAGAACAGGGCTCATACGCCCAAAATACTTGGACTTTTAAACATATTTCCCTTGGAGTTTGTGCAGTAGGGTTTCGCTTGAATGTTGACTAGGACGTTATTGAATGTGAATGATTATGTTGAATGTAATAATATCCCTTTCTTAATATTTTAATTAATGTTATGATTAGGGCTAATATGGGGATTAATACTAATATGATTATTAATATTATTATCAGTGCTATTATTATTAATATGCTTATTAATAATAATATTGTATGACCCTACGTGTAATGATCATGATCAAGACAGGAATTATTATCATTAATAAAGTGGAAGATTAATGGTAATAGAAAGTGGAATGTAAATGAATAAACGAAAGTCTTGATTGATAATGGGTGAGCAACTTGGTGTTGTAAAAGCCCGCAGAAGGCTTACAATCTTTGAGATTGAATATGGGTGAGCAACTTGGTGTTGCAAAAGCCCGCAGAAGGCTTACAATCTTTGAGATTGAATATGGGTGAGCAACTTGGTGTTGCAAAAGTCCGCAGAAGCCTTGCAATCCTTGAGATTGCTAATGGGTAAGCAACTTGGTGTTGCAAAAGCCCGCAGAAGCCTTGCAATCCTTGAGATTGCTAATGGGTGAGCAACTTGGCGTTGCAAAAGCCCGCAGAAGACTTACAACCTGTGAGGTTGGAAATGGGTGAGTGACTCGGTGTCACAACAGACCCAAAAGTCTTGAGAATCCTTGAGATTGATAATGGTTGAGCAACTATGTGTTGCAAAAGACCGGGAGAAGAATAATAAAAGTACGAATTGAACGATGGTGAAGATAATAAAATATTACCTATGTGTACGTACGATGTATGATCACCTAAGAAGATGAGGAACGGTTTTGAATGAAAAATAAAGTATTTTAATTATAAAACTAGAACTCACTCAGCAACGCTGACTTTTATGTATTTTCCAGTTGGCAGGTGACAGGTTGCTGAGGATGGCACCCGGGGATGGCTACTTGGCGGGCAAGACTGACAACCATTCACTTTTTGACAATACTGTTGTTTTGTACTTCATTCATCTAACATTTTGTGACTTATAAACTAGAATGTATTGCTTAGCAACAGTGTTTTTAATGAAATGAATGTCTTTTGTTTAAATTAATTCCGCTGCTTAAATTTATAATAAGTATGTTTTATGCTGTGAATGACCAACTGTGAGGTGCCCGGGAATGGGGCCTTACAAGTTGGTATCAGAGCTAAAGTTTAAGTAAAATGGGTAAATTTTCAAAATAAACCTTAACTTAAACTGAGAATGGGACAGGAAGAGGGATGTCAGCCCGAGTAGCCATGTGCCATCAGGTATTGCTTTCTTAAAAGTTAACCAGTATTATGCGCGTGTGCTATGTGATTTATGTGTTCTTAGTAGATTTAGATACTGATGTAGTCAGGATAGGGGATGCTTGGGGTGTGAAGAGTAAAGTAAGTGGCTAATCACAACTGGCCACTCTAATTAGGGACTTACTATACTTGACATAAACTGAGCTGTTTCCTTGAATGACTGTTTTAGTGTTTGAATCTTATAGTGCATAGGAAAATGGCTGGGAAGAAACCTACCAAAGCTGCTAGAGGTAGAGGTCGTCCGCGTACGACTAGGAACAGTACTAAAGCTCCAGAGACGACCCCCGTGAACCCTGAGGTTCCTGATAGGAACGAAGAAACTGAGAATGCGAGCCTGAATGCCTCAGCTAGGGAGGCGATTGCTGATGAGGTACACCAAGTCTTGCAGGCAGTTATGCCATCTGTGGTGACGGATGTTATTCGTGCTGTGAGGAATGAGGAGAGAAAGGAAAAGGAGGATAGGAGAGGGTCAACTGGGAAGGAAAGCAAGGGAGGAGAGGAACGACCGGATCCAAAGATAGTAGCATCTGATGAAGAGGAAGATGATGTGGTAGGGGTGACAACCAAGGGATGCAATTACGGGGCATTCCAGAGGTGCAGGCCCCCGACTTTTGACGGGAATGGTAATGCTGCTGCAGCCCACCGTTGGATAAGGGAGATGGAGGCGGTACTTGAGATCAGCGAGTACCGGGAGGATCTGAAGGTGAAGTTTGCCACCCACTCCTTTACTGACTCAGCACTATGTTGGTGGGACAATATTGTCCAAGCTGAGGGTAGTAGGGCTATAGGCAAGATGAAGTGGCCCGAGTTGAAGAAGCTGGTAATTGAGGAATTCTGTCCTCATAGGGAACTTGATAAGATTGAGAGAGAGTTCCTGTAACTCGAGGCGGGAACCATGAGCCACCAGCAATACACTGCCAAGTTCAATGAGATGGCGAGGCTGGTGCCAGATCAAGTGACACCGGTATCTCGGAAGATTAACCGGTACATTAAGGGACTGCCAGCCGACATTCGTAGGCACTTGATTGCTGCTCGGCCAAGCACGTTTAGGTCGGCAGTGGATCTGGCTGGCAGACTCTATGATGAAAGGGAAGTGACAGTGGTGGAGTCAAGGAAATCCGGTGGTGCTGACCGGAATTGGAACGGGAAGCGGTTCGGGCGTGGTGGCTTTACCCCGAACAATAAAAGGATGAGAGGGGATGAACGTAGGGTGGGGTCATCAAGCTCAGGGCCCAAAAGGTGTGGCAAGTGCGGGAAGGAGCACACGGGGGAGTGCAGAATGGGGCCCAAGGTGTGCTACAGGTGCGGGAAGCTGGGCCACATCTCGAGGGACTGTAAAGAATTGAGGTGTTACACCTGCGGTGAGGCGGGTCATATGAGCAAAGACTGCAGGAAGCAGATGGTGGAGAGTTCCGGGGCGAAGAAGACGGCCGGGGTTGAAGGGCAGAAGGCAAGTGCCAGAGCTTTTACCATGACCAGAGAGGAGGCTAGGACGGACCCCGATGTTGTGTCAGGTACGTTTCTAGTAAATCAAACTCTTGCTTCTGTGTTATTTGATTCTGGTACTAGTAGGAGTTTCATTTCTGCTACTTTCTGTGTTAAATTATCTGCTAGTAGTAAATGCATTGATAAGCCCTTTGATGTAGAAACCGCTATTGGTAAGTCCATTAGAGTTACTGATCTGATAGAGGACTGTACCATAGAGTTAGAAGGCCATAGGTTTGCTGCCAAATTACATGTGATGCCCCTAGGAGGATTTGATGTAGTGTTAGGGATGGATTGGTTAGCAACCTACGAAGCGAATATCGTGTGCCGAAAGAAGATGATTAGGCTGACGGCGACTGACGGAAGTCCGGTGACAATATATGGCGATCGGGTTACGATGATTCCGAAGGTGATCTCGATGGCGGTGGCGGGAAAGTGTATGAGGCGCGGATGTAGCGCCTACTTATGTTATGTAAAGAATGTAGAGACGCCAACGCCACAACTATCTGATGTACCAGTTGTGCGTGACTTTCCGGACGTGTTTCCCGAAGACTTATCGGGATTGCCACCTGACCGAGATCGAATTCCAGATCGACCTGATACCGGGTGCTCAACCTGTCGCAAAAGCACCGTATCGCTTGGCTCCGACAGAGATGAAAGAGTTGATGGAGCAACTGCAGGAGTTGCTTGACAAGGGCTTTATTAGACCGAGTATCTCTCATTGGGGTGCTCCGGTCTTGTTTGTGAAGAAGAAGGACGGTAGCATGAGAATGTGTATCGACTACCGTGAGTTGAACAAGCTAACGGTAAAGAATCGGTATCCGTTACCGAGGATTGACGACTTGTTCGACCAGCTCCAGGGTGCCAGTTGGTTCTCGAGGATAGATCTTCGATCTGGCTACCACCAGTTGAAGGTGAAGGAGCAGGACATTCCTAAAACAGCTTTTCGTACGCGTTATGGGCACTATGAGTTTCTCGTTATGTCATTTGGTTTGACCAACGCGCCAGCTGCTTTTATGGATTTGATGAACCGAGTGTGCCGGCCAATGTTAGATAAATCAGTGATTGTGTTCATCGATGATATCCTGATTTATTCGAGGAGAGAAGAAGAGCATGCAGGTCACATTCGGGAAGTGTTGGAGACTTTGAGAAGGGAGAAACTGTATGCTAAGTTCTCCAAATGTGCCTTCTGGCTACGCGAGGTGCAATTTCTGGGTCACGTGGTAAATGCAGAGGGAATCATGGTGGACCCAACAAAGGTTGAGGCTGTGATGCAATGGAAATCACCAAAGACGCCATCCGAGATTCGTAGCTTCTTGGGGTTGGCGGGCTACTATAGGAGATTTATTCAAGACTTCTCCAAGATAGCCTCACCTTTGACAAAATTGACTCGCAAGGATGTAAAGTTCGTGTGGGGTCGAGAACAGGAGGATGCTTTCGAGGAATTGAAAACGAGACTGACACAAGCTCCTGTCTTGACATTGCCCGAGGGAAATGAAGACTTGGTGTCTATTCGAATGCATCTTATTCTGGGCTAGGTTACGTGTTGATGCAACGTGGAAGGGTAATAGCCTATGCATCCCGACAACTGAAAACCCATGAAGTCAACTATCCCACGCACGATTTAGAACTAGCCGCGGTGGTTTTCGCGTTGAAGATCTGGCGGCACTATTTATACGGGACGAAGTGCACCATCTTCACAGACCACAAAAGCTTGAAGTACTTCTTCGAGCAGAAAGATCTAAACATGAGGCAAAGGCGATGGTTGGAGCTCATAAAGGATTATGACTGTGAAATCCATTACCATCCGGGCAAGGCCAACGTGGTGGCTGATGCCCTTAGCCGAAAAGAACGACCTGAGCCAATTCGGGTGAAGGCTTATCAGCTGATCATGACCCTCGATGTGATGACACAGGTTAAGGAGTTTCAAGACGAGGCTTTGAAAGAAGATCGTCTTAACTCCGAAAGGATGAGAGGTCTAGTTACGGAATTGGGTGAGAACACTCTTGGTGTTAAGACCCGATTCGGACGAATGTGGATTCCTCAATACGGGGATCTACGTGGTAGAATTATGGACGAGGCCCATAAGACCCGATACTCCATTCACCCCGGTGCTACCAAAATGTACCACGATATGAAGAAAGACTATTGGTGGCCGGGTATGAAACGTGACGTAGTGGAGTACGTAAGTAAGTGCTTGACTTGCTTACAAGTGAAGGCGGAACACCAGAAGCCCTACGGGAAGATCCAACCGTTGGATATACTCGAGTGGAAGTGGGAACACATCACCATGGATTTCATCACGAAGTTACCACGTACCCCAAAAGGGTATGATGCCATATGGGTGATAGTGGACCGTTTGACAAAGAGTGCCCACTTCCTACCGATCCGCGAGACGTACTCATCTGAGAGATTGGCGGATCTGTTCATCAAAGAAATTGTAGCTCGTCATGGTGTACCGGGGTCTATTGTGTCTGATCGTGACACCCGGTTTACCTCCAAGTTTTGGAAAAGATTTCATGATGCAATGGGAACGAGACTACACATTAGTACAGCATATCACCCTCAGACAGACGGTCAGTCTGAGAGGACGATCCAAACACTCGAGGACATGCTTCGGGCGTGTGTGATCGATTTTGGAGGAAGTTGGGACAACCACCTGCCGTTAGCAGAATTCTCGTACAACAACAGTTATCATGCCAGCATTGGCATGCCACCTTACGAGATGCTATACGGGAGGAGGTGTAGGACGCCCGTATGTTGGGGAGACATTGGGCAGAAAGAGTTGGGAGGTGTTGAGGTGATTGAAGCAACGACTGAGAAATTAGAAAAGATCAAAGCCTTTATGAAGGCGGCGAAAGATAGACAAAAGTCGTATGCTGACAAGAGGCGAAGACCGATAGAGTTCAAGGTTGGTGACCGAGTCATGTTGAAGGTCTCACCTTGGAAAGGAATTATTAGATTCAGGAAACGAGGTAAGCTAAGCCCGAGATATATAGGACCTTTCCGAATTATCGCACGAGTAGGAGAGGTGGCCTATCGACTTGAGCTGCCGGATGAGTTAAGTGGAATTTATCCCACATTCCATGTATCTCATCTGAGAAAGTGCTTAGCTGATGAAGACATGGTTGTACCACTGGAGGATAACGAGGTGGATGAGCAGCTCAACTACGTGGAGCAACCAGTGGCAATCATTGATCGTAAGGAGAAGAGGTTGAGGAATAAAGTGGTTCCTCTTGTGCGTGTACAGTGGAAGCACAGGAAGGGATCCGAGTCTACGTGGGAGACTGAAGAAGAAATGAAACAGCACTACCCACAGCTGTTTGAGGAATAACAGGTTTCGGGGACGAAACCTATATAAGGGGAGTGGACTTGTAACACCCGTAATTTCTTATTTAAGAAATTAAAAGAACAAAATAGAAAGAGAAAAGAAGAAAACAAAAGTCTACTTTTGTTTAAGGACCAAAAGTGCCAAAGGGGCAAACTTTCTATTAATTTTGTACAAAAAGAGAGGCATGGCCGCCCATAATGCCTGCATATCCTTTCATTCAGAATTCTCAGAGAAAAGAAAACAGAACTCGATATTTTTAGAGAGAGAAAGCACAAAATCAGAGAATTCTCGGGATTTTTGAAGAGTAATCTGAAAACTAGAGGTTTTTGGTAAGAAATCTCGAGTTCTTGAAGTTTTAGATGATTCTAGAACCGTATGTGTGCTTATAAATGTGTTTTGTGTGTTCGGTGGTATGTGTGTGTGTGTTTTAGGTGTTAGAAACAACTGAGAAGTTCAAGGAAGGGATATCAAAACCCGAAGACAAACTAAGGTGAGTTTCTAGACCCCTTTTTACCTGTTTTTAAATGATTTGGGGCTGGAAATGCATGTAAGTATGTTTTTATAAGTTTGGGTATAATACCCGTATGATATGAATGTATGTATGTTTATGTTTATGTTAGATTTATGCCTAGAATCATGTGTATATGTTTAGTACTAGGCATTCTGATGTTTGGGAATTGGAATATGAATTAGTCATATGAGCAGGTTACTAAAACGCCTAACAAGCCCAAATAGTTGTAATATGCCTGAAATTTGGACTTAGAATAACTAAGTGCAAGGTAATGTGTCCAATAGTGCTTATACGCCCAGGAAATTGCCTTAGAAATATTCTAAGTAAGGTTATGAGTCCAAGCAGGTAATGTGTCCTCTTAGTCCTAAAACGACTAGGCTCATAAGTCTGAAAATTTGCTAAGTATGGGGACTTATAAGTCCCAACAAGACTCATGAGTCCCACAGTACCCATGAGTCTGAAAATCAAGGAAAGGGTGAAAAGTCTGAATTCTGGTCGTATGACCAGAAAATATTTTCTAAGTATGGGATGGTACGACCAACAGGGCTAATACGACCAACAGGGGTCATACGCCCAGCAGTGCTCGTACGCCCAGAGCCTGAAAATTTTCTAAGTGTAGCTGATATGTCCGACAGTGGTGAAACGCCTAGAACAGGGCTCATACGCCCAAAATACTTGGACTTTTAAACATATTTCCCTTGGAGTTTGTGCAGTAGGGTTTCACCTGAATGTTGACTACGATGTTATTGAATGTGAATGATTATGTTGAATGTAATAATATCCCTTTCTTAATATTTTAATTAATGTTATGATTAGGGCTAATATGGGGATTAATATTAATATGATTATTAATATTATTATCAGTGCTATTATTATTAATATGCTTATTAATAATAGTATTGTATGACCCTACGTGTAATGATCATGATCAAGACAGGAATTATTATCATTAATAAAGTGGAAGATTAATGGTAATAGAAAGTGGAATGTAAATGAATAAACGAAAGTCTTGATTGATAATGGGTGAGCAACTTGGTGTTGTAAAAGCCCGCAGAAGGCTTACAATCTTTGAGATTGAATATGGGTGAGCAACTTGGTGTTGCAAAAGCCCGCAGAAGGCTTACAATCTTTGAGATTGAATATGGGTGAGCAATGTAACCACCCGTATATTTTTTAACTCCTGTTAATATTTGATAATAATACGATCATGAGGATTTTAATTATAAGTTTTCGATAGTTAATAATAATAATAATAATAATAATAATAATAATAATAATAATAATAATAATAATAATAATAATAACATTAATAATGTTTGGAATAATAATAACAAAAATTCAGGGGTTATTTCTGTCAATTTGGAAACTTAATAAGAAGTTTCAAACATAAAATAATAAACTTGAAACCGCAGGGACTGATTGTGTAAAATTTTTAAAAACCCGGCTTCTCCCTCGATTTTCCGGCGAGACTCCGGCGAGTCTCCGGCCGAGCTCCGACGAAGCCAAAACGATGAAATTACTCAATTTTAACTCACAAAACCGGTTCCGATACACTCGTGGACTAGTTTCGAACTCAAGGCACCCATTAAACGCGATTAATCATCGGTAAATTCGAATCCAAAGATTTCACATCGAAATCACAAAAATTTCCGACCAAAATCAGTCAAATTATCAAATTTGAACCCCACAATCACATCGAAAGTTTCTTGGATCCAATTCTAATGGAATTCCAACAAAAACACGTGTTGAATCGGTCAAACAAACGGTTAAAATCTTCACTTTATTCTCGGATTCTATACCACTCAATAAACCCACTCAAACAACATCAATAAACAAATTAAAGCTACAAAATCGATCATTATTACATACCTAATCGAACTCAGGTTTCAATTTCACCAAACACAAACACAAACACAGAATTCGATCACCACCTTCATCGCGACCTGTAACTCCAATTCTAACCAACTTCCACTCGATTTTAATCGAAATTAACATAGGGGTTTCCATCTAGATCATCATTAGAAGGTTCCCCTAAGTTTAATTTGATTATCGTTGTGTTTTGAGCATCAAACGATTACCCCACGAGCCGCGACCTGTTCTTGAAGAGTTCAACCTCAATCGAACATCGTACGGGTAAATTACACACACATACATACTCGATACATCATGGGGAACAAAAGCCCCATGATGTCCGAAGCTATCTAAGTCGAATTCATGCTCAATTTGAGCTTTGATCGATCTAGGGCTCGAATTGGGTTTGGGGTTTTGGTATTATTGGTTTAAAAGAATTAAAACCGGATCATAACCGCGGCTTAGGCCTTCAGTTCACCGGTTCCATGCTTCCCCCTCAAACAGAAGGTCCCGGGTTCGACCCCGGGCACCTACACTATTTTTTTAAGGCCTTTTAAGCCTTTAAAAATCCAGAGAAAAATTCTAAAAAAATCATAAAAACATTTTACAAACATTAGAAATTTTTAAAACAATCTAATTATTTTCTGAAATTTATTTTTATATTTTATTCATTTATTTTATTTGTTTTAAATAAATAAAATAACTAATTATTTTTTTTTCTACCAATTAATAATTAGTGTATAATACATAATTATACAATAAATAAATTGAACCCAATATATATATATAGTTATATATTATTCAATTACCAAACAACTGTTATTTGAATAAATTACATTTTACATTATCGTATACAATTTATAACTCGTGTATATAATTAACATACAATATATAGTTATGTTTACTTATGTATAAATGTGTTATATACATATAATCATGTAAATAATTATACATATAATTATATATAATTACTTGATTATATATAATTATGAATATAATTATACATATACAATTTATTAATAAATTGTATAAATGTATAACTTACACGTATAAATTTTTATTAAAATTCTTGACGTAATCACTTTCAACAAATTCGTTTATTTCAAGACATTTCAAACCAAATAAAATTTATCAATTTAAACTACCATAGAAATCCTAATACATTCCCAAATTCCCAAATCATTATTATTCTAACTCGAGACACCGTTCCTTAGGTTAATCATAAGGAAATCGTCGGTGTCCAATCTATCACGTCCAAATTCAAATCTCATCAATCAAGTGAGTATTCATATCCCCTTTTTATATCATTTCTTATTTGGGGGAAATCATGTGATACAATATATTCAATCATGATATTCTATTGTTATTTCATTCTAAATTCAATTCAAGACAGGTTATGTTATTACTTGCAATTATGTGAACATACTGTGATAAACTGGACGACAGTAAAACCCTAATTCAATCAATCAATCAATCCTGGCAACAATGTAGATCTACTGGTTTGGATAACCCACCCCATATGGCTTACGAGTGGTGATTGTGCCAGAGGCAGGAGTTAATCTATGGTGTATGTGTGGAGTCTATTATATGCAAGTGTCAAGTCAAGGGGTTGTTATTGTGTTGGTTTATCTATATGCTTTATTATTGCAATATAAGTCTTAACGTTACCTTGTGAATTGAATTATTCTCAATCAATCAATCAATCTATATGTATACTCAAAACTATGATTACTCACCAGCTAATTCGTTAGCTGACTTTATTTTCTCACATGATTTCAGGTTAAGCAAGCTAGTGGACTTCTACTTGATCATATAAGACCTGGACTTAGTCAAAACAAAAGACAATTATTATTTGTGACTTTAACTGTTGCATTTGTATCTGTTAAATTCATGTTATCCTGTAATATGATTTTAATATTATTTTCACTATTAAACAATCATGAGTTATGAACAATCAATCATTCCCTCGTCCGCTCCGATGATTCCGCCGTCGGTCGGGGTGTGACAGATTGGTATCAGAGCCATGGTTATAGGGAATTAGGTTATTAGAAATGGAATGACCTAGACTATAACTAAGTACCTTTACACATGAGTTTTCTCATGTATTTTATATGCTTAGATAGGATTTTATGTGCCTTACATGTTTATACTTGATTATGTGATTATCTGCTTTATGTGATTCTTCTTATACTTTGAATATATCAATATACACACGAATCTTAACTCATATTCTAAGGCATTGTGTGCCTAATTCAAGTGATTTCAAACTCCAAAACTCGATTGTTATTCATGGTTTTCAAATCTCGTCAAAGTCCGTGTCACATGACCGAGAACATGCAATGCTGGAAGAGTGGGATACCTGTATCTTAAGGTGTTCTGTCTAGGCAAGGTATTCATACAACTTGATTACCTTACCTGGGAACTCTCGAGATGAGTATTCGCTTATAGGTACGCATGTCCTCATTAAGGTTGTGGTGGACACAAATACTTTGATAAGTCACCGTATTCGCTTTGGTTTGCGAACCGAACGTTTACACTCCTAATCTCTCATTGTTATTCTAAACAATCTCATTAACGATTTTATTATTTTGAAAAGTTTTAAAAACCAATTACCCGTTTCTCATAGAGGTTTCTTCTTTCCATATTATACAGCATGTCTTCTCGTCAAAACCGCTCCCGATCTAGAAGCTCTGGCCGCAAGATTGCTGCTATAGTGGCACGTGAAGTTGCTGCGGTTATCCCAACACTGCTTACCCATTTGAACCAAGGCAACAACACCGTTCAAAATCAAGCCGTACAAAACCCAACTGCACCAAACCCTCCACGAGTTTGTACTTACAAGCATTTCAATTCTTGCAATCCCACTAAGTTTAGCGGGACCGAAGGTGCCACCGGTCTTTTACAGTGGTTTGAGAGTATCGAGAACACTTTCCTCAATAGTGAGTGCCCCGAGAATCTCAAGGTTCGCTACGCTACAAGTGTTCTTCAAAAGAGAGCACTCACCTGGTGGAACGGTGAGAAACGAACCCGTGGAACTGAGGTCGCATTAGCATTGACGTGGGATGAAGTTAAGGAGCTCATGACTCGGGAATTCTGTCCGAGAAATGAAATTAAGAAATTGGAAGCTGAGTTCTGGGACTTAACTCAAGAAAGTGGAGAAAATCTAGCTTATACCAACCGATTTCATGAACTGAGTCTACTTGTTCCTCACCTGGTTACTCCTTTATCTCGGGCTATCGAGAAATACATCGGTGGTCTACCCATGCAAATTCAAGACACGGTGTGGGGTAGAAATCCTGCAACCTTGGAAGATACCATCCGTTAGCTGCTCAGTTAACTGATAATCATGTTAAGGCTGGAACCCTGACTAGGAAGGGTGCTAAGAAGGTGCCCGGGAAACCCTCAGCTGAAACCCCTAAGGAGGAAAAACCTGAACCTTCTCAAAACAAGAAGAGGAAGGCTAAATCCCAAAACTTTGCTGTGATTACCCCTGCTGTACCAATTAATCAAGTCCCTCCAACTCGTCAACCAGTAGTAAACAACCAATCGCTAATGAAAAAGTCATACGATGGACCCTATCCGCAGTGTAACAACTGCAGTTATCACCATCCCGCTAACATTCAGTGTCGTCAATGCACAAACTTGTCGTTGGGGTCATACATTCAACGTGTGCAGGAGTGCTGCTAAAGCTCCGACCAATGCACCAGTTCACCAACATCCTCCTGCAATTACCCAGGGTCGTGCATACTATCAATGTGGTGATCCGAACCATTTTCGCAATCGATGCCCTCAACTTGCCAGCCTAGTTCCTACGGCTCAAGGACATGCTTTCAACATTAATGCTCAACAAGCTCAAGCCACCAATGATGTGGTGTTGAATAATTCTTGTCCTTGATTTCGTCTTCATGATGTAATTCAAGATTTGTAATCGTGATTTTCCTTTTGTTACATTAATGTAATTTGAAAATTTCTAAATTTCTAATTGAGATATTTTTCCTTTCGTTGTTAAGTCGAACTTTGAACCGTTTGCACCGTGGGAGATGCAAGAGTTTGCAAGTCAACCTATGACTAAGGACACTCGAATCTCCTAAATGATTCTAACTCATCAAAACAGGGGTGATTCCCTTACTTTGGTGATGATCCTTTATTCATTTCAATAAATGGTTTCCAATTGTGTATTTTATGAAATTTCATCATCTGGATTAGGGTGATTTCCTTATCTCGAGGACTGACTTCAATTATTCACTTTGGAACTTACATTTCACAAATGACATGATCTCACCAAAATAGGATTGAAACCCGTACTTTGGTGACAAATGTCAATCTTCGATTGTTTTCTTGTTATTATCAAGCTCAATCATCAAGATACGCGTGAAATTCATACCTTGATGATAATATCATTCTTATGGATTGTATTTTCTCAAATGAAACGACCTCATCAAAGTAGGAGTGAATTCTGGATTTTGATGAAGAAGTTTATCTTGTTATATTTTGTTTTGTAAAAATTCATCGTTAAGATAGGAGTGAATCCCTCACCTTAATGATGAGTTATCTCGTCTTATTTTTGTAGATCCTCAGATCGAACTTTTTGATTGGAAGGTTAGTGGTCATACCTTGAGAGTACACCATCAAGTTAGGGGTGAAAACCATACCTTGATGACTATTCTCATTCCTTGATCATCAACTTACCATGGTTGTAATCAAGTGACGAGACGCATGTAGTAACTTGAAGGGTGAAATAATGTTAGTGTTTCGACCTATCAAGCCAAAGCATGATCTCTGAACTTGAAAAGAGACCCAATCGCTTTAGGTTGATTTTGATTCCAAGTTTGGAGCATTTAAATTCTTAAAACGATTTCTTTCCCTTTATTTTCATGTTTTGACTCGATCTAGCTACATCAAACCATTTATTCCTTATCTATCAACTTTCATTGTGAGTTATCATCAAAACCTGTTTACGTGATGGTAGTTTTCCTAAACAATCGTTTGTCAAGTAAAGATATTATCTCTGATCGTGATGGTCGCTTCATCTCTCGTTTCTGGAAAAGTCTCCAATCAGCTCTCGAAACTCAACTGAATCTTAGCACAGCCTATCACCCACAATCGACGGTCAGACTGAAAGAACGATACAAACCATCGAGGATATGCTCCGGGCTTGTGTCATTGATTTCAGTGAATCGTGGGATTTTCATCTTCCATTGATTGAATTCTCTTACAATAACAGTTACCAGACCAACAGATGACACCATTTGAGGCCTTGTATGGTCTGAAGTTGGTGAATCACAGATTACTGGTCCGAAATTGATACAAGAAACAACCGACAAAATTCATAAGATCCGTGATAACTTGGTCGCTGCTAGAAATCTTCAAAAGCATTATGCTGACAAAAGACGTAAGCCCATGGAATACAATGTCGGTGATCTCGTACTTCTTAAGATATCACCTTGGAAGAGAGTGATTCGCTTTGGAAAAAAAAGGGAAACTAGCACCTCGTTATGTGGTCTCATTCAAAGTGCCAGAGCGAATTGGGAAAATGGCCTACGAGCTTGAACTAACCCAAGAGCTTAGTAATATACATCCGACGTTTCATATTTCAAATCTTAAGAAATGTCTTGCCGATGAAAATCTCCACATTCCACTCGACGAAGTCCAGATTGATGAATCTATGCACTTTATTGAGAAACCTGTGGAAATTATGGATCGGGAAGTTAAACAACTCAAACGCAGTCGGATACCCATTGTCAAAGTTCGTTGGGAGTCTAAACGTGGGCCAGAGTACACCTGGGAACGCGAGGACCAAATGAAATCCCGGTATCCTTATCTTTTCGTTTCAGCCTCCTCGTGAACAAATTTCGGGACGAAATTTCCTAAAGCAGGGGAGACTGTAACCACCCGTATATTTTTTAACTCCTGTTAATATTTGATAATAATACGATCATGAGGATTTTAATTGTAAGTTTTCGATAGTTAATAATAATAATAATAATAATAATAATAATAATAATAATAATAATAATAATAATAACAATAATAATAACATTAATAATGTTAGGAATAATAATAACAAAAATTCAGGGGTTATTTCTGTCAATTTGGAAACTTAATAAGAAGTTTTAAACATAAAATAATAAACTTGAAACCGCAGGGACTGATTGTGTAAAATTTTTAAAAACCCGGCTTCTCCCTCGATTTTCCGGCGAGACTCCGGCGAGTCTCCGGCCGAGCTCCGGCGAAGCCAAAACGATGAAATTACTCAATTTTAACTCACAAAACCGGTTCCGATACACTCGTGGACTAGTTTCGAACTCAAGGCACCCATTAAACGCGATTAATCATCGGTAAATTCGAATCCAAAGATTTCACATCGAAATCACAAAAATTTCCGACCAAAATCAGTCAAATTATCAAATTTGAACCCCACAATCACACCGAAAGTTTCTTGGATCCAATTCTAATGGAATTCCAACAAAAACACGTGTTGAATCGGTCAAACAAACGGTTAAAATCTTCACTTTATTCTCGGATTCTATACCACTCAATAAACCCACTCAAACAACATCAATAAACAAATTAAAGCTACAAAATCGATCATTATTACATACCTAATCGAACTCAGGTTTCAATTTCACCAAACACAAACACAAACACAGAATTCGATCACTACCTTCATCGCGACCTGCAACTCCAATTCTAACCAACTTCCACTCGATTTTAATCGAAATTAACATAGGGGTTTCCATCTAGATCATCATTAGAAGGTTCCCCTAAGTTTAATTTGATTATCATTGTGTTTTGAGCATCAAACGATTACCCCACGAGCCGCGACCTGTTCTTGAAGAGTTCAACCTCAATCGAACATCGTACGGGTAAATTACACACACATACATACTCGATACATCATGGGGAACAAAAGCCCCATGATGTCCGAAGCTATCTAAGTCGAATTCATGCTTAATTTGAGCTTTGATCGATCTAGGGCTCGAATTGGGTTTGGGGTTTTGGTATTATTGGTTTAAAAGAATTAAAACCGGATCATAACCGCGGCTTAGGTCTTCGGTTCACCGGTTCCATGCTTCCCCCTCAAACAGAAGGTCCCGGGTTCGACCCCGGGCACCTATACTATTTTTAAGGCCTTTTAAGCCTTTAAAATCCAGAGAAAAATTCTAAAAAAATCATAAAAACATTTTACAAACATTAGAAATTTTTAAAACAATCTAATTATTTTCTGAAATTTATTTTTATATTTCATTCATTTATTTTATTTGTTTTAAATAAATAAAATAACTAATTATTTTTTTTTCTACCAATTAATAATTAGTGTATAATACATAATTATACAATAAATAAATTGAACCCAATATATATATATAGTTATATATTATTCAATTACCGAAACAACTGTTATTTGAATAAATTACATTTTACATAATCGTATACAATTTATAACTCGTGTATATAATTAACATACAATATATAGTTATGTTTACTTATGTATAAATGTGTTATATACATATAATCATGTAAATAATTATACATATAATTATATATAATTACTTGATTATATATAATTATATGTATAATTATACATATACAATTTATTAATAAATTGTATAAATGTATAACTTACACGTATAAATTTTTATTAAAATTCTTGACGTAATCACTTTCAACAAATTCGTTTATTTTAAGACATTTCAAACCAAATAAAATTTATCAATTTAAACTACCATAGAAATCCTAATACATTCCCAAATTCCCAAATCATTATTATTCTAACTCGAGACACCGTTCCTTAGGTTAATCATAAGGAAATCGTCGGTGTCCAATCTATCACGTCCAAATTCAAATCTCATCAATCAAGTGAGTATTCATATCCCCTTTTTATATCATTTCTTATTTGGGGGAAATCATGTGATACAATATATTCAATCATGATATTCTATTGTTATTTCATTCTAAATTCAATTCAAGACAGGTTATGTTATTACTTGCAATTATGTGAACATACTGTGATAAACTGGACGACAATAAAACCCTAATTCAATCAATCAATCAATCCTGGCAACAATGTAGATCTACTGGTTTGGATAACCCACCCCATATGGCTTACGAGTGGTGATTGTGCCAGAGGCAGGAGTTAATCTATGGTGTATGTGTGGAGTCTATTATATGCAAGTGTCAAGTCAAGGGGTTGTTATTGTGTCGGTTATCTATATGCTTTACTATTGCAATATAAGTCTTAACGTTACCTTGTGAATTGAATTATTCTCAATCAATCAATCAATCTATATGTATACTCAAAACTATGATTACTCACCAGCTAATTCGTTGGCTGACTTTATTTTCTCACATGATTTCAGGTTAAGCAAGCTAGTGGACTTCTACTTGATCATATAAGACCTGGACTTAGTCAAAACAAAATACAATTATTATTTGTGACTTTAACTGTTGCATTTGTATCTGTTAAATTCATGTTATCCTGTAATATGATTTTAATATTATTTTCACTATTAAACAATCATGAGTTATGAACAATCAATCATTCCCTCGTCCGCTCCGATGATTCCGCCGTCGGTCGGGGTGTGACAAGCAACTTGGTGTTGCAAAAGTCCGCAGAAGCCTTGCAATCCTTGAGATTGCTAATGGGTGAGCAACTTGGTGTTGCAAAAGCCCGCAGAAGCCTTGCAATCCTTGAGATTGCTAATGGGTGAGCAACTTGGCGTTGCAAAAGCCCGCAGAAGACTTACAACCTGTGAGGTTGGAAATGGGTGAGTGACTCGGTGTCACAACAGACCCAAAAGTCTTGAGAATCCTTGAGATTGATAATGGTTGAGCAACTATGTGTTGCAAAAGACCGGGAGAAGAATAATAAAAGTACGAATTGAACGATGGTGAAGATAATAAAAATATTACCTATGTGTACGTACGATGTATGATCACCTAAGAAGATGAGGAACGGTTTTGAATGAAAAATAAAGTATTTTAATTATAAAACTAGAACTCACTCAGCAACGCTGACTTTTATGTATTTTCCAGTTGGCAGGTGACAGGTTGCTGAGGATGGCACCCGGGGATGGCTACTTGGCGGGCAAGACTGACATCCATTCACTTTTTGACAATACTGTTGTTTTGTAATTCATTCATCTAACATTTTGTGACTTATAAACTAGAATGTATTGCTTAGCAACAGTGTTTTTAATGAAATGAATGTATTTTGTTTAAATTAATTCCGCTGCTTAAATTTATAATAAGTATGTTTTATGCTGTGAATGACCAACTGTGAGGTGCCCGGGAATGGGGCCTTACATATACTCGGCGTATAGGACCATACGCAGCGTATAGGATTTGACATTTTATACCCATACGTGACTTATGACCCATACGTGACTTATGACTCATACGTGGAGGAGCTATACGCCGCGTATGGTTCCATACGCGGCGTATAGCTTATATATTTATTTTTTTTAATTTTTTGAGTTTTAATATATATATAATTTTTTTAAATTTTTGATTTTTTATTTTAATATATACATATATTTATGTACGTACACGTGTATGTACACTTACATGTTATCTGTATATGTACACATACATGTTATCTGTGTATGTACATATACATATGCATATGCATATGCATATGCATATGCATATGCATATGCATATGCATATGCATATGCATATGCATATGCATATGCATATGCATATGCATATGCATATGCATATGCATATGCATATGCATATGCATATGCATATGCATATGCATATGCATATGCATATGCATATGCATATGTATATGTATATATATCTGTATATGTATATATACACATACATGTTATATGTATATGTACATATACATGTTATATGTATATGTACATATACATATGTATATATATATATGTATACGTATATGTATACGTATATGTATACGTATACGTATACGTATACGTGTATACGTATACGTATACGTACGTATACGTATACGTATACGTATACGTATACGTATATGTATATGTGTATATACATATGTATGTATTTGTATATATGTATTTACCCTATACGCTGCGTATAGTACTATACGCCGCGTATAGGGTAGCAGCGTATGGGTCACAGGGCCACGTATAAGTCAACCCCGACCCTATACGCCGCGTATAGGACTATACGCGGCGTATAGGGGACCCACGTATGGGCCACAAGTCACGTATTGCAACACCCTATACGCCACATATATATCTATACGCCGCGTATAGAATACCCACCTATATGTCTTCGTCCCCAACCATAGAACTATACGCTGCGTATAGCCCTATACGCGGGGCTGTACCAGCGTATAGTTCTATATACCAGTTTTTAAATCACGCATTATAGGGCATAAAACACTACTTTAACGTTTAAATCAATGAATGATTAACATAATAATGATGTATGAACAATAATACGTACCTGGATGTAGAAAAATCGAAGATCAATACGTGTAGTATAGTGCTATACGTGAGTGTTTTTTTTTCGGAGTGTGTTTAAAAATGAGAAAGTTTGAAAGATATAGCGGGACGATGATCTATACGCCGCGTATGGGTCCATACGCGGCGTATACATGATATTATTTTTTAAATCGACACCGACCTATACGTGGCGTATGGGCCTACACGCCCCGTATAGGTATACTGATGTGACGTCGGGTGTCAGTCATTAATGTCGTATTAATGGCCGATACCTATACGCCGGGCATGGGCCGCGTATGGACCCATACGCGGCGTATAGGGGGGTGTCGATTTAAATTTTTGGGTGTCTATTTATTAGCACCCTTAATAAATAGTTAGTATAGCATTCATAATTAAGAGGAGAGAGAAGCGGAAAAATCAATTATTAGATGACTTAGAATGATGTAAGTGTACCGGATTTATTTTTATTTATTAGTAAAAAACATGAGCGAAAATTCACTCTATTACTGTAACTTTGGTACGTTCAAGATAATTTCGTCATCGACTTTAAATTCAATGTATTTTAACAATCTGAATGTTTTGAAGTTTGTTTACGTCTCTTTTTATTCTACAAGGGTCCCATCACGGCCTCACATGTCATAAAAAGTAAAAAGGATCAATGCAATTATGCATGCATTATGATCACCTTTTTCTCTTTTGAATAATTAAAAGGAGCCTATTCAAAACGGATATCTTGACGTATTGCTTACGACCGTAAAAGCTTTCACGGGTTGTAAGCACTAGCGGTTAATTAAATTAGTCATTCATAATATTAACGGCCTGTATCCTCCGTTACAGTCTACCCCGGTCACGGCCCGTTAGCTTAATCACGACCCGTTACTTTATTAATTCACGGCCCGTGAAGGAATTCACGGGCTTTATTTTTCAATGTTAATTATTTGACGACGCATATTATTCCTCGATTTTCGTGTAATTTTGTATTTGTTATATTATTTGATATGGTGTAATATTACTTGATATTCGTGTTAATTATATGACGGGATGCAATATCTCATATCAAATATTATATAAACGGGATGCAATATTCGATTTCTTCTTGTCCGGAGTGCTGCCAATATCGTATACGTGCCAGAAAATATAAAAAATACGATTCAAATTGTACGAAAATCGTCCGGGCATTACGATGAATGCACCGTGAATCATCGCACGTATTTGGTCGGCATTCGTATAGAGAGTATATATGAACTTATAGTGACTCCATATAAATCTTAAAAAATACCAATTTTCTTCGTCATCAGTGATTGTTACGTAAACCTACAAAAAAAATTAATTCACGGTTATAAGTTGATGATTTTAATTGTATAACATAAAAACAGTATTACCGTATCAACTTCCTATAACGCGGGATATAGATAGTCACTCCCGTCATCATATTCGTTACCCTGAACGGATCCCGAGTATATTAAATTAAACTACTCAAATGGGAAAAGCGTCCAACGATAACTACCGGGCAACTCTTCTGTTGTACGTATTTTTTCATGTCTCCATATTGTGAGTCTATTTGTCCACGCCCAAACATGCTGTAAAATAATAAAATTTTTAATTGTTGGAATCAAAAAATAAAATAAAATTTTCAATTAAAAACTAAAATTCTTATCTCTGTACATAAATATAGGTTCCCTAGTAATTCACGCCAAAAATTTAAGTGGGTATCAGAATAACCCATTTAATACACCCTACATGTTTGGGCATCACCGTTACGTATAAATTGAATAACATTTTCAGACCAGTTTCTTTTATTCTGCCAATTATGGTTATCTATTGGATCGGGAATGCTTTTCACAATATCTCGTGAGTTTGAAGATAACTCATTCTGACGTCTTCTATTACCTCCGCGAGATGACATTTTAACTGTTTCCTTTCTCACTAAGCGTACAAAACAAGTAATATATGTTTGTTTATATAACGTTTATGCGGAATCTTAAATCAAATCAAATAATTGCTTTACGTTTTTCAAGGAATAATACGTCACGTCACATAATTATAAAATTTAAAATACACGCAAACCGAGGAAATAATATATCGAATCTTATTCTGAAGAAGACTCACCGCCCGTGAATGAACTCACAGGTCGTGAAGTGTATTCTTAACAGGTCGTAAGAGCATTCACGGTTTATATGTTACGGCCCATAAGGGCTTTCATAGCCCGTTACCTACTAAAGCTGCAAAATTTAAAGTTGTCAGTTTTAACAGGCCGTAAGGCCCTTCACGAGTCGTAAAAAAGTCAAAGGGTGTCCCAATAACACCTGACAGGGCCTCCCAATAGCTTGTGCCCGATTAAAAATATGGCACAAGCTATTGGGACGCCCCGTCATTGTGTCTTTCATAATGACACAATGATGTCATTGTGTCTCTCATAAATGACACAATAAAAAAATCAATTTTTTTATTTTTCGCTTATTTTTTTCTTAGTGAGGATGGCTAGGAGAACAAAAACTCAGAATTATTTTTTTGAAATTCGATTTAGATTGTGAGATATAATTTTTTGTGAATTTTTTTGACTTATTGTGTTTTCTCACACTTTGTAACAAAAGTACACTTTGTTTTTTTAACATTTTTCTTAACTAAATTATAAAGAAAACTAGGGGTGTTCCCTTCCCGCGTTGCGCAATTGTGTCTTTCTTGATTTTGTTTGTACTATCAAGAGTTCATTTCATATATGTACATTCACGTTCCGCTATTTGTATGTACATGAGCACACATCTTTTCTGTATGTCCAAACCAAATGATATATTACAACATCAAAAATCAAAAGCTGGCCGACTGTTTTACGTAGAGCAAAAAGTCAAAAACAAAGATTAGGTTGTTCTACACAGGATGAGTTCTTGTATTTAGTTTCTTGCCTGCATTGGTTTCATCACCTGCATGTGAGACGTCGTGAAGTTAGAAGTTCTATAGTGTAATTTTGTAGATACAGGACCGGTTCAACGTTTTCTAAGGCCTCAATCGAACTAAAAAAATGAGCCCCTTTTGTAAAACGCAATCTAAACAAAAGCAATCTAATCAAATTTATTTGAATAAAAGCAAATAAATCAAAAAAGTTTGATATACTAACCGTGACTCCTTGATAGTTGATTTATTTGAACAAAAAAGAGGCAAAAAAGAGTTAGCCGATGTCGATCAGATTGATCGAAGAAGAAAGAACTTTGGAGGGGTCGTTTGAACTTAGGAAGTTGTGATTGCTTAGCAAAAACAGTTTGAACAAAGGAGTCTTCAATAGCTTTCCACAAAGTTGTTGCTGAAGAAGAATTTCGAGCTAAATGAACAATCGAAGGTGATAGAGTTACAGTGATTAAAGCTTGGACATAACCATCGCTTTTATCCCATGCTTCTTTTTCTATTGAATCAAAAGGAGGAGTTGTATCAGATTGTAAGAACTTCAACGAACCCAAGGTTTTCAATACCGTTACAATCTGGTGTTTTCAATTAAGATAATTGTTGTCGTTGAGCTTTATTGAAAGAAAATTTACAATGTCAGAAAGAGAATTTAATGGATTTCCAATAGTATTCACTGAATTTATCAAATAAGATGATGTAGAAGATGACATGATGAAGGAGATAAGATAGTTCAGAGAGCTTATCGGAGATTGTGATCGGAGCAGGAAGAGCTACCGGAAAACCCGCCGAAGCTCTCAGAGCATAGCTCTAATACCATGAACAAGTGAACGAATTTTGTATTTTGTTTTCAATTTTCAACAATGGAAAACATGAGCCTATTTATAGGAATACATGGTAGATTATAGAAGCATGTAACTAACTCAAACTCAATCAACTCTAACTAGAATGAGCACATGCTAAAATATCTAATGCTAAAATATCTCAACAATAAGCACATGGCTAATATGTTTCTTAAATAACATATCAAATCATCAAAATTTTCATCGGGACTCAACTATCAAGTATTATTCTCGTTTTAAAATTTCATTGACCTATAAAATACTAAAACCCGCTATAATTTTTTAGGAACATAGGTAATGCATGAAAATCAATAAAAAGCTGTTAATTCGTCTTTGAAGGAATTGGAACTTGAGCATTAACTTGGATGCACGATACATGAAGCTTGCTTGCTTGTACTCAATTGTCATACAAACAAAGTCAACAAATCAACGTTAATTTCAAATCCCAAGAGATCCGATGTTTCCTTAACTGACTCAAAGATGTCTATAAATATGA
Source organism: Flaveria linearis (assembly GCA_024085815.1). Lineage (NCBI taxonomy): Eukaryota > Viridiplantae > Streptophyta > Magnoliopsida > Asterales > Asteraceae > Flaveria > Flaveria linearis. Next base: position 5,927,919 of record CM044001.1, read on the forward strand.
GTCCTAGGTTTCACATCTGAAACAGAACACAATTTAGCAATATTACGGCTGTCGACTATCACATTATTGTGCAACCCTAGCCGTCGTCACATCAACAATACATCAATTCAATTGAAGAAATCATTGTTCATAGTTTTTATAATTATTCTTTTGTAATCATTACTCAATATTAATGAAATACATTTGAATCAATTATTGTGTTCATATTTACTGTGACATTGTGATTGTGTTCTTTAATTAACAATTAACACAATTAAACAACAATTAATGATTATTCCGTGATCATTAACTTGTCATTGTTTTAACACTGATAATTCCTAAATTGAGATCCTTGGATTCACAGGTGGTATCAGAGCCAAGTGCTCATTGATTTAGATCAATTGATCTATCAGTATTAAAATTGTTTAATTGCTTTTTAAACAACTAATTCAACGACTTATCATTCAGCAAGCATTATACCGTTGCTTGATTGAATTAGATCTATATTCACATCAATTGAATATTAGATCTGAGTCTTTGTGGGAGTCCATCACTGAAGGTCCTTATATTCCACCCACTCTTGGGCCGGATTATAATGATAAGAATCAACTAATCAGCACCAAAGATCTATCACCCGATGATGTCAAAAAGGTCAAAGTTGATATTAAAGCATACAGTTTGCTAAGTATGGTTTTGTCTGAAGAGATATTAATCAGGTGTGAAAACTACAAAACAATAATTTCCTTGTGGAAGATACTTCATACTCTCTGTGAAGGGAGTGATGAGATTAGAAGCATCAGGAAAGACACCCGTAGATCATAATATGAAACCTTTCATCATATTGATGGTGAATCAATTCCTCAACAACTCTACAGATTCATGCAACTTGTTACTGAGATGAATATCTTGGAGTTAAAGTATACTACTGAGGAACTAAACAAGAAGATGCTCCATACTTTGCCTGAAAGTTGGAAGTAGACGGTGTCCATGTTCAAGAACACCTTAGATTTCAAGACAACTGGTCTAGACACACTGGTTGCCAAAGTAGAGGCTCTTGAAATGGATGAAAAATCAAGAAACAAGAGTGTGAGAACTTGACGGGTGGTTCAAGGAACAACCCTTTTATGATGTTAAAACGCGTAACATTCTCTCATTTAATCGTGTAATTATCTTGAATTAGATAACTACAGTTGCTTAGGTTTCAGGCATGTTAGGAGCTGAAAATGGAGAAAACGTTGCGATCATGGAACGAAGTGGCGTGTGTGGAAAGAAGAAAAGAAGAAACAGAGTATTCAGGGAGCCACCGTAATTTACGGTGGCCACCGTAAATTACGGTGGACCCCAAAACTTGCATTTTCCCACCGTATGGCAGAAGTATTTCACCGTACCAACTTGATCTCCACCGTAACTTACGGTGGCTACCGTAAGTTACGGTAGAGATGACTTTTTGGCAAGTGGATTCTCATATTTAAATCACAAGTGGAGAGCTTTTGAGGGAATATGGAGATGTGACGAATTTCTGGAGATTGTCTGGAACTTTTGGCTGTATTATTTGCATTAAATACATCTTCAAATCATTTGGTGAAGTGTCTTGATTCATATGAACATTAGAAGCTAATCCCTTTTGAAGAAATCATTCGGGTGGTGAGATTCAAGTGAAGTTTCTTTGGCCAAGCTTTGGTTGATGTGTTGAAGAACAAGATTTTGTGGTACTTTAATCTTTGCTATTTCATTTTAATTGTCATGAATTGTATCTTGAATCTTGTTGTCATGCATAAAACTATGAGTGGCTAGTCTTCTTGTGTGTTTCCTTTTGGTTTGAAGGATTTGTAACTTTGATCATGTTGGTGTTTTCTATTTATGGGATGATGAAATTTATCTTGTGATTGTTTTGTCATGATGAATGTGTATTATGTGTAACGGGTCATTCATGGATTGCTTAACTTTAGCCATACGTTCTTGATGCCATAGGCAAATCTTGATTTAGTGGAAGGGTTGGGTAATTCAATAGTGATACTGATTATCGAGAGATAACCTTGCTAATCCAAGTACTTAGTCCTCTTTGATCACACATAAGTATACACTCATGAATCATGTTTATGTGGTTCTTCCCAATTAACACCAATATCATCATTTGTTAAAATCCGGATACCAAAGGGAAACATATTTCTCATTACTGATTTTTACAGACCAATTTACTTTTACTTCTTGCTTTAAGCCAATTCACAAATCAACAGATTATTGAACTTTACTTATTTATCATTTTAGTTAAACCTAGGTAATTGTAATTTGAATTAAGTTAACACATATTCCACAAACTCCCTGTGTTCGATACCCACTTACCGCTAACTAATTAGTTGTAATTGGTTTTAAATTTGATTAGGACTTCGACCTCACGTCAAATTTTGGCGCCGTTGCCGGGGAGTTGTGCGCAACGTGTGTTTGCTTATTAGTTTTGTTTTGTTATTTCGGTGTTACGCTGGTTTTGTGTAGTGTGGAGGTTTTGTTTCAGGTGTATGCATACCAGGAATTCAAGCTCATCATCACCATTAGTGTTTGATCCAGAAATTGAACGAGCTGCTCGTAGAAACAGAGTTTTACATCGACGAAACAGAATCAGTGGTTCACCAATAGCACCTACATCACCCGTTACACCACGAAACACAATGGATTCGCTTTCACCACCTCCTACTACAGGTCAAACGACACCATCCGAGCCTTTACCAAATCCTACATTACCACCGGAGACTAAACCAACCCATACCCCATTACCTACAAGTACCCAAACCGAACATTCCTTTAGCTTTGACACATCAGCACCTATTCCGCCCTTTTCGTATTTCTTTCCAACAACCGGTCAATCATCATCATCTAGACCAGTACCAACATCACAACCATATCAACCCAACCCATCCATATTTCATACTCCCTCTACCTCTCAAATGCGACCGAATACACAAGACCAACAACCTCAAGTTGTACAAACATCGGGAGTAGGACGAGCTGGTGTTGATGGTGGTTATGGTGATGAGTCTAGGAGATATGAGGAGGAAGGGTACACGTACGAAGGAGATGCTGATCAAGGAAATTATGTTTATAGTCAAGGACAAGCTATGCAAGGATATGGGAGACTACAACCACAAGTTGTGCAGCAACAAGTTATACCACAACAAATGCAACCCCAAGTGAGGCCACAGTTTCAAGAGCAGATTCTTCCACAACATGGGGGAGCAAACTTTCAACCTCCATTTCAGCAATTCATGCCTCCAGGACCACAAGTTCAAAGACCAATGGGTCCTCAACGACCAAGAGTTAGGTTGGGTGTTCCACGAAGGCATAATTGGGATGCTGCTAGGGGTATTGAGGCACACTTTCGTCCAATCATTACAAATAATCCATCACCAGTGGTCATTCCTCAAAACAATCAAGGGAGAACGTTTGAAGTCCGAACAAATTCACTTCAAAGTTTGCCAAAGTACAAAGGGTTAGCAACGGAAGAACCCTATTTTCATTTGGAAGCTTATGATTCAATTTGTAACACAATTGGTGGTCAAGGATTTTCTGCAGATGATGCCAAGTTGGTATTGTTTCAGTTTTCATTGGAGGATAAGGCAAAGAGGTGGTTTTACACTTTGCCATCCGCTTCAATTTATACGTGGGCTGAAATGCAACAAAGGTTTTTGGAAGAGTTTTTCACAGCTCAAAAGACTAATGATGCTAGGAGAAGCTTGAGAAGTTTCCAACAACAACAAGGTGAAATGTTCCATGAGGCGTTCGAGCGGTTTAACATGATGATCAAGAATTGTCCTCATCATGGAATTGAGTTATGGGAGTTGTTGAACGCTTTTCACGAGGGGCTCCATTCTGAAGATGCTCGTGATTTAATGTCTATCACAAATGGTACATTTGGTACGAATTATGAGCAAGACGATTGGGCATTTCTGGAACAAATGGCGGTCACATCGAAGAGGAAGGCTCAATCATCAAGACGAGCACGACCGGTCATTACACGAGCTCCAGTTCATGCGGTGGATGATGGTAATGTACAATCTACAAATCAAGTTTATAATGTTTGTACAAACTGCAATGAGTTAGGGCATGCTGTGGATTCTTGCACGGTGACTTTTGAACAAGTGGAGGAAGTGAATGCTATTCAAGGTCAAGGGTTTGGTGGAAGAAACTACAACATGAATTCAAATACCTATCATCCGGGTTTGAGAAATCATCCCAACTTCAGTTATGGGAATCCGGCCAATCAATCCAATCCGAATTTTCAAGGAAACACCCAAGGTAACTATGTGCCTCGCCAACAATTCAATAGTCAAGGCAATTACTGGGGTAGGAACAATCAAGGTTTCCAAAGGCAATCCCAACAATCAGGTAATGAGCAAGGTGGTGCAGCGGGTCATGTTACTTCAAGCGGGAATGAAGTTATGGATATTCTTATGATGATGCAACAGGAGATGCAAAAGAGAAATCAGTTGGATGATGCTCGGGCCTAAAAAGATGAAATTCGTGACAAGGCCATTCAATCTTTATGCATCCAAATGGGCCAACTCGCAACAGAAGTAGCAAACTTGAAGAAGAACAAAGGAGAGCTGCCAAGTGATACTGTGGTGAATCCTAATCACCAATCTAGTTCCAAGAGCCCAAAACAAGTACACATTAATGCTTTGGAATTCACATCTCAGGTAAGTGTTCCTTTGTTAGATAAATTACCCTTAAAACTCCCAGATCCAGGAGTGCCATTGATTCCAATTCATATAGGAGACCTTAAAATTGACCAGGCACTTTTAGATCTAGGAGCATGTGTTAGCATCCTCCCCGGGCATTTATATGACAAATTTGATTTTGGTCCATTGAAATATGTTGATACCCTAATAATGTTGGCTAACCAAACACCCATTAGGCCCAGGGGTATGCTAACAGATGTCATTGTAAAGGTGAGAGATTGCTACTACCCAGTGGATTTTCTGGTACTGGATTACACTTTTTCTATTGAGAATGCACCACATTCAGTCATCTTGGGTAGGCCGTTTCTAGCTACTGCACAGGCAGTCCTAGACTGTGAGCTAGGAATGGTGAACATGAAGTTTGGTGAGAAGGTTTTGAACTTAAATATGTTTTCTATTGTTACTAACCCTTCCATCAAGGGAGCATGTTTTGCTGTTGACATGTTAAAGGAAGTGAAAGAGGTTGCAGCTAAAGGAAAGAAGAGAAAGAGAAAGAGAAGAGCAAAGAAAAAGAAGGTGGAGAAGACAGTTGAACAAACTAAGATGGATAGTGAAGGTAAGAAGACTGGATGCAGCACACTTGTTGCACAAGTGTGGGGATGCGGGAAGGTGTGTCAAGTTTCCCGGCAAGAGTTGAAACACTCCACAAGGCCACCATAAGTCAAGCTATTCAGGTTGCATCTTCTCTTGTACAGTTTGTTTCTTGTTTTCTTTTGAGTAGTTCGGTTGGGTGGTAGGGTGGAGTTTATGATATGTTAATGTTTATGTGTCGGGGTTGAATTAAGGAGGTGTTAGTATCATAAAAACAAAAAAAATATATTTTCAATTTTGTGAGTCTTTTATTTTGTTTATTTTGTTCCTTTCAAAACCATACATTGGGGACAATGTATCACAAGTGTGGGGATGAGGGGAAATTTTAATGTTTTTTTTTAAAAAATTCAAGCAAAACATTGTGAGAATTTGAACACCTTGGATTAACTCCGAATGATGCATCGGCAACCTTTAATCATTCTTATTCTTGGTGAGAGTTGAAGCCACACTTGTAGATAAATAACACATTTCTTTGTGAGAGTGGCAACAGGTGGGGGTGCATTAGAACTTGTGCTTGAATACGATCCGAGACTTTAAGTTGGATGTGAATGTGAAAGGAATAAGGGCATTTAGGTAGCCTCGTCTTTGATGTGTGCGAGTGTGGGATTTGGGAGGTTGGACCTCATAAATTATATATATGCGCTTGGTTGCGAGAGGGGCGGGGGTTTGGACATTTAGTTGCCCAATGTTGTGCCTAAAAGCCTATCATTTGTTACCCTTAGCTAGTTACTTCAAAATTTACCCAACTTGACCTGGTCTTATAGTGTTAGTAGTTGTTTAGTAGTTGTAATCATCTTCAATGCTATGTTGAATGTTTGCGTGAAGATTTTGTGTTTGTTTTATTGTTATTAAAGAAAAAATATATATATATAAAAAATAGAAAAAGAAAAAGGGAGAAAAATGAACGAAGAAAAAGAAAGAAAAAAAAATTAAAAAAAAAAAGAATTGAAGTTGAGTACCTTGTTCATAGTATTAGGTTTGGTAATTAGTGGTTATGTTATTATGTAATCAAAGACCAGGTTAAGTTTTCGCTTCTTCATATATATTCCATTTCCTACCCATACACCTAGCCACGTTACAACCTTAAAGTCCCTTTAATATGCATTCATGTTTGGCAATTGTTAAGAGAAGGGTCGATTTAGGTACAAGCTTATAGTTGTGCAACCACCGTTTGCCTTTTGTGTGTTTAGTTCATGGACGTGCTTACTTGTCACCGAGAGGAGGGACATAGCGAGGGGTGTGTCATTTTGGTTGTTACGAAAGGGTTAGTAAAAAGTATTACATGTTTATGCTTGGGTTACATTGATCGCTTGTTTGAAATTGATTTGATATGTTGCTTGGGACAAGCAACGGTTAAGTGTGGGGATGTGACGGGTGGTTCAAGGAACAACCCTTTTATGATGTTAAAACGCGTAACATTCTCTCATTTAATCGTGTAATTATCTTGAATTAGATAACTACAGTTGCTTAGGTTTCAGGCATGTTAGGAGCTGAAAATGGAGAAAACGTTGCGATCATGGAACGAAGTGGCGTGTGTGGAAAGAAGAAAAGAAGAAACAGAGTATTCAGGGAGCCACCGTAATTTACGGTGGCCACCGTAAATTACGGTGGACCCCAAAACTTGCATTTTCCCACCGTATGGCAGAAGTATTTCACCGTACCAACTTGATCTCCACCGTAACTTACGGTGGCTACCGTAAGTTACGGTAAAGATGACTTTTTGGCAAGTGGATTCTCATATTTAAATCACAAGTGGAGAGCTTTTGAGGGAATATGGAGATGTGACGAATTTCTGGAGATTGTCTGGAACTTTTGGCTGTATATTTGCATTAAATACATCTTCAAATCATTTGGTGAAGTGTCTTGATTCATATGAACATTAGAAGCTAATCCCCTTTGAAGAAATCATTCGGGTGGTGAGATTCAAGTGAAGTTTCTTTGGCCAAGCTTTGGTTGATGTGTTAAAGAACAAGATTTTGTGGTACTTTAATCTTTGCTATTTCATTTTGATTGTCATGAATTGTATCTTGAATCTTGTTGTCATGCATAAAACTATGAGTGGCTAGTCTTCTTGTGTGTTTCCTTTTGGTTTGAAGGATTTGTAACTTTGATCATGTTGGTGTTTTCTATTTATGGGATGATGAAATTTATCTTGTGATTGTTTTGTCATGATGATTGTGTATTATGTGTAACGGGTCATTCATGGATTGCTTAACTTTAGCCATACGTTCTTGATGCCATAGGCAAATCTTGATTTAGTGGAAGGGTTGGGTAATTCAATAGTGATACTGATTATCGAGAGATAACCTTGCTAATCTAAGTACTTAGTCCTCTTTGATCACACATAAGTATACACTCATGAATCATGTCTATGTGGTTCTTCCCAATTAACACCAATATCATCATTTGTTAAAATCCGGATACCAAAGGGAAACATATTTCTCATTACTGATTTTTACAGACCAATTTACTTTTACTTCTTGCTTTAAGCCAATTCACAAATCAACAGATTATTGAACTTTACTTATTTATCATTTTAGTTAAACCTAGGTAATTGTAATTTGAATTAAGTTAACACATATTCCACAAACTCCCTGTGTTCGATACCCACTTACCGCTAACTAATTAGTTGTAATTGGTTTTAAATTTGATTGAGACTTCGACCTCACGTCAGAACTCATGTCTCACCTTATCACTTCAAAGAAACAAAAAATGCTGGAAGTGCATTTATTTCAAACAATGATAGTGATAACTCTTATGCTTTGAGTGGTGATGAAGAGGAAGTCAGTTTCTATGCTTCTAAACCCTCAAAGAAATCAACTCAAAGTAAAAATCAAAAGGATAAAGGAAGACCTGCTGACAGAAGGGATACAACTACAACCACAACAAAGTCTTCGCAACAAAACAATCAGTCAGAACCAATCACTGTGATATTGGATTCTGAAGAACAAAAAGCAACATTTGTAGTTTTTAGTTCTAGTTTTCAAGCTTACCTGAGAAGCTCTCTAACTTCAGCAAATATCTGCCAGCAAGACTTGGAAGAACTACATCCTGATGTAGTGGAAGAGATGGATTTACAATGGTAGATGGCAATGATTGCTTACAGAGCTAAGCAATATCTTCGGAGAAACAAGATCCTGGCTGCAGCAAGCAAAACATCAAAGATTGGTGTTGACAAGTCGAAGGTAAGATGCTTCAAGTGCAATCTCTATGGATATTTTTCTAGAGAATGCAATCAACAATCACACCCAGAAATGAGACAACATCAGCAACATCAGCAACATCAGACTCAATCTCATCAACAATCAAACTCTTAAAGATCTCTGCACAGACAACCTCAGCTGACCAATACCTCCCCACCAGCCACAAATGAATCAGCAGGACCTAGTAACTCAAAGGAGTCAGGGCTGATCATACTTCAAGATGGAACTTGTGACTGGAGTATGTATGAAAAGGAAGTCTTGGAAGAGAATCAAGCTTTGATGACTCACATGGAAAACAAAGTTCCTCCAATGGCCAGAGAGGTAAGAGAAAGGTTGTGTTCATTATCATGTGTTGAGGAAGTCGAATGTTATAAAGTTCATGCTCAACAGTTGGCTGACAAAGTAAAAGAAACTATGATTTTGAATGAATCACATGTTAGAGAACATAAATTATATCAAATCAAAATTAATTCTTTGCGAAAGGATTTAGAAAAATTTGTTTCTGAAAACTACAGCCTAAAAGCCCAAGTTGAGCATCTGACCACTTTCTTAACCAAATCCATGGCTGATCATGCATCAACTGAAGTGAAACTTCAGAAGTTTCAACTTTCATCTCAGCAATATAAGAAGTTGTTAAACTCTTATATTGAATCAAAGAATAGGTATGGGTTGGGTTATAATGCTGTTGCACCACCAATAAATGATAATTACACAACTCTACCTGAAACAATGACAAACACATTGTCAAATCATTTTGTGCCTAGCACCAAGATTGATATAAAAACAAATCAAATCAACATTAACAATGAAGCTGAGGTGAGTGAAATTGAGTCTTCTGAATCAGAATCTTTAAAACATAATGACTCAGAATTTGATTATGATAAATGTGATGACTTGGATGATTCTGATAAACATGATGTTGGTCAACTGAACATTGGTAAGAATGTTCATGTTGAAACTGGTCTTCCAAAAGTCCTTAAAGAATCAAAGCTGCTATATCCTTCAAAGCAAAGAAACATGCTGAAGACAATATGTAAGAGGATTGCTGAACTAAATGAAGGACTTCAAGAATTGAATCTTCACAAAAGTTCATCATCAAAAATAGTTGGTGACCATGGATCAAGTGAGAAAAAACCTTCATCTCATGCAGATAAATGTAATAAGAAACAAGCATCAACGAAACATAAGAAAACTCTTCAGTTGAAGTTCTGCGGAAGGAAAAATGTGATGAATCCGTAGAACATCTGCGGAAGAGTAAAGCTAAATCTCCGGAAGACGCATCACAAATAACTGGAAACAAACATGCCCAGAAAAAGTTGGATTTCAAGAAGACAAGGTCAGCTAAAGTTAAACAAGACTCGGTGGATGGTTCTTCTAGCAAAAGCAAGGAGAAATCAAGTGATCCATTGGAGAAGGAGCTGAAGTCCCACAAGCTGAACAAGAAAAAGAAGTCCTAGTCTGAAGATAATTCAGAAGAAAAATACTGCAAATGGTGTGATATGAAAAATCACAATACAGATGACTGCTACTTCAGCAGTTACTGTTCCATATGCAATATGAACAATCACATGACTTCTGATTGCTACTTCAACAAACATTATGCAATCTGCAACAAAAATAATCATTCAAGTCAGGAATGTTATTTCAACAAGAAGAACAAGACAAAGAACATAAAGAAGTCAAATGCTGAAATGTCTGAATCAGATTCTCAATCTTCTGAATATGACAAAGAATCAAAGTTTAAGAAAGGCCAACAAAAATCAAAGCAAAAATCATATGCTGAAGATAAGCCTTTGAAGAAAAGAGTATCAACTCAGTCAAAAACACCTCACAAAAAGGTGGATCTGTCAGACAAGACTAAAGTGAATGATGATTTCTTTGATAATTTTGAAAAAGGAACTCCTGTGACTCAATCAAAATTGAAAGATGATGAAACTTTCAGAAATTCAGGATCAACCTCAAAATCAAAATATCAATCAAAGAAAGATAAGATGAAGATAGAATCAGACAAGAAAGAAGACAACCAAAAATCTGCCTCATCTTTAACAGAATCATCCTCACCACCATCAAATCAAAAAGAATCAATTAGGACTGAAATTAATACTAAAACTTCAAGATTAATTCATAAAGGAGTAACAATTGTAGATACTTCTGGCAAACCCAAGACAATTAAGGCTTGGGTTGTCAATTCTAATTGATTTCTTCTTTTGTGTAGGAACAATCATGGAGAGCTGACAACAAGTGGTATGTTGACAGTGGTTGTTCCAGGCATATGACAGGAAATTGTTCTCTTCTCCATGACTTCAAACATAAACATGCCTCATATGTGACATTTGGTGGGGATAAGAAGGGAGGTAAAATAGTTGATGAAGGAATGGTAACAAATGGTGTACTAACATTTGAAAAAGTGAATTACTGTGAAAATTTGCAGTACAATTTACTTAGTGTATCTTAAATTTGTGATAAAAAATACACAACATTGATGACTCTAATTGTTATATTCTTAAGCCAGGTTTTTCAGTCCCAGAAGAATGGATCCTTCTTAAAGCATCAAGAAAAGGAAACACTTATGTTTTGGATATGAACAACACAACACTCATAAAACATGAAACATGTCTTTTATCAAGTCCTCTGAAGATGAATCTCAATTGTGGCATAGAAGACTTGTTCATTCCAACTTGAAGAATATGAACAAATTGGTGAAAAATGACTTAGTCGTTGGTCTACCAAAGAAAGAATTTTATTATTCAAATCACTGTTCTTCATGTTACAAGGGAAAACAACATAGAGTGTCTCATAAAATCAAAACTGTCAACACTAACACTACACCACTCAAATTGCTTCACATGGATCTTTTTGATCCAACCAATGTGATGAGCATTGGAAAAAGACAATATTGTTTGGTGATAGTAGATGATTCCACTAGATTTACCTGGGTCTTTTTCTTAAAACAAAAGAGTGAAACATCTGAAACATTAATTGACTTTGTGATCAAGATTGAGAATCAACTTGATCTAAAAGTTAAGATTTTCAGGAGTGACAATAGGAATGAATTTGTTAATGCTGATCTAGATTCTTTTTGTAGGAATAAAGGTATTGCAAGACAATTTAGTGCACCAAGAACTACACAACAAAATGGAATTGCTGAAAGAAGGAATAGAACTCTCATAGAAGCAGCAAGAACAATGCTAGCTGACTCTCAGCTACCTATAACATTCTGGGCAGAAGCTGTGAACACAGCATGCAATATTCAAAACAGGATTTTAATTGTCTAAGAACATAATAAAACTCATTATGAGCTCTTATTCAAAAGGAAGCCTTTTATAGGATATCCTAGGGCTTTTGGATGTCATGTATCTGTGTTAAACACTAAAGTACATTTGGGAAAATTTTCTAAAAAAGCCTATGACGGTTTCTTTGTAGGATATTCATCCATATCTAAATCATATAGGGTTTACATTCCAGAACATAATATTGTTAAGAGACTCCTAATGTTTCTTTTGATGAATCCATTTTTACAACAACTGTAAAAGGATCATCTTGGTTATTTGATATAGATGTATTAACGGAGTCATTTAACGCTGGATATTTAATCAATGCAGGTTCTGCTGATACATGTTATCCATTTGTTCCTCCAATTTGAATGAAGTGTCACTATCAGCTGATCCTCCAAGGCCATAACCTTCAAACATCCTGCAGCAAGAATCAAATAATCTGACAAGTCAGCAGCATGAAGATACATCCGGATAAGCAAATCATGCATCCGCAGCCAATGAACATACATCCACAAATGATCATACTTCATCAGTCGATGTAAATAATGCTACAACTGATGCTCCCAGGGGTGTAGAAGATGTTTTGAATCAACTAAACTTGTCAGCAGATCAACAACCTCAATCCGTAGATGTTGCTGTAACTCCTACGGAAGAACAAGATGCCTCCGTAGAACTTCCTACGGAACAATACCATGATGCAGATGATGTTCAAGCTGACTATGTTGAACCTGAAGAACGCTTTGACTACTTTATAGGATCCTCATCACAGCTAAATTCCGCTGATCTAATGGATTTGACAAATTTAGAATCAACCATCCCAGTTGATACTATTTCAACAACCAGAATTCATAAGTCTCATCCATCAGATAATATCATAGGAGACCTGAATGCAAGAACTACCAGAAGCAAAGGGGGAGTGGCAAACATTTGCATGTTCACTTGCTTCTTATCTCAGATTGTTACTGCAAACATTACAGCTGCTCTAAAGGACAATAGCTGGATTGAAGCTATGCAAGAAGAACTACAACAATTCAGAAAACAAAAGGTCTGGAATCTTGTAGACTTGCCTCAAGGTCAGCATCCAATTGGAACAAGGTGGCTCTTCAAAAACAAGCTGGATGACAGAGGCATAATCGTGAGAAACAAAGCCAGACTGATTGCTCAAGGATATACTCAAGAAGAAGGGATAAACTATGATGAAGTCTTTGCTCCAGTTGCAAGAATTGAAGCAATCAGGGTCTTTCTAGCTTATGCTTCATTTAAGAAGTTCACTGTGTATCAAATGGATGTCAAGTGTGCTTTCCTTTATGAAAAAATTGATAAAGAAGTATATGTGGCTCAACCCCCTGGATTTGAGGATCCTGACTACCCACATAGAGTCTACAAGCTAGACAAAGCTTTGTATGGACTTCATCAGGCACCAAGGAAGTGGTATGAAACATTATCATCCTTTTGCTGAAGCATGGCTACAAAAGAGGGACTATTGATCAGACTCTCTTTCTCAAACAAGAATATCAAGATCTTTTGCTGGTTCAAACATATATAGATGACATAATATTTGGATCAACTAACAAGAAGCTTTGTCAAAGTTTTGAAGAGTTAATGAAATCTGAGTTTCAGATGAGCTCAATGGGAGAATTGACCTTTTCCTTGGCTTACAAGTTCATCAGAAAACAGATGGAATTTTTATCAATCAAGAAAAGTACATACACCAGATTTTGAAAAAGTACAATCTTGCTGATACATCTTCATGCAAAACACCCGCTTTAACAATAGACAAGATTGTGCCTGATCCTGCTGGAAAATCTGTAGATCAGAGATTGTATAGATCAATGATCAGATCTTTAGGGGCTATTTGGTAAGATCTGAATCATTAAGTGCTGAATGGTTAAGAGGTCTGAATGGTTAAGAGGCTCTGAACCAGTAAGTGCTGAACCAAAATGTGTTGTTTGGTTGAATCTCTGAATGACTGTACAAAATGACAATTTTACCCCTCTGAATTATTTTGTGCTGAATAAGGTCATTTTCTAAAAGGCAATAATTAGTATTATGTAACGAGTATACAATAAAGCATACCAATTGATGCAACCTAACTTGCATACTATAAATGATCTCACTGGATGCTATTTCTTTAACAACAATATTTCATTTTAAAACTCATATAACCAGCTTTGAGCTTCAACGGCTTTTAAGAAGTCTTTAAATATCACGGAATCAACTTCAATATGCTATTTCTTTAAATAACTTCAAAACCCAGAAACAACTTCAAAAGATTCAATGAAGCACAGGCCCCAAATGGAATCAGCTTCAAAACCCAGAAACAAGAATGCAATCACAACCCAAAAGAACACAGGTAGCAAATTACCTTGCAAGAATCAAACCCCAGTTGAAGATTGAGAGAGAAGATAGAGCCAGGCGAGGCGGGGATGGCAGAGACGGAGATGGAGGAGGCGGCGGGCGGCGGAGGCGTTCAGGCGGCGGAGGTCGCGGTGCTGCGGAGGGCTGCGGTCTGCGGGTCGGGTTCGGTCGTCGCAAGGTGGCCGGCCGGTGCTGGGGTCGGGCTGCGGAGGGCAGCAGAGGGAGGTCGCCAGTGGTCGCCGGTGGTCGCCGGTGCTGGGGTGGGGGGATGACGGGAGTTGAAGTGGGTTGAAGAGGGGGGTTAGGTTTTGTGAGGGTATTTGTGTCTCATTTTCCATTCAGCATGTTTTCATATCTGAACCATTCAGCACTGAATGGTTCAGTTTAGAGCCTCCTCTTTTTTGAAACAAACACTGAAGCCTCTTAATGGTTCAGAGGTAGCCTCTTAATGGAACCATTAAGAGGCTACCAAACAGCCCCTTAATGTATTTAACTGCCAGTAGGCCTGACATAATGTTTGCTGTGTGTGTGTGTGTGCCAGGTATCAATCAGATCCAAAGGAGTCTCATCTGAATGCTGTGAAGAGAATATTCAGATATCTGAAAGGAAAACCAACTCTAGGACTGTGATATCCAAAAGATGGAGATTTCAGTCTTTACTCATACTCAGATAGTGATTTTGGAGGATACAACAACAACAGAAAATCCACAACTGGTGGATGTCAATTTTTGGGACCAAGACTTGTTTCATGGCAGTGCAAGAAGCAAACCAATGTGTCTGTGTCCACAGCTGAAGCTGAGTACATAGCTGCTTCAGCTGGTTGTTCTCAAGTACTTTGGTTGCAAAACCAATTACTTGATTCTGGTTACAATTTCCTTCAAACACCAATTCATATTGATAATTCAGCTGCTATGTTCATCACTGCTAACCCAGTTCAACATAGTAAAACAAAGCATATTGAATCAGATATCATTTTCTGAGGGATTGCCCAGAAAAGGGTTTAATCAAGTTAATCAAAGTGGACACAACAAATCAGCTTGCTGATTTATTCACTAAAGCCTTTGATTTTGTTAGATTTAATTTTCTAATTGAATCTTTAGGTATGATTAACTTAGATTAAATCATCAAAAGCATGTGACTGTTCTTGTGTATAGTAATCACTAATTAAAAAAATAAAAAATAAAAAAAACAAGAACAAAAATATAGGTTTATATATATGTAACCTTTTATTTCTGTGTTTTGTTTCTGCATGACATATGTATGGAAAATGATAGTACACTATGCCTTGGCTTACTTCATCAGCATCATTAAACTTCAAACTGATTTAAAACATTTTGATATGTGAGTAGGTTCATCTTGAGTGGAAACTACACTAAGAGCATGCCAAACATAATGAAAAAGGTGACTGTCTGTGGGAACTCCATTTTGAGGATCAGGCAAGTAAGTCATATCCTGATGTGATCAAATCACTTACCCAAGCACACTATGTAAAACACTTTATAATCTTCTATCTTTGCAAAATTCATATTCTCTCTGTTTTGTGTGAACAAAGACCTGGGTATATGATTAAAGAGTATGATCTTCATTCTCCCTCTGTTTTGTGTAAACAAAGACCTGGGATAAGTACACCTCTGTTTTATGAAAGTAAAGACCTGGTGACTTTATGAGGATAATATCTCAGCTCTCAAAAGAATCTCTTGTGTTCAACTGTATATTATCTTAAAGAGCTTAAACATCAAAGCATTAATGAGACTGTAATTCTGTCTCAAGATATAACTTAGAACTTAATGTACATAGTTTCTAAGTGTGAAAAAGTGATGATTTGACTCACCAATGGAAGACAAACTCTACTGAGAATTGACTGTGGAGCACATGACAGTTACTGATTAACAAACTTCAAAACATGATAAACAACATGCCTAGTTGATACATTACTCATGTATGAATTTCAGTGGATCTATATACTTACAATCAAGTGTGCACCAGATCAAGTATTATTCAAACAATCAACATCAGTAGAAGCCGAGAGTCATAGTATGATCCCTCTACATATATGCATGCTTGTATCGTTTGAGTCCTTAGTTTAATTTTCTTCTTAAATTATTACTTCTCAATTGGACTGTCATATGCCTTTCATGCTTATTTCCAACATAAATTTATGATGAATGAAACAGTTTAACATTAATCACAAATTTAGGGGGAGTAGGTAATGCATGAAAATCAATAAAAAGCTGTTAATTCGTCTTTGAAGGAATTGGAACTTGAGCACTAACTTGGATGCAGGATACAGGAAGCTTGCTTGCTTGTACTCAATTGTCATACAAACAAAGTCAACAAATCAACGTTAATTTCAAATCCCAAGAGATCTGGTGTTTCCTTAACTGACTCAAAGATGTCTACAAATATGAGTCCTAGGTTTCACATCTGAAACAGAACACAATTTAGCAATATTACGGCTGTTGACTATCACATCATTGTGCAACTCTAGCCACCGTCACATCAACAATACATCAATTCAATTGAAGAAATCATTGTTCATAGTTTTTATAATTATTCTTTTGTAATCATTACTCAATATTAATGAAATATATTTGAATCAATTATTGTGTTCGTATTTACTGTGACATTGTGATTGTGTTCTTCAATTAACAATTAACACAATTAGACAACAATTAATGATTATTCCGTGATCATTAACTTGTCTTTGTTTTAATACTGATAATTCCTGAATTGAGATCCTTGGATTCACAGAACAGCCCCAAGCATGTGATGTCACAATTACCTTCTTATCTATACTATATATAAAGGATATGAGAGGGCATTTTAAGATACCATAAAATTAAGAACAATTACTTTATTTAATGCATAAATTATAACTATTTTGGGGGTAAAATAGTATTTATAACATTATTTACATATCACCCCTTATAATTAGTTGTATAATAACCTTACACTTTCTAATATTTACATAAAATTTTACATTATCTACTTCATAAACCAAAAAAACTGAATTTATTTTAACATTTCAGCTATATATTTTAAAATATCATGTTTAAAAAAGTTTTGAGACTATAACTGTAACCTGGGTTTTTTTAAATGTTTTGGTGTAAACTTTTTGTTTAACCGATCCGTATTTTATGAGGTATAATAAGTTAATGCGTAAATGTACAAGTAGTCATACAGAACAAATTTATTTAGTGTTTTAAGTTTTAGCTTAAAAACATATTAAACTTTTGTAAAACTACTACAAGAATAATAAAATATTAAAAACACGTGTCGCATATAAAATGTTGCCCCGCCGCATTGCGTGGGCACCGTTCTAGTAAGATTAAAGCTCATCTTGAAGTGGTTGTGCCTAAGTTTTAGGAGTTGAGATTGTATATGTTGGTGTTCTTGGAGTTGGTGTGTTGCTTGAGGATGCATACAATTCATTTTGGTCGTTTGTTACTGCTGCGCTGTGACGGTAAAAATATTTAGAGCTATGATTGCTTCTGTCTGTAGTTATATTTTAATGAGTAAATTGTCATTTTCGTCCCTGTGGTTTGGTGAAAATTGCCACTTTCATCCAATAGTTTATTTTTTCACATCTGGGTCCCTGTGGTTTACAAATCTTGTCATATTCATCCAGTTCGTTAACTCCATCCAACATTCTCCGTTAAATGAAGGGCATATTGGTCATTTTACATATATGTTTTATTTTTCTATTTTTTAAACCCCATTTAATATATCCCCTTTAAATAAATTGCTATTTTAGTCCCTGTGGTTTGGACATGTTTGCCAATTCAATCCAAAAATCCCACCACCTTAGCATAAAACACCATATCACCACCACCCGTGATGGAACCACCATGTAATGTAAGGTACAAATAACCCACACAAGACCGGGTACCCGAACCCGAAAGCCCGACCCATATGGGCGGAACGGGTAAGCCAGCAGGACATGTGCCCCACATTTAATTACATCGGAATCAACCCAATCATAACCGATAATTCAGTAACGGTCGGAGAATATAAAAGGTAATGGATTTGTCGGGGAATAATCCCTGTAAATCAGCACACTATTGCAGCAGGCAAACACTATAAATACCAGGTAAGGAGGATCGAGATCAGGGCCGGCTTAACGTTTTTGGAGGCCCAAAGCGAACAAAAAATATGAGGCCCTCAAAAGATTATTTATATAAACCCTCCTCCTTTATCCAGGCTTGGGACCGGCAAAAATAAACTAATAAGTTTACAATTGGCGGAGTTAAATTTTTTTAAGTTATTTATTGTGCTTGTATAATCATATTTAGATTAAGAAAGTGGCTCAAAAGCTCAAGAAATACCAAAAAGTACCTGACTCATGTTCTTCATGGATGGAAAATATATCAGCAATTTATTTATCGTCTTCATTATCATATTGGAAAGATAGGTTATTGTGTCTACTTTTACATGGAGAGGTCTCTGCTGGCACCCATTCTTCTGGTATTTCCGATCGCTCACTGAAAAATAATCAGATACAAGGGAAATATAATATTAATGTTAGTGGCTCTTTCACTTTTTGTGCCATAAATATTTAACAACAAACTTCCTTAGAAAGATAGAAAACAGTATCATACAGAGGAATAGATATAAATGGCCACCGCTTGTCTTGTGCATAAGCATCTAGAAGCAACAACGCATATTGAAGCACTGTAAGCAAGGCCTCCTAAAAAGTGATAACCTTCGGACTCCATACCTGTAAATTGAGACATTGTAGAAAACTTTAGACCAAACTGAACCCAAAAAGAGACACATATTCAACAAACATAATCTGAATTCACCTCCAGTATTATGTACAGCCAAATATATGCCCAAAAGGACCAAAACAGCTCCACTATCCAAACTCCCAAATCCGAAATCTTCTTCAATTCTCCAGCTTTTGGAACCACAACACAAACGACATGGATCGGAAACAGATCAAATGCAGCAGAACCAACAAGTGTCCCAGGGCCTAAACCTATCAATTCAAAGAGATTTCACAAACTAAAATCAATTTCAAGGTTTTAATATGCAAATGATTATGTCACATAAACTGAATCAACTACTAACCTCCAGCATAGAGTTCACCAATATTCCGAATCGCGTCAATGGTAGCCAAAGAGATCTGCGGAAAGCTAGTTCCAAAAGCCAGCAGAGATATATCCGCAATTGTAAAGTTCCACACCTTCTCATGCTTAACAATTTTCGTATTACTAACAGAATCTACCTTCACCACCGTTCGAGTCTGCTGAACAACGTACTCCATCGATCGGAAAACCTCGCAGTTATAGCCGATAATCCAATGAAACAATAAGCAAGCGCCACAAAATACAAAAACGTACGAACTCCATCACCGAGTGAAGTTTCACCACGAAGAAGAAATTAGCTCTCACATGAACCCTCCGCCATGAAGCCGGTAAATAATATTATCTCCAACAGCTACCGTATTATCACTACGCTCAAAAGCAATTTCCATAAATAATATTACTTCCGTAAGATCTGTTGAATCTGTTGAAGATCATAATCCATAAACCCTACATGAAGATGAACAATTGTTAGTATTTCACAATTAAATCAATCATCAATCATTTAATCATCATTATCGATAATTGATGACAGGCACAACTCAGAAGGGCACAGTTGGACAGAACTACTCGCAGAGAATCCATACTTGAAGGCTTGAAGCTATGACGCTTGATGATCTCGAGAGTCAGCGTGAAACCGAAATTAAAAGTCGTCCGTGAAGATCGATGCTCATTGGGGTTTGGGGAAGCTGTGCCGCTTGGTCTGAAGTCTGAACCAAGAATGAAGATGAAGTGCAGAAGTGGAAACGTCGATGGTCGATGGAACATCTAATACCAATGGAACATGGGCCAAAAATCAAAAAATGGAGGCCCTTTGATTGTGGGAGGCCCAAAGCCCTAGCATTGGGCTATAATACTGTTGTGCCGGCCCTGATCGAGATCCTCACAAAAAATACACACAAAACCTCCCCCTTAATTATCCCTATCACATATTTTCATTCAACCAATACTTACTCTCACGCCAGAGGGTCGTTCCAGGGATATTTCCCTTTTAGAATGCCTTAACTGGTGTTGTTTTCATTGTGCGTAGGTGTGAAGCTTCAGAGAGCATCGGTAAATCGAAGTTAAACAAGACCGAAACCATCTAGAGTTGGACCTCGTATTTACACACCACACCACCACCATGCCGCAAAACCACCACCGCTCAATCAGAACCACCAAATCATCACCACCACCCTATCATAAAACCTCCAACACCACACCAGACAGGCACCACCACCACACATTAGATCTCCACCACCACACATTAGATCTCCGCCATCACACACTAGATCACCACCACCATGTAGACCCTAGAAACAAACCGTTAATCTCAAACTTATAACAAACCCCTTCGAAAACGTATATGGAACCCTTGAAAACGAGTATTGTAGAGGTATTAGTAGGGTTTGACATGCATTTTCGAAGTAGTATGTTACAAGTCCAATATTGATTGTCGATTTTTAGGGTTTACATGGTAGCGACGATCCAATGTGCGTGGTGGTGGTGGGCGCTCTGGTGTGGTGTTAGCGGCTTTGTGATAGGGCGGTGGTGGTGGTTCGGTGGTTCTTGTGACAGGTAGTAGTGTGGTGGTTATTTTTGGACTAAATTGGTAAATACGCTCAAACCACAGGGACTAAAATAGCAATGTATTTAAAGAGTATATATTAAATCAGGTTTAAAAAAAAGAAAAATAAAAACATATATGTAAAATGACCAATATACCCCTCATTTAACGGAAATTTTGGATGGAGTTAACGGACTGGATGAATATGACAAGATTTGTAAACCACAGGGACCCAGATGCGAAAAAACAAACTATTGGATTAAAGTGACAATTTTCACCAAACCATAGGGACGAAAATGACAATTTACTCTATTTTAATTTAAAATTTTGTATTTTTTATATACAATTGCATAGGTGACCATTAAAGTTTATGTTTTAATTTTTGATTGTTTACATACATATATGTAGGAGTAAGGAGTAAAAAAGCATGCATAATATGATTGTACATGATGCATTATAAGTTTGAAGTTTGGTTTTTAAAGTTATAGTAATTTGCGATTATATATTTTGAAATATCGATATAACATGAGTGTTTATAAATTATAAAACAAAAATTAAAGAAAAATAAAATGTTTTTATATGGTAAAACAAAATGTGAAAGACAAAAGAAAGAGCTAGAAAAAGCAAAAAGTAAAAAGTAAACTAAAACAAACAATAATAAATTTAGAAATAGAAGAGTTAATTTCAGTCTTTATCCATAAGTTTTAATAAAAATAATCATTTTCATTCAAAAATTTAAAAACCTCATTCTCGGTCCATAAGTTTTATTTTTGGATTCAAGTTTAAATAATTTATAAAAATTTTAAAATAAATGAAAATAAATAAAACTTTAGAAGATAAATTGATAAATTTAAACAACTTATGAAAGTTTTAAAGGTAAATCAATGTTTTTAATATTTTAAAGGAAAATGATTGTTTTCTATCAGGAGTAAAATCGAATTTAACTCAAAATAAAATAAGTAATAAAAGCTGTTAAAAAATAAAAAAAAACTTCCCTCGCCCACTTTATTGTTAGATTGTTGCAATAATAGTTGTAAGACAATGGAACGACGCAGGAGGAAAAATTGAAAAAGTTTTGTCTAATGCCTTTAACATAACACCTCCACCCAAAACACCCAATCACATCCAAGTATTGTAGACGTCTTGCTACATTTGTAGCATATTAATATATTGGGTTTTTTTGAAAGGCAAAAGATCTCCAATAAAAAGCCATGCCAGCAAGGAGCTAGGCAGGCAAACCCAATACACAGCAAGTTTTAAATTGACAGCAAAAATACAACAATATACAATAGAAAATGAATTAAGCCTAAATCTTAATCAGGACCCGTTTGTTCCAATCAATATTAGCGATTTTTGCTCTTGCCGACATCCATAGAACCGTAGTGCTTTTAATGTCTTCCAACAAACGACTGAGGTTAGGGATTTGACGAAAGAATATAACACCATTTCTTATTTTCCAAATACACCAAAAGATAGTTGATAGTTGCATATATTGCATCACTAAAATGCGGACTTACCACCTTGTGTATCATCAACAGGTCCTTAATAGAGAAGGCGTAAATGGGCGAAAGTTTGCACCAGTTAGAGATGAAAGCCCAGGCCATTTGGGCGAAATAACATGAAATAAATAAGTGCTCCACATTTTCTGGAGCCTGAAAACAAAGTGGGCAAAGAACAGATGAGATCGTGATGTTTCTTTTAGCTAAGGCAACCCGTGTAGGAATCCGATTCAATTCAACTCTCCACACAAGAATATTCGCTTTTGCAGGCACCCATTTACACCATTCATAAATAAATGATACATCATGATTTGTTGAGGAATGACATAATGCAAGGCGTAATGCCTTAACAGAGAAATAACCCGAGTTGTCTCCTAGTCACTCCCGTCTTCCATTGGAGAAAACGATGAGCTAATTCAGGTCAATGCTTTTTTTTAGTAGCAAGACATCGATCCTCTTTATGTTGCTCCATACACCAGCCATAGTTTTACAACCAGGAATAGGGGACATCATTCTAGACCGAAAGTGTATGTTGAAAATAACTTTTTTCCATAAAGGCTCATCCTCCGTTTTATACCTCCACCACCATTTAGATAGGAGGCTAAGGTTTAGGTACGTTAAAGACCCAATTCCCAAACCCCTTTTTTCTTTTTTGGTACATACTTTCTCCCAACTAACCCATGGGATTTTTTGTTTGTTGCTATCTCCACCCCATAAGAAGCGCTTTTGAATACTCTCAAGTTTGTTAATTACTTTCCCGGGCGCCTTAAAAGGGAGAAGTAATAGATAGGGAGACTATCGAGAACTGCCTTGATCAGAACAAGTCTACCCGCAATGGATAATTGCTTAGCTTTCCACGAGGATAGTCTGAGTTCAAATGTGTCAATGACCGGTTGCCAATTTTTTGACAGATTCATGTTGGCGCCCACAGTGAGACCCAAGTACTTGAAAGGAAGAGAACTAATATTACAATGAACCAATGATGCAAAGTTCAAAATCTCTTCCCCAGGGACATTTAGTCCCAAAAGACAGCATTTCTTGAGATTAATATCAAGACCCGATACAAGATAGAAGCATCTCAAAATTCTAATTAAGTTTTTCAGATTCACAATGGACCATTCACCCATTACAATGACGTCATCAGCATAAATTAAGTGTGAAATATTATGGCCCTCATTTTGCAGCTTAATGTCCCTGAATAATCCCACAGATCCAACCCTGTTAATCATCCAATTAAGTGCCTCCATAGCAATAAGAAAGAGGAAAGGGGATAGTGGATCCCCTTGCCTCACACCCCTAGAACAACAAAACTATTTGGATGGAGAACCATTAATCAAGACAGATGCTTTAGTAGAAAAAAGAACACCCTTAACCCATAGCAACCAACGTTGAGGAAAGTTCATGTGACCGAGAATAGATATGATGAAATCCCAGGAGATTAAATCAAAGGCTTTTTTAAAGTCAATCTTAAAAATTAATCCCGGAACTTTAGCTCGTTTTAACCATGAAATAACCTCGTTAACGACTAAGGGGCCATCAAGAATACTCCTTTTTTCAAGAAAGGCAGATTGAGTTTCCAAAATAATTGCAGGAAGAACAGATTTCAGCCTGTTAGCAAGGACCTTAAAAATGATTTTTGGTATACAACCAATCAGAGATATAGACCGAAAGTCATCAAACGATGATGGATCAGCAGATTTAGGGACCAATACAATGAAAGAAGAAGAACAAGCTTCACTAATTTTACCATGAGCGAAGAAGTAATCGAAAATATCCATAAAATCATTCACAAGGTTCATCCAATAACGCTGAATAAATGCAAAGTTAAAACCATCAGGGCCCAGGGCCTTGTCACGACCACATTCCCAGACCGCATCCTTAATTTCTTCAATAGAGAATGGCCTGATTATATGTTCCGCTTCAGCATCAGAAATACCTTGAATATCAGAACAATCCAACACAGGCCTAGTGGACACACTTTCCTTGAATCTTAGGCTAAAACATGTATACGCCTCCATTTTTATTTCCCCGGGTTTGGAGGACCATACCCCATTAATTGTCATACCATTGATTCTATTGTGCCCGAGTCTAGCATTAAACATACCATGAAAGAAGGAAGAATTTTCATCGCCCTCGACTGCCCATTTAACCCTTGATTTTTGCTTCAAATCACGAATCTATTCTTTTTCCTTATCCAACAGCAATTTTTTAATTTTTATTCTTTCCATACTCTTTTCAGAGGACAGACCAAACATTTCAGCGATTGTATCTAAGTTGTAAAGTTTATCCGTAAGGTCATCCATTCCTTCATTATCTTTAGCTCTTCTCATATTATTCCAGTCTTTAAAGCCCTTTTGACATTCTTGAGCTTCATAGCTAATCCAGCGTCAGCTTTTACACCATCAACCGGGATTTTTAAGGCCCCGATAACCACATCATCAATGCCTTCACACGTTAGCCAAGATGAGAAGAATTTAAAAGGCTTGGGCCAAAATCAATTCCCAATCTAATTAAGGAAAGCGGGCAGTGATCTGAAATTTTCTTTGGCCACGCCATAAGAGTAGAGTCCGGCCATTTGTTAAAGAAGGATTCACATACAAGGAACCTATCCAATTTGCTTGCTTTCAATCCATTATCACACAGGTAAGTAAACTTAGAGCCACCCATACTATATTCAAAAAGAGTACATTCGTCAATAAAGTGATCGAAAGCAACATCACCCGCTTGATTAAAATCTGAGTTAAGCCTTTCGGAAGCCCATCGTACCCCATTAAAATCACCAAAGATGATCCACATACCTGGATATGTTGACATTGCTAGTTTAAGAAAATTCCAGAGAAGACGTTTGGATGGTAGATCTTGAGGAGCATATACATTTGCAACGTTCATCAGCTCCCTGGATCCTACAAGCCTCCCAATTGAAATTAGAGCATTTCACTCCTTGATTGAATGAATTAATTGAAAAGCCGAAGGATCCCAGACACTTATTATGCCACCAGATCGACCAGAAGCAGCTATAAAATCATATTGGACCACCCGATTACCCCATAACTCAGCTAAGGGAATTTTGCTATTATCCGCAATTAGAGATTCTTGTATACCCAGGAAACTAATCTTGTGCTTAAAAATGAGAGACTTTAACGATTTTGTTTTTCTCGAATCACCGAGCCCCTTGATATTGATGGATAGCAAATCCATTAAGACCTGTTGTTACCATCTCCCTCCAATATCACAGATCGAATTTGATTCGTAAATTTTGATAGATCGATTCTGAGCATGGAACCCACTTCAACAGTATTGGCAACTTCCTTATTAATACGATCAATGCATGGGTCAGGTTCTTTGTTCAAATCAACCGGGGGAGTTGCCAGAGGCGGATCAGCATGATTGAGAGGGGGATTTGCTTCCTTCCTGCGAACCCTTCTTCGAGAATCCTTCTCCTTCAGGCAAGCCCTAGATTTAGACTTAGGGGAGCCATGTTTAGCCTTCCACTTTTTAGTCACAAAAGAACCCACGTTGAAAATGATTTCATTTAAACCAAATGGGTCGGAGCCCAAAACTTCAGGCCCATTTATACCATCATTCAAAGATCCCCGAACCGGGTTTTGGCCCATATTAGAAGGATGAGAATGGCCCAATATATCAACCAGCTCAATAGGGACCACAGGAGATGATGTGATAGAATTCGCATGTTGGTAGATATTTGGTGAAACATGCACAGGATAATTACTATCCATGATGTTGTCAGCCGCCAAATCCTTCTGAGCGGGTTCCCGAGGATGAGTCGAAGATGAAAGGGCATTCTCGAAGATCTATGTGCCGTACCCACCTGCTCCGGCACCGGCGACTCTCCAACGACCACGTGCGTGTTAACCGTAGATTTAGAAGTAGAAGAGGGTTTCAGAAAATCTGGAGCCCAATCCCGATCCACTTCAGAAATCAAAATCAAGTACGAACCCACAGACGAGACAAGACGAACTTGTATTTGGATTGGGTTCGGATCCTTAACCAGGATCCCAATTTGGTCCAAAGACAAATTCGCATCAGAAAAAGATACTTTCGACGGAGCTACCACTGAACCAATCACACTACCAATCCTATCAAACGTTATTGTGTTCCACATGTGGAATGGAACTCCATATATTTGAACCCATGCAATATGATCATATTGAACATCCTGTCCATTCCATAACTGAAGAGAGATGAACATAGTCTTCCAACAACTCTCAATGTCTAATAGGGCCTTCTTTACTTCCACAGATGACTTAAAAGAGATGAGGACTTTCAGACCCCCGATATACCTGAGATTAAAGTTACTTGGGACAACACCCCTGAGAAGTTCCTGTAGTCTCTCCAACGTGTGCATGTCTTTAGCCTCCCCAACCAGTGAATATCCCTTCCAAAGTTTTGAAAGATCAGAGACATTCTCAATCCTTATCTCGGAGATAGTCTGCGTGTTGTTTTAGGAGTGTTTGAGTTTAGTAGGGCATCCTTGAAAGAGTTACGCAGATGAGGTTTGAGAATTGTAGTGGCAGCGTTTGACCGGGACGAGCTAACATGGTTAGGAGGTCGCGAATTAACTTAAAGAAAACTAGAGTAATCAATCCTATTCCTGCATTATTTTGCCAGATTGGCGGAAATTTTCATATTGTTAATCATCAGACTGTTTAGAGCCATAGATAGCCTGTCGAGATCAAAAACTTTGTCATATCTAACAAAGCCGAATGTACCCCCGTCCTTCAACTTTTTCTTACTAGGTATGAAAGCATCCACCAATCGACCAAAAGCTTTGCATTCCAACCACAATTTTTTGCTATTAAGGTCTACAGGTAGGTTAGCAAGGAAGTATATTACCACCCCCTGTTCTTGGTTCCAACTTTTCTCTTCCTGTTCACCACAGTTGACCATTGATTTCCATCGTCTTCTTCATGATGCCTCCTAACATCTCCACCGTTCCCGTCATTTCGTCGTCTACCCACTTCTTGCTATCTTGGTCCGTCTTCTTGTCTTGATTCGTCTTCTTGCCCTTCGTCTTCTGCTCGTCTACCGTCTTCTTGAAAGAGTTCACCGTCTGCTCGTCTCCCGTCTTCCATTTCAGTTATGATGTTGGGCATTTATACGTGTGTTTGAATAAGATATACATATCCATTTTATTATTTGTTATACCCCTCTCAAAAATCAATTTCAAAATTAGTCATATTTTATACCCATTTTTTTAATTTTAGGAAAAAAAATCCCTAAAAAGTTTTAAAAACACTTTTTATATAACGATATAAAAACATATTTAAAAATAAATATACAAAATTAATATAAACATTTTTGTAGTTAGAAAAAAACTTTTAGTAAAACAATTAAAAAATATATTTTAGAATTAGAAATAATCCTAAACCAACAGACTAAATTGTTGAAACCGACTTATCTGGTTCAGTTATTTGATTTAACCTGTTAAACCTGTTTATTATTCGGTTTATACGGATAACTGAGCCAAATAAGCAAAATGTTGTGTGATTGTTAACTGAACCCAAAATCGAATTCGCGATTTGATTAGGTTTTTTCGGTTACAAATAGGGTTTAGTTTTTAGTTATTTTCTGTGTTTGGCTTTTTTTGAACATTCATAATTACTACAATTAAAAATAAAAAATTAAAAAATAAAGACTAGAAGAAATAATAAATAAATAAAACTTAAAAGTTTTTAGTTTAACAAATAAAGGGGTGAATGGTAAATAAAAAATATAAAATAAAAAGTTAACTATTTTAAAAAAGTTAAGAGGAGGGATATAAGAAGTAAAGAATAGTTTAGAGAGTGATATGTATAGCACCATCCTATATATATTAATTCTAGAACGTATTATCTATTACTAATAGTGAAAATTATTTATATCTCATTTGCAAGTGTTGGTGGGTTCTTTACCGGCAAGTCATGTGTCATTCTCTGATTGGTTAGTGGTTTTTTTTCTTTTCTTCTTCTTCTTTTTTTTTTTTTTGCTTTTTGTGGTATTTTTAATGGTTTCGTAATAACAAATCGAGGCTAACCAACTTTTTCTTATGTTTTTTAATAACTTTTCTTAGATCTTTTTGTTTAAATTATTTTATTTAAATAGTTATGCCGCAACGTGCGAGTAAAAAATATCGAATTTGTGTTTCGTAATAGTCATTTTTTTACAACTGTAAAATTTTCACCTTACTTTCGATGTGTTTTTTATTTTATGTTTTAGTTTCCTTACATAATGCTACTCATTTATTTATGTTTCGATCTCCAAACCGATCTGTATTAACGTTTTTTTATGTATTGAAACATGTGTATGTCATCATCACAATGCGCAATGGAGTTCAAAAACATATCTTTAACCACAATAACATCGTATGACCCTGACGCAACGCGCGGGTGAAAAAACTCGTTATAACCAAAAGTCAAATGTTTGTTGCCTCTAGTTAAATCATCAGTTATATCGTTTTGTTATCAAAAGATATAAATATTTGTATAATTACATGGACGGAAACTAAGTGTTTATTTGTCCCTTTATCACTTAGAAGCCGTGTGAGACGAAAGTCTCAAGCATAGTTTTGGATGAGAGAAATAAGTGATGAATCCTCATCCAACTCTAATGCATTTAAAGGACTCTCCGGTAAACACACATAGCTTGATAGAAAAAATAATAGATATAGGATATCTTATAGTATTCCTTCCACTTTAATTATCTGTCTCCGCTTGAATTTTTTTTTGTCTGTTTTTATTTATCATATAACAAATAACATAGTTTTTTGAAAATCTTCGTATTTTTAGCATGATATTGAGAAATCTCAATAATTGCTATTACTTAAACAAGCATGAAACATGTGCTTGCATATATTGGAATAAATGTTCGAAACTCTAATAATATATACCCATTTAAAAGCTACCGGTAGAAGTTCCACCTACTATAACCCGTTTTAGAATAGGAATGACGCCAAAAAAACCCAAACGTTAAAATTACTCAAAACCAACTTATTCACCAACGTTAGATTGAAATTGTCTAGGTGGTTCCACTAATTACTTGGTAAAATCCACGTATTATTAAAAAAACAAAGGTTATACAATATCACAATATCTAAGATAAAAAAAATCAATAACACACATTAACTTCTAATGATGTATACAATATTAGTGGTATGCATTTTCTTAAAAGTGAAAACGTATATATAAACAAACAACTAGCAACTCGATTGCAGAAAAAACAAACAACATTATAGAAATAAAAGACCGTGCTTTGCAACCATCAAACCCGACTAATATTCCTCTACTTTTCTGTTAACAAAAGAAATAAGAATCGATAATAAAAGTAAAAATAATATCACACTGTCTTTGTGTTATTCTCATGCAACATATCATTCTGAGAGCGTCTAAGGACCCATTCACGCCATACAGAGATTAACTTTATAAACTATTTCTTAGGTTCAGACAAA
This sequence comes from Flaveria linearis, assembly GCA_024085815.1. Lineage (NCBI taxonomy): Eukaryota > Viridiplantae > Streptophyta > Magnoliopsida > Asterales > Asteraceae > Flaveria > Flaveria linearis. Next base: position 5,957,631 of record CM044001.1, read on the forward strand.
ATAGACGAGTTTAGCAAATCAACCAACTAAAGCGGTGTTTTAAAGATTGGAAATGCCAAATCAAACCACTGAGCAATATTGTTCCATGTTCTAACCGCTATAACACATTCTCCAAACAAGCGATTCATCGTTTCTATATTAAAAGAGTAATCCAGGTATAAAATAGAAGGTATATTTAATCTTTTATTTAATCAAATACAAGCGAGTAGGCAGAAGATCAAGAAGAATTATGCACATTAAAATTTCACCTTTTGGGAACAAAACAACTCCACCTCGTTGACTTCATCTATTAGGAAGAAAATCCTTCAATGTGTGTTCTGACCGAGCTAACTAAGAAATCTTCTTTGACATCTAGAATTCTAGATCCCAAATCCATTTATTATTATTCTCTGTAATAAATTAATTTTTTTTTAGAATCGTGAACTCTTTTGTGCAACTAGATATGTGCTACAGCTTAAGATCTTATTTATGACAAAAAAAAGATGCGTCTGACTAACAAAACTCTAAAAAGTTATTTTTTTTAGTATAAGCTCTAAACACAAAATAAAACAAGTATAAAATGACCATGTATCGTTCTCATCGATTCAAGAATTAATATAACTCTAAAATTGCTTCATTTTTTCCCTCTTTCCTTTCTTGAATCAGTGAGTGTTCTTCGGTTTTAAGCATTCAATGTCACCGATCCTACGCCAACTCATCACCGCCATCTCGTCTCTCAATTTTATTGATTTCCTTCAAATCGGACGGCTCTGTTTGCCCAACATATAAAATACAATAAACTAACAAATCATAATTTGAAAGAGAAAATAACAAGGTAAACTAAAAAACTAAACGAATAGCCACAAGAGTAAGCTAAAGACAATCAAGTGTACAGATCACTAGGGGAGTGGAGTTCATTCAATCAATTTATCTGATTAATGTTTATTTATTTAAATTTGAGTGGAAAAACTATTTATATTTATCTATTAAATTTAAGATATAAAAAGTTATTTTTTTCGGATATAACAATTTAATATTTTGATTTTTTAGAAATCGATTATTTTTTCATTAGAGTATAATACAACAGATAATCTATAACCCAAACGTATTTAAAAGAATGTTATTCTAAGTCTCCATATGCCTCTACTATCTATACATGCCGTATTGATGGCGAAAAATAGTCATATGACCCGTATAGCCTTAGTTAGTAGATGTGACATCACATCAGTCGTGTCTGTATTTGATGGGAGTGTCATACATCCTGGATGATATGTCAGAGCGCTCACACATATGGTCCAGATATAGCATTATGGCCCGCATGATTAGGGAGTATGACGCCTATACAACACGTATAACTCCTTATTGACACTTATAATCCATACAATTAACGATTATAACCCCTTATACGACCCTCATGAGACATACAACAATATTTTCTTAACAACAATATCTCGCTTTAGAGTCCCCTAAATTACTCTTAATTAGATTTGAACTTGGATGATCTTCAAAGAGCGTTTAACTCTTACCACTAGACTACCAATTAAAGTGACATCCATACGACCATATAACGTGTCATGGTGTACGGTCAGTAGGTTGTTGGTGCGTACAGTCTATCTCATGTAAACTCAAAATATCAAAAGATGGACTATAGCGTGTACAACATAATGAAATTAACCCTTCATCAATAACTTGTAGTTTTATGATTTCTTTTTGATCTAGTTGACATTAGGAATAAATTAAAAGGGAAAGAAAAAACGCTCCATGCATTTAACCGTTGCTATTATTATAAGAGACAACTGAAACTTAATATTAACATAATTCAGTTGATTTTAATTTGTATCTGAAGCTACGTCGATAGTGTCTTTCAATCCATCACGACATCAAAATCAATCCCAAATAACCCGATCAAATTTCAATGGATCTGCACACTAAACAAACAAATTAAGGTATTATGACGAAAAGAAGAGAATGCTCATCGTAATAATCATTCTAAGTGATAACAAGTATTCAGAAAAGGGAAATAATCGAAGAAGATGAAGTTCTTGAGCGTTTTTTAAGAGAGAAATAGCATGATCTCCCTCTTATCTCACTTTTTTCTTTTATAAATTTTGCAGATTCAGGTTTCGAAGAAGATTTCTTGAGAGGTGTGTGGTCCCTACTAATGTTTATGTCATTTCTTTCACCTTATTGCTGGGTTATAACTCTTTACCTCTTTGCTTTTGCGACAGAAAAATATTGACGATAATGTTTTTTACCCATTCTTTTGGATGTAAATGGAATTGTGACATACTTTAGTGAGCAAAACAACTATCACTGAGTTGGCAAAGTGCCACCATTTGTGACGGACCAATTTGGCGATCAAATTATCAAATTTTGTTAGCGACTGAGTTTACAATCGAACTCTTTTTGATAGATTTTTAATAATTGATAATCAGTCAAGAATTTTGAAAAGTCTCATTTTTTACATTTCTTCGAATATTCCTGCTTATAAATATTTTCAAACTGTATCTATATGCTACCATTGTTTAGTACTTAGTTGTTAGGTTCATCTTTAAACTGCTAGTTTAGCATTATTGGGCTTTTCTTTGGTTGCTTGCTGTCCTCTTGAGGAAATGTCTCAAGAGGTGAGCTTGGTTTATACCACTTAATTATTTAGTATTTATATATTTTTCATGTTTTGCTCTTTATCTTAAATATATTTTTAAATCTATAAAAAATTACAACACACACAAAATATCATAATATAATTAAAAAAACAACTACCATTATTAAATATAACCAATTACAATTAAATGACACGGTAAGACCCACTATACATATTTTTGAAACGGTAGCATTATATAAAAACTGTAAGACCCACTATATTAAAACCATATAATCTAACAATACATGTGTTTAAGTTTTTAACCATCCGAGCATAAGAAAAAAACCTATTTAAAACCATATATGACACGGTAAGACCCACTATATGTTTATTTGCAATACTAGTATAGTTGAGTAGGATGTGATGATTTTATTTTAAAAGATTCTAAGCTTTAGCCAATAAAAAAACTAGTACTATGCTCATGACTACGATGAAAAAAGTGGATTTATCACAAAATAATGATCGTATACTAAATAAGAAGTTTAAAAATATTAAAAAATTATTACACACAATAAAATATTAAATTGGACATTACTAATTGAGATGTGTGCAAACATTTTAAATGCATACCACCCGTTTCAACAACCATGACTAAATATTTATTTTAAATATCACATATATTGGGTTTGAATTGAACTCGCCACCTTGGTGGTTTTCAAACAAATTTTTTTTGAAAGGCATAATCATATTAAAAAAAATGCTAACTCTATCCAGGAGATAGAGGTACAAGAAGTGCAGGTACACAATCAAAAACGATTAGCAAACATACAAAAGAATAGTCCTCATAAAATATTGGTTACCCCCCGAGCTAAAGACTAAAACTACACCAATCTTTCCATTCAATGTTCCGGATATTTGATCTACTTTTAACCAAAAGAAAACTGGTGCATTTTATATTAATTAACAATCGGTTTAATAAAGGTTCTTGTTCCCTGAAGATAGCCGCATTCCTGCTCAACCAAATGCACCACATTGCTGCGAGAACAATAGCATGAAAGGCTAGCTGTTTTCTCAATGCCACCTGAGGGGAGTTGTGTAGTGTAAGAGGGTCACGAACCGAGAAGGCGAAGGTCGGATGAATGTTACACCAAGACGATATAAAAGACCACACCATGTTGGCAAAGTAGCACGAAATAAAAAGATGCTCTATCGATTCCTCGCAAGTAATTTTTTACTTTTATCATTAGACTACCAATTAATGATAATCATGGCTAAATAATTGTTATGAGTTTTTATCTTGGTCAAAACTAGATAAAAAGGATTTGCTTACAACAATTTCAGACAAAGATATTTAAGGCTTTGACTATAAAAATTAGTCTCAAACCACTTATGGTTATGACTTATGATTGTCTGTGTCTAACATATGAATACGTATGACCTCATATAGATCAAGTATAAGCTATGTTACAAGAAAATAATATATTTGATCATTTATGACTATGTTAAATTTCAAGTATAAGTTATGTTACAAGAAAATAATATATTTGATCATTTATGGCTATGTTAAACTAGTTATGATCAGGCCGATCCAAGGCAAAAGCTAGTAAAGCCAAGCCTTTGGACCTTTAGTTTTAAAGGCCTTCAAATTTTATAACGTAAGTTTATATGTGTAAAAGATTTGGTTATACTAGACACTTTATTAATTTAGTGACCTTCAATCTAATTAATTTGCATCATATAAAGCTAGAAAACAGATTTAGTATAAACATCTATACATACATAATATGTAATTTTAAAAAAATATCTCCGCCAACTTTAAATGTATTAGTTATTATTGTCAAAAAGAGAAGGGTTCTAAATTTTTTTCCGAAAAGGGCCTCAATTTTATAGCTTGATTGGGGCCGCAAAAATGTTGAACCGTGGTTGTGATCATGTTTGACTAATACCAGACTATACTTGACTAATAACGATTATGTCAAACCAATTATGCCCATGTTTGCTACATATTTGGTCATTGGCTTAATAATTATGTTACAGCATAAGGCGTGAAAGATTACCGATGCAAACCACTAGAAAACTTAGCACTCTCTGAAAAAGTAAGAAGGGCTTGTTTGGAATGGTCCGAATGGATAATTAGATATCCAATTATAGTTTTGTCGCAATCTAGATAACGAACCAGTGATTTAATCAGCAGTCCTAAAAATTCCTAACCGAATCAGACTTAAACACCACTTATAAAAGTCGTTCACAAACACCATGTATGTGAAACGAAGATGAAACGAATGGGACATTTGTTAAAATATTAAAATATTTAAAAAGGAAGTGTACAATAATATAATAAACTAGGAATTAAAAATAATAAACGACATAGAGTAGATGAACACATAACAGTTAGCACAGAGCCTCGCTGTTGAAACCGTGAACGCAAATAAAAACAATGTATATCAAAAAAACAAAAAGATAAATGACAACAGAGAGAACGACGTGTGAAAGCTCATTTTTCTTATCTTAAACGTTAAAATAAGATTTTAATTGCATAATTTAATCACGTTGAAGAGTCAACGTTCAGCAACTGTGGTTCGTGTGGGCCCATCAAAAAGATCGTACACGGTTTAACAGCGACGTTAATAACTATAGTTCATTTGCCGACTCGTATTTAACGCCCGTTATCGTTACCAACAACGTGACATTTTTCATTTTCACTCATCTGATTTCAGTTTATAACTTTATCCCCCCATCTCTCTCTCTCAACTGTAATCTCCGATCATCTCACCGGCGATTTTCCTCCGGCGATCAACTTCCGGCGACTCATTTATCTATTACACACACAGGCACACGCTAAGGAAGACGGAGGACTGTAATCGGAGCGTTGATTTGGCTAACGGAAGTCGCATTATGGAGTCGTCTCGGCGGACGGTGCTGGAGTTTAAGTTCGTCGTGCTCCTTTTGTTTTTGTGGATGAATCTCTGTGATATTAGATCTGTCGCTCAACAATTACCTGTTGAAGAAGGTACGGTGCTCAGTTTGATTTTGATCAGTCTCTCTTCGTCGTTTGATGTTTCCTTCAACTGTTGCTCTTCGTTTTTTCATTAGATTTTTGATCTGATTGTTTAGACGAATTTGATTGTCCGTTAGATGATTTGATTTTGGAGAGAATTGGTTGTTGGAATATTAGTGACGATAACTGATAAACGATATACTGTTGTAGTGTTGTCAGATTAGTGCCTCTGTTATTAGCTTTGGAAGTCACAGAACTGATGTTTTTGGAGCTACTTTTACAATATTTGTTAACTGCAGAAGAAAACGATAATGAAATTATCCGACTACTAGTATCAGTCATACAATTGGATGTATTATAAGATAGAGAATTGTGATTTGTGAAGATGCTACTCCAGAACTTTGATTGTTGTTTTATTTCTTTTGATCCTCTAAAGATGCCTCGATCTTCTCTGAAAAAATGTGAGGATACGATTGAACACTTATTTTAAACTGTTTCGTTGTCGGTTAATGTTCCGTTATTAGTCAAGAGCTCTATGACGATTACTCTGAGCGGATAGAGCTTAAGATTTGCACAAAGGAAAACATATATTTGATAAGAGATTGAAAATAACTATTGCAAAAATCGAAAAATACGGAGTATTTTCTGATTTTGACTTCTTCAGTATGATAAACCCAAAGGTTTGGTATATTGATAAAAACGAATGATGACATTTTTAAATTGAATTTCTTGACTTAAACAATATCACTAAAATATTCAATTATTAACGAGGTATCTAATTATAATTTTAACCAATAATAAATGCAATGCCATTGTAAGAATCAATGAATTTGTTTAGAATGATACCTGCTGGAATATTATTAGAATATTAGATATATGAATTTTTTCGCTATGAAATCATGAAAGATATTTGTAAATATTTAATTCTTGATGCATGGACCTTGTCAATTTATTACAACTTGCGTCCCTATTGAATGTGGAGCCAAAATAATTGGTTTAAGAATTAAGATAACGTGTTTGCTGTCAGCCTGATAGGCCCCTTCTACATTTTTTATTTTATTTCCCTGATTTTGACTTTAGAATAGGTGACTTTATAAATCCCCTGATCTATATGGTCTAGACTCTAGAACTGTGGCGCCTATTTTTTATTTCCCAGAAGTTTGACCACGTTTCATTGACTTTAGCCAGTTGGCTACTGACATCTAGATGCATTTACGGCTGAACGGATATGGTGTTGTTTTGGTCAGCCATGCAAAAATTAAGATTTGTTTTCTGCTTTTCTCTCTTGACTATCGACTCCTCACGTGTATTGTTGGTTCCTGCTCCCCTGTCACGTGAGGTTAGGTTTAACAATTAACACTTCCTCCAAAATTGAACTTCTATGGTAATATTTAAATGAGGTATCACCTTAACTTCTTCTTGAACTTTCAAGATTATATATTGGACTTTTCTTAATCTGATCGTTGTAAAAATGACCAGCAATATTATATCTTTTTATGTCAATTCATATATTTTTCTTTTTCTGTTTGTAACAGTTGAAGCCATGAGGTCGATAGCCTCAAAACTACAATATAACAATTGGAATGTTTCTCGTGATTCATGCAGCAGAGGTTTTGGACTTAATGACACAGTTGTCTTAGATGACAGAGGGCTTATGGATATTGGCAGCAATGTGACTTGCAACTGTACCTCCACAGTTTGCCACATATTAAGAATGTATGAATCTGCATGTCTATCAAATCAAATCACTAAATGATTGGGAGCTAAAAGGATCATTTTTTAGCCTTTGATCATGGAACAAACAAAACGAGAGATTGTCACGATTCATGGAGTAAAACAGAAATAATAGAGAGATCTCAACCATCTATTGAATTATGATCCAAAGGCTAAAAAGTGGTTCCTAATTATTTAATGGTTCTCTTTCAACCTCACGCATGTAACTGATTTGCTCATTCAATTTTTCCATCAAACATTATCCATTCTAATAATTTTGTTGTTTAATATCCATTATTGAGATAGCTTTCTATCCAGTTTGTCTTGATCAGTGTTTTGGATGTCTTTCCATGTTTGTTCTTAAATTGCAGCCAACTAAAAGGACTCAATTTGGCAGGAGTTCTACCTGAAGAATTTGTAAATCTCACTTATCTGACAGAAATGTGAGTGGCCCATTAAGCTTTGATTATGCTGGAAGTAGTAAACAATATATCCAATTTAACTACATAAATCATATTGCCTGAATGTCTGTATACGGTAACGATCATTTTATCTTATTTGAGTTTAAGTTTTGTACTATTTGTTACACAGAGATCTATCTCGCAACTATATAAATGGCACAATTCCGTCACGTTACAGTCAGCTTCGCATTAGCGTTTTGTAAGACTTGTAATTCACTTTAGTTCTTACATTCCTTCACCAGAACTCTGTGAATTTACTCTTTGACACTTCATTTTCCACAGGAGTCTTTTGGGGAATCGAATCAGTGGGCCCATACCTGAAGAAATAGGTGATATTTCTACACTTGAGGAGCTGTAAGTGAAGATCCTTACATGACAAATCTATTTACAACCTTCCATTGCTTATTTACAATTTTGATCTGTGTAACAGAGTCTTAGAAGACAATTTACTTGAAGGACCACTTCCTCAAAATCTTGGTCGTTTGTCCCGCTTGAGAAGATTGTATGATTACTTGGCCTTTACCAAATATTGTTTACTTTTTGTTCATTGTTATAATTGTTAGAAGTTAATTATCATCGTTCTTGCAGCCTTGCTTCTGCAAATAACTTTACAGGAACCATACCGGAATCCTATGGCAATTTGACCAACTTAGAAGATTTGTAAGTCATTTTTGGTTTATTTTGACCAAAATATTTTATCAAAATTTTGAAACATTTGTACTCTTCTTTGTTGGATATTTTAGTGTAATTTGAGATTGTGTATGACATTCAAATAAGAGTGCACGCTTGTTTGAATGTCATCGGGCCTAACGGGGGATCCAAGGGGAGGGTTCGGGGGCAGCACCCCCGAGAGAAGCGTGGTCCAAGGGGCGGCAACCCCTGGCGTGGTCCAAGGGGCGGCAGCCCCTGGCGGGGTCCAAGGGGCGGCAGCCCCTGGCTGGGGTCGAGCTGCCAGGTCAGCTTGGAAATTTTTATTTTTAGACAAAAGTCCTTCATTGAAAATGCATTAGAAATTTAATTTCGGACCAAATATGCATTCGTGGAACTTGAGGGGCTAAAGGTGTAATTTACCCTAAGAAGCAGTTTTCTTGAAAACTAAAAAAATACGCTCCTGCGTATTCGGTTTCTTGATCCCCTAAAAAGAAATTCGATTTCTTTATCTTCAAAAAAATTGCTCAATCAAAAATCCATACGAAAATCTAGAATCATTCTGATTTTATCCAATCAAACGTTGGTAAACACTCCAATTGTTTGATCTCAAAGTGATCACGTGACTTCAGATTTATCCAGTAATTTTCGAGAATTCCCCAACATTCTTGCAGTAGGATAGACGGGAGTTCATTATCTGGGAGAATACCTGATTTTATCGGAAGCTGGACAAACCTTACGAGACTGTGAGTATTATTTTGCTTCATTTTGTTAAACAGTTCAAATTTCATAGTGTCATGTTATATAATCTATTGTGCAGTGATTTGCAAGGAACTTCAATGGAGGGACCTATTCCTTCTACCATATCTCTGTTGACAAAGCTGAAGGAATTGTGAGCACTTTATTAAGCCTTCGGTTTGTTTTATTTCTTTTTTTCCTTCTTTATTTGAGTTTTCGTAAATCCATTTTGGTTGTCAGGAGGATAACTGATTTGGCTGGAGCATCAAGTTCAAGATTTCCTGATCTGCGAGCTCTGACTGAGATGACTAGATTGTAAGTTGATTGCTTGAAAGCAAAAGGAAATAATGAGTTAATTAGCTTGATTAAGTGTGTTTAAAGTATTTTTACTGCAGGATCATGAGAAATTGTCTACTTACTGGCTCTATACCTGAAGCCATAGGACAACTGAGCAAATTGAAGACTCTGTAAGTCTTCATTTTATCTGTTGGGGCAGTAAGGACTTGACCATTATTATCTAAAATAAATGTTCATCCAAAATATTTCTTTTTGCAGAGACTTGAGCTTCAACACTTTAACTGGTCCAATACCTAATTCAATTCGGACACTAGAGTTTAATTTCTTGTATGCAACTAATTAGAAATATTTCACAACTAAATTCATTGTTATTTTGATTTTTCAATATAATTTGAGATATAATGTTTTCTTATGACTCCATGGATGTAGGTTTTTAAATAACAACTCGCTATCTGGAGAGATACCCGGTTGGATATTTGAAAGCAAAGAAAAGATGTTAGTGATTCCCCTTTGTTATTATAAATTTTTAATCATGTTATATGTTTTAAGTACTTGTGAGCATATTGTAGAGACGTCTAATTTTAATCACTTCCATATCTTTTATTGTAGAGACTTATCTTATAACAATTTTACACGGTCTCAACGACAGAACTGTGTGTCATCTAGTTTGTAAGTTTTTTTTATCCTATTATTTACCATATTTAAATATAACTTTCTATTTTAGCTTCTCACTCACTACCTTTACCGCAGGAATTTAGTTTCAGCCCTTTCACCTTCAGCCACGAACAACGAGTATGTCCCATCACATAACCTAATATATATACACCCACACATTTTTGTTTTGTATATAATGATGTGACCTAACTTGAACTAATTTTATAGAAATGCTTGGTGTTTGAATGACCAACATACTTGCAGCAGAAAACCCAACCGTAAGAGTGACAAAATATGCCTTTCCTTTCTGTTTTTTTCCCTTGAGGTGGCAAAATGGTGGGTTAGGTAACCTGTCAAAATGATTGATCAGGTTGGGTTGTATATAATTCATATGTTAAATGTGATTACACAAAGTATATTATTACAATAGTTGTCTATATCTTTTGAATAAAGCAATGTAGGACTTGATATGCGTTAGTATACTTTGTTGACTTTTGATCAGTTTCGTTTCTAAAATTTATTGTTTATTGATAAATCTAGAATAAGAACTTAAAACAAATCGTTCCGTATATGTGTCTCAATCTTCACCTCAATTTTTATCATATCCACACTAACATATTCACAAATGCAATACAATGCAGGTCATTCTTTATTTATTAATTGTGGTGGAACCAGAACAGACTTTGATGGAAATGAATACGAAGACGATTTAACAGACGAACAATCTTACTTTTATTATATTCCGGAGAGATGGGCTTATAGCACCAATGGTGTTTTCATGGGCAATGAGAGAGCTCCATTTATTGCCAGCCCAACAGACGTTACAGGCGGTGATATATATAGAACAGCCCGTTTTTCTCCCACTTCGCTCAGGTACTATGGACTGTGTTTGCGGCAGGGGAGTTATAAAGTGAGGCTTCACTTTGCTGAGATAAGTTATACTGATGACATGACTTTTAGTAGTCTTGGAAGACGTTACTTTGATATCTCTATCCAAGTAAGTGACATGCCAACTTTGCTTAAATTCTATATTTTATAAAGGGGCAATTTTTCTAACCTTGAAAAACTACATATTTCCTCAAATCATACCAGAAGACTTGACCATTACACATTATACATTGAAATTTTATGTGTTGGGAAAATATGTAATTTTGCAAGTTTAGAAGAGAATATATATAATAACCCTTTTATAAATGGTAAATTTTGTAAAGGTTAAACACTGCCAAAATTTCATCAGGGTTTTGTCAAGAACCAGCTTTGTTTAATTGTTTAGATTCTATAATGATTTGTTTTCTCTTAATAAAACATAATACCCCTTGTTGATTTTCATTTTATTGAACCATTCAATCTGTTTCCTTTTTAGCCAACCCGAATCAACCCATTATTAACCAGATGGATTGAAATTGCCACCTTTAATTGGAGAATTAGTTACAATATTAATATCGCTTTTCACGTAGGGAGTTGTGCAAAGGGAAAACTTCAACATTGCGGAAGAAGCTAATGGTGTTGGCAGGGGTACTTTCATAGATTTTGATAATGTTATGGTTAATGGTACCACCCTGGAGATCCACTTGTACTGGGCAGGGAAGGGGACTACCGCCATTCCAGATAGAGGTGTATATGGGCCTCTGTTATCCGCTATCGCAATAACACCAAGTTAGTGCCATCTTTTCATTTGTTGATGTGGCAATGATTTCCTTGTTTCATGCCTTGTCATTGTCCACGTTATTTTGATGCTGACATGGGATTTCCCCCTTATGCAGATTTTGACGTCAGTACAGGATCAGGACTCTCTAGTGGAGCTATAGCCGGAATTGTGATTGGTTCGTGCGCATTTATTGCGATAATTTTAGCTCTGCTTTGGAAGAAAGGTTATTTAGGTGGAGATAAAGACGATAAAGGTATGAACAACATGTAAATATTTTGTATGTAAATTTGCTTTTTGCTAGAGATGGCAATATAGGCGAGTCTTGCAACATGTCAAATAGATTCCAGTTAAAACAGGCCGTGTTAGGTTGCTGTAAACACTCTTTTGTCTACCTTTTGATTGTTTTGTAAATAATCAGCGTCACTTATGAAAAAGCAATAGTTTTATAATAATAATTTAAATCATTGCACAGAACAAATTAGGAGGATGCATGGAATAAAAATAACTTTTTGATGAATTTCAGCCCATTTGACTCGTACCCTCTTTAACTGTTTTTTAGTTGGTTCATTCAAAGTAATCGAGTCAAAATTCTCACCTCTAGCTGTTGTATGTTTCAAAATCATCTGTTATCCCTTTCCCTTCAAGCTAAATCATTATTTTTGTCATAGAACTCCGTGCACTTGAACTACAAACGGGTTATTTTAGCCTACGACAAATCAGAACTGCAACTCATAACTTTGATCCTGCTAATAAGATTGGTGAAGGAGGCTTTGGACCCGTTTACAAGGTGAAAAGAATCAAAAGATAATACTCTAAACATTATTTTTTGTTTACTTGTATATTTAAGGTAATATATATCAAAATCTTCTATGTTTCTTTTTAGGGTGTACTCCCAGATGGTTCTGAAATTGCTGTTAAGCAATTGTCAGCCAGATCAAAACAAGGGAACCGTGAATTTGTCACTGAAATAGGCATGATATCTGCTTTACAACATCCAAATCTTGTAAAACTTTATGGATGTTGCATTGAAGGAAAAGAATTGTTACTGATATATGAATACTTGGAAAATAACAGTCTTGCACGTGCCCTATTCGGTAAGTGTTTCACTCTCCTGATACTAGCATTTTTTATAAAGGGTGTAAACGAGATGAGCTGAGCTTGAGATCGGGCTCGTTTAACTTAACAAAGCTCAAGCTCAGTTCATGCTCGGTTCGTTTACTATTTTATTAATTAATTTATTTGCATACATGTATTATTGTTTTGAATGATTATACTTTTATATGTGACAAAATACATACTATTTAGTTAAAAGTATATATTTATATGAATAACATGCTCGTTTATGCTTTCTAGTCTAGTCAAGCTCGATATATGAAGCTCCGGCACATGTAAGTTAATGAACTACAATTCAGGCTCGGGTTTGTTTAATCTCAGCTCGATTCAAGTTTTTAGCGAGTAGTTCATTAGCGTATCAACTCGTTTAGACCCTTATGTTTTATACCTATTTAAGGAAGCAATTAGTTAACAATAATATGTTATAGGTCGTGAGGACCAGAAACTTAATTTGGACTGGGCCACAAGAAAGAAGATATGTACGGGAATAGCACGGGGATTGGCTTATCTCCATGAGGAATCAAGGTTAAAAATAGTTCATAGAGACATAAAAGCCACCAATGTGCTTCTTGACAAGGGTCTTAATGCCAAAATATCAGATTTTGGTTTAGCAAAATTGGATGAAGAAGAGAATACTCATATCAGCACACGAATTGCTGGAACAATGTGAGCCTCAGGATTATTTTTCTCAGCTTATTTTACACTTTTCATGTATGGAAGAATTATTCAAATCTGGTGATGTTTATTGGTGTGAATTTGTAGAGGGTATATGGCTCCAGAATACGCAATGAGAGGGTACTTGACGGATAAAGCAGATGTTTACAGCTTTGGAGTTGTTGCGTTAGAGATTGTTAGTGGGAAAAGCAATACAAATTACAGGCCAAAGGAAGAGTTTGTGTACCTCCTTGACTGGGTAAGCTTAATCTTTCAAACCCTTATTTATGTGCTTATATTAAAGATGGCAAGATATATGGGTCGGGTAATGTGTCTTAACTTTTTTTACTTGCTTATACATACATATATATAAGAGTTTATATTGGATTCAAACAATCAACTTTCATCATTTTGTCGATTTAATTAAAAAATCTTTTAAAGATGGTTGTTTAATCTTTTTTAAACTAAAGGACTTGTAGGCTAAAAGTGTCATAGTGTGTAGTAAAGCTAGTCCTCAAGTAGTTAAGGTATCTAGTTAGGTTTAAAGAGGCTGTGATTTAGCTGTGTAAAATAAATTAACCATATTAACAAGTCAAAAGAGTGAGAGTGTCGAAAACGCTAAAAGAAGTCAAAAGGTTTAAACCATCAAAATCTGAAAGTTTCGTTTTCATTATCAGTAACCCTTTAATGTATATATAACTTATGATTTAAAAAACAGTGTTGTTTATGTTAATAATCGAAATCTTCATATTGAAACAACATAGGAGATTTAAGACTGCATACGCTTTCGATCATTTCATGGACGCATTTCCATCTTAGCTAGATTATTTGATTTAAAAACTGATCATTTTCATTTTCCTTTGTGAAGGCATATGTGCTACAAGAGCAAGGAAATCTTTTGGAACTAGTAGACCCTAGTTTAGTAAAATACTCAAAAGAAGAGGCAATGATGATGCTCAACCTTGCTCTTCTATGCACAAATCCATCTCCCACTCTAAGGCCACCCATGTCCTCTGTGGTCAAAATGTTGGAAGGCAAAATGCCGGTTCAGCCACCGATGGTCAAACGCGGTCCAGGGAACCCGGACATGAGGTTCAAAGCCTTTGACATGACATCACATGATAGTCAAACACAAGCCTCCACTGTCTCAGGTGACAGTATGGAGCCCAGGAGCATCTCTACAGATGGTCCATGGGTAGATTCATCAATTTACAAGGATGATAGCAAGGACACTTCTCCTTCAGAAAGGAAGCTTCTTCCTGATCTTTATGACGTCAGTATGTGAATCAACAGGTAAGGTTTATGATGATTTTTATTCATTTGTTATAAGTGTTTATATGTCAATTTATAATTTTGTAGATGAATAATTGGAAGTGTGTAGTTCTGTAAAATGAATAATTGTAGATCGATTTTTTGTTTTGCTTAGGTCTACGTTGATTACCTTGTGTGTATACTATTATTTCACTTGGTTTAGCTAGGGATTTTCTCATCCTTATTTTGATCCTCTTAAACTTGATGTACTTCTATCTTTATATGTTATCATATTGTTTGTTAGCTTAGGCTGTGTTCTGTCTGTGTACGCTATCTCACTATGGTCATCTTATTGTTACCCTATTGTGTTGAAACCTTTGAATGCTATTTGTTATATGATGCATGTTTGGAGCTAATGTTCTCATTTGAAGCGACCTCTCTATCATTTAAAATAGAAGAAAAGCTTGCCCCCACCCTACCTCTTAAACCCTACATATAGTCGGACTATGTGCTACATATATTGGGTATGTTTTAGATATATTGGGTATGTTTGTTTATTTATTATGTATTTCTATCAAATTGTGCTTATTTTGTTATCCTTGATAGTAGTGTGTATATGTATATATAAATTCTAATTTGTTGCATAAAACATCGTAACTAACCTAGATTGGTTATTAACGGTTTCGGTTTGGTTTTTGATTTCATCGGTTTGTTATTAAATATTGGACACTCCTACCCTAAATCGACTCATTTCTACATGACTCTATATCTTGCCGTTTTGACCCTAACAAAATTGATATTTTTATATCAGTAGTTTTGGCCTAAACTATTTTGATTATAATCCGTTTTGACTCGTTACCAGACCTGACCCACCCGTTATACCAGGCTTAATTGAACTATAGTATATATTATACATATTAAGTTGCATGGATTATAATAGAGCGATTTGGGCAAGCATACTACAACAAAGAAACGTACAGAAAGGAACAATTTCACAAACTTGCATTGATCCATCTTCCGACCACCCTCATATCTTCTCCAAGTTGCATTTCATCTGCAACAAGCATGAGTTTCAGATGCATATACGTTATTTTTGAAAAACTCTACATTATCCAAGAAATTAAGCTGGTTATAGCATACCTAGTTTTTGAATTTCCAAGAGTAAGCTCAAGATCATCAGACCCGCAAACCTCGTGAATCCTTTCTCCTTCCCAAGGCTTCACCTTACCAAATGCAAATTCATCAGAAACCACTTCTGCCATGGGAATGTCAGCATTGTTATCAAAGCCTGCAGGAATTGCAGGAGAACATGTCCCACTTTGCCCGGGTGTCCACATTCGCGAGCCACCGTGAGACAAGCCCGTTTCCTTGAACCCGAACGGATTCGCTGCCACGAGGCTGAAAGTTGGTGATGTGGGACGAATGCCAGTGAACCATTCGGACGTAGGTGCTCCCCATATGGTGCTGGTTTTGATTCGAGTAGGTGATCGAGCCGTTGGGGAGCTCATGGGTGGAGTCACGGGTGCGCTAATGGACCCGGTGTGGATGTAAAGATGGGGAAGTTTGGTTGAGTGTGATGATGAGGATGAAGAAGAAAGGTTCTTGAGCCATGGGATGAGTGAGTCGGGGTGGGTGTTGGGTGCGTAAGAGGATGATGATGGGCTTGCAATTGAAGACGATGGTGGGCTTGGGTGATACGACGCATATGGGCTGGGCTGGTATGATGAGCATGGGCTTTGTGATGCAGATCCACCGATGTCCATCCGCTCCATAGGCTTGCATCCCTGGAAATATTAAAATAAAATTCAAAAGGTTGATAATTTGTTTTGAAACAGTAAAATTGGTAATAAATATAAAAAAGTAGCTAAAAGTTAATACACGTAGGAGTGGTACATGCGATCATGCATGAAGCTTTACATCATATAACTAAAAAAAATCAATTTATACTAAATTTTATATGTCATCCACTTCTCGCTATCCTCGCCCTCACAACCACTATCTTTTTCTGTCCGTAACCGTCCGTAACAACATACTTTTGCCTTGAAAAATTGTGTTGTCATTCGCCTCTCTTCCACCTCAACGCCACCTCAGCCACGAGCCCACGGACCTCCCATAAACCTTCAATCGAGATGCTCTTATAGTCTTATGTGCATCTTATATGTGCATCTTAGAAAATGACCATGAATGTAACAAATTTTAAGATACAAATCTTTTACTTCAAAATGTAAGTCACATTAAAGCAACCTCTCTAGTTACTTTCAGAAATCCAGAAAAGAGGAATTCTTTTGCTTTAATCTTTAAACACGCCGTAAAAGACATTATATGCATTTGACTTTAGCACCTAGAAGATAACAGCTAATTTATAGCATTCACATCTCATTCTTTAAAAATATGTGAGTAGAGTTTTTAAATTATATGGTATGGTTTTGGGTGGTTGTGAGTGGAGGAGAGATAAAATGTTACTGTTCATCTGTAAATTTGAAGATTCACTGTTCAACCCTTATAAATTTTTTAATATTTTTAAAAGTTGTTGTGAGTGAAGGAGAGAGAAAAGATAATAATAAAGGTATTGAAAAATATTATTTAATTGAAAGGAAAGAGAAAAAGTAGTTGTTTTTAGTGTAAGTATAAGGATAAAAATAAAGAATGGGATGTGAATGCTCTTATTATTCTACAACATAACTTGAGTTCTTTGTGGAAGTGGAAACATGAAAATAGCCATCGATTGGTAATGGACTTTATAGAGCTAGTACAAACACTACCAAATCAGATGATACCCCAAATTATGAAGACATGTCCTATCAATTCAATAGTACCACACTAAAAACCAAAAAAAAACTGCACGTCATATATAACACTTCTTTTTATAATATTTACACTCACGTTTTTATAACTGTATTCACAAGTAATTTTACTATTTTAAAAAGAGACGAGAATAGAAGTGGTGATTAATCATCAAACATACATATCCACTAATATCTCACTCATAAAATAAGGTCCGCTTAAAATTAGAACAAAAGCTGAGCTCCAAAATCTACAATCCCTTTTCTTTCTTATATATATTTAGGGTTCTTCATGAATCATGAGTAAAGCCAAGGTCGGCTTAGGCTCAAGCCTGAATTAGCTCGAGAACCTATACTGAGCTTAAACTCGGTTTATTTATAACTTGAGCTTGCTTGATGAACCGACTCAAAATTAAAAAAGAAGGTAGCTAGATAGCAGCAGCGGCTAGAGGGACCGAAGATGAAAATGAGAAAGGGGAAGTAGATAACAAAAGCAACATTGCTAAAGTTTTTGCCCCGAACATGACCCGAGTCCATTCAATTAACTTTTATACATTTATATGAACAATTCCATACCAAATGACCTCAAAAATCAAACTAGTTATATTATAGATATTTAAACAGTTGTGTATTTATATTATATTATAGACTTCTAGAGTGTAAATAATACTACACTATTTAAGCAGAGCCCTATGTTTTGTATTTTCAGCTCTAGCAGAAGAAATAACCTTTTATGAACATAGAATTCAATTATTTACAGTTTTGGTACACATGCTTACTGAAAAAGGACCTGTGTGAAAAATTAAAGCAAAAGAACCAGAGAAAAAAATTGCCATTATTTATCAAAATTATTTTTGTCTTTTTGGCTGATTTCAAAGTATACACCAAGTAACTTTTGTAACAGTGACAACAAAATTACAAAATGGACATAAATATCCCTTTGGTCAGATCTGAAGAAAGAGTTTCTCAAAAATCTACGAGGGTAATATCGTCTTTTCGATTTTTTTCACTTTGGGGAATCTTTCAGATTTGCACATCTACGGTTCTACGAAAGAAAACAAAGAAATGGATAAAAATGCACCAAAAGTCTTAAACAAATCCAGGCCGGATCTAATGTACGCCGAGAGTGATCAGTATCAGAAAAATAAGCAGTCTTATGACCTAAGCCTAACCGTATCTGGTCCAACAAACGTCCGCTAAAATGCGCAGGGGAACACAGGGCCTGTACACGTCAGCATATTGCTAAACGCGCCACCAGTCCATCGGCAGATCGAGACCGCACGGAGCACATTCTCCAACCGCTAAGTAAAAAAAACTGTGCCTCGTGACACTTTAACATTAAAACCGACGACAACGATGGTGACGAGTACCTTAATCCACCAATGTCACTAGTCGACCGCATAAGCACATTTGACACAAACAATATTACGAACTGAAACCATTATAAGGTATCAGACTCAAATCAGTTATATAGGAAACAACTCGTCATTTTAAGTTGAGTTCTTAGATTAACTTTGTAACAATTTTATTAGGGCAAAACTTAAAAATGTTGGTATGGAGAGAAAAGACTATAACCAAGTAGGACGTTGACCCTTAAAAAAGCGAAAAGTCACGAACCGATATCATTGTAAGATATAAGACTTATTACAAGTTGGTCGTATAGGGAACAAATATATAAGGTTTATAGACTAAATAGACTTTAGCACCCGAGCCTCATAGGTTGGTTGAGTTCTCATGTTTTCTCCGTAACAAACAATTTTTGTAAATTATGATCATCAATTATGTGATTTTGTTCCATCAATTGGTGTTAGATTTCTAGAGAAACTAACTCCTAGAAAGCATTTAAACCTTCAAATGGTCATCAATTATGTTTTTTTAAACAGTAATTGTGCGACCCAGCTTTGAAGTATAAGTGTCATTTTAATCGGGTCCATCTATCCGTATTTCAGTCAAGACCACACCTCTGAGAGAAAACCCAAAAACCAACTTAAGAGTGAAACTTGAAGTAATGATATTTTCTATATTTAAATGTCATTAATTGTGAATACCTCACCTTAACTGGCTATGAATAATCGTGATTTTGTTCCATCAATTAGTGTTAGATTTCTAGAGAAACTAACCACTAGAAAGCATTTGAATCTTCAAACTTATGTGACCTTAACAAATTACTGTAAACCGACGATCCTAAATCCAATTTCAACAATAATCAACTGCGAGATCGGAGATGCGAGAGCATACATACCTTACGATAAGTAGTTCCATCCGGTTCAACGGTCCAACCAGCCTCATCGGCGAGTGCTTTGAGCACTTCATTGTTATCACAATGCTTCGGCAGCTTGTAGTTACCGTACATCCTCAGGCCGGTGAATATCTTCGCAGCGATCGCTCTCCTCCTCCTCTCTCTCCGCTTGTTGTTCTCCCGCTCCTTCCACGTCGGCATCCTCGTTCCTGACGTCATCCTTCTCGCTCTGAACACACGCAACGATAGAGATAACTGATAAGAGATGAGTGTTTGAGTGATAATAATGCATATATCGATCAATAGTTCAATGTACAGCAACGATAAAGTATAATCGCAGGAAGATTTTGAAATGAAAAACTGGAATATTGAATCGCTTTTGTTTTGTAGCGTTATGATCATAAATGCGGTTCGATTTCAGCAAAACGAACTCGATAAAGTGAAATTGCAATCAATTAACGAGTTGATGAACGAAAACTGAAGTGACGGAGGAATTACTTGAGAGTAATGCGACGGAGGAAGGCGCCGGAGAAGAAGCTGATCTCCGGCGAGGTTTAATCGGAAATTGAGAGAGAAACTGCAGAAATTATAGGTGAAATCTATGAATAATGCACATATCGATCAATACAGCAACGATAAAGTATACACCGCATGAAGATTGTGAAATGAGATGCTGAATCGCTGTTTTTGTAGCTTTATGATCATAATTCATAAATGCGGTTCGATTTCAACAAAAGGAACTTGATAAAGTGAAATTGCAATCAGTTAAAGAGTTGATGAACTAAAATTGAAATGGAGGAGGAATTACTTGAGGATTAGTGCGGCGGAGGAAACCGCCGGAGAAGAAGGTGAGCTCCGGCGAAGTGGCTGAGCTCCGGCGAGGTTTGATGGTGAATTGAGAGAGAAAGTGGAGAAATTATAGGTGAAATGTGTGTGCGTGTGTAAAGAGGAGGTTGGACCGTGACATGCAAGCTGTGAAATGTTGCTGTTTATTTACGCTTCTGCCACTGGCTTCTTGTAAAAAGCCATTGGTTGGATAAAAGTGCTTTGGATGCTACTTCATATGACCCACCACATAAAGTTCTATAAAAACATAAATGTATTTAGAGTAAATTTCGGTTTTGATACTTGTGGTTTAATCATTTTAACAATTTCAGTCCAAAAACGAATCTTTGATCATATCATGCCCTGTGGTTTCATTTTTGTAACGGTTTTGGTCCCTGACACTAACTCTGTTAGTTTTTATAGTTAAATGTAAGGGTACTTTGGTCATTTTATATTTGAAGGACTAGTTATGTAAATTATATTAGATTAAGATAATTATTGTAATTTTTTAAAACAATAAAGAATAAAAAAAATTAAATCTAACCCACCGCCAACGCCACCTCCACGGTAGCGCCACCGCCACCGCCACCGCCTGCGCCACTGCCACCGACACCGCCGGCGGCGACGACGGAGTCAACGGCGGAGAAGACTGTAACGAAACGATACGAGGGGTTAATGATGGTCCGTACAAAAGCGATTAAGTAACACAACAGAAGCAGGTCGAAAACTCTGGTGTCTCAAATTGTGCTGGTGATGATAAACATATACATATAATATTTTCCCTTTTCAATGGAAGGAGAAGAAACCATATCATGCTTGCCGCACATGAGAGTTCTTCGCGAAGCCGATCAATGCACGAAATCAAAGCGTTTCCGGAGCCTGTTTCATTTGATTTCTCAGCCTTCTTACCACTAACATCCACATCAATCTTCTGTTCCTTCTTCTCATCTAAACTTTCTGTAAATACATCATCCAAATTAGGGTTCAAAATATTACCTAATAAAGCATGCAACCATCAAATTAAATTGGGGCTAATAGTTGAATAACAGAAGAAACCATCTTTAGAACCTTCATCTTCATCAATATCAAGAACATCAACAAAATTCAACACAGGACTCTTCCTCTGATCCCTTCGTTTCCTAAATCACCACACGTACATCAATCATCAGTTATAAGTTACACCAACTAATCTGAAGAAATATAGTGCACAAACACATCATCAATTAGGGTTTCATACCTTCTAGAATTTGTAGGTGGGGTTTTGAACATCGGATCTGATCGCCTCTTCTGTTTCGAATCACAATCTGGTGTATCTTCAACGCCGAGCGAAGCCATTAAAAGCGTTTCTTCGTCCCATCCGGCCATCGCCGCGGCATATCTGAACCCGGGGCTCAATAAACAGTTCACTCCGTTTTCTGATATACTCTCTGCAACATCATCAGTACCATCAGTCATCAGTTGGGAAAGATGATTTCAACGCTTTAGCGAAGTTGGAAGATAGTGTGAAGAGGTTAAAATCCCCAAAAACATCATCTTGTTCAACGTTAACAAAGTCACAAATCGATCAATCACTCGAGTTATTATCCGATTGGGTGTATGAAAATTGTGAGTCTGCTGCGTTTTCGAGTGGCACAGGCGGTGGCGCTTGCGCTGCGGTGGAGATGGCGGTGGCGCAGGTGCAGGCGACGGTGAAGGTGCAGGCGGTGGAGGTGGCACATGCGGTGGAGGTGGCGGTGGGTTAGATTTAAGTTTGTTAATTTTATTATTTATTACTTTAAAAAATTGCAATAATTATCCTAATCTAATATAATTTACATAACTAGTCCTTCAAATATAAAATGATCAAAGTACCCTCACATTTAACTGTAAAAACTAACAGAGTTAGTGTCAGGGACCAAAACCATTACAAAAATAAAACCACAGGACATGATATGATCAAAGATTCATTTTTGTATTGAAATGGTTAAAATGGTTAAAGCACAGGGATCAAAATCGAAATTTACTCATATATTTATAAACATAAACACACAAATGTAATATGGTATACGTTTACATATAGATGTGTTTGGATGTAAGTTTTAACTCAAACGGGCGTAGAAATATTAAACACGAGTAACTGAAATAATTTGGGTTCAGAAATACGTTTGTGGTTATTTCGTTGACTGATTAGTTTATGGTTTATTTCGTTTTGTTGAAAAATTTACCTTGTTGTCTGTCTTAAACAAATAATTGATACTGTATTTTTTTTTTACATTTTGTATGGTACTTCCCTATTAAGTTGATATTATCTCATGAAGTCTTAAAGCAGCCTCACGAAAGAACAAACCCTCGCTCCCTCTTGGTAGGAGTGTTGAACCCTCATAGACTACACACACCCCATATGTTCTCTCTTTCACATACGATACATGTGTACGCGCGGTCGGAAACAGACGAAGTTTTTACCTCTCTTCTCTACAAGCACTTCCATGTTGGCTCACGAATGTTGTTCGCGTTCTATTACGGATTTACGGATGATCTTTTCCCATCAAGCCTGATGCGTGCAATATAGCACAAGGCTAACCTTATGTTGTTGTCGGAGTCGTTGCCATCTTCATCAACGTTAATTTTTCTGATATTAATTTAATTTTTATTTCGTAGTCAAAAATTCTCAACCACTTCATATATTGATTCGCATGCAACTGATATCACACTATATTCCTTTTTTTTTGAACTGCAAACCCATATTACACTATTGTTTGGGTTTGAACCCAAGACCTCCCCTCTAAGAAGCAATGCCTCTACCAAGTGGGCTGGCCATACATTATCACACTATATTCCTATACTCCTAATTTGATTATCTTTTTTCTAACACAGAAACCCTAGTTCTTATTACTTTTTGGTTAGCCGTAAATTACACGATTGAGTGCTACCGCAACCTCACCAATAGCATATAAATCCTATACTATCTTTAATCTTTATTCAAGAACTATTAATTGCAATTTGCAAGCTAGAGAATTTACTGTCATTTATTTCAAGGCATAAATATCCATTTATTGTCATTCAACCTATTCATTAAACAAATAAAAGTGATAACTTTCAAGACATCTTACTCTACATACCAATTTAATATTCACCGAGGCCCTATTCATACGGTTATTTTAACCATTAAATGTATACTATAAATGGTTTCTTAAAACACGTTGTAGATTATTTTTATGCATTCTTGATTTATGGTCCATAGTTTTAGGTTTACAATACAAACATTGGCTTTTGGATATAAAACGAGTTCGATCCATATATTATGGTCCGTAAGTTTCACTGTTACAGTGTTTTGACACACATTGTGATATTGAATGTGATGCCATACAAAACCAAACATCTTTTTTTTTTTTTTTTGTTCTCATTTTCTTTTAATATTGATAATTTTAAAATATTTTATGGATATTTCTTTATATTTTTTCTCTGAAAGCTATTCAACAACCGACCTTAGCTCAGTTGGTAGAGCGGAGGACTGTAGTGTGTTCATAGCTATCCTTAGGTCGCTGGTTCGAATCCGGCAGGTCGGAAATTAAATTTTAGTTGTTTTATGTAAAAATTAAGAAATGACAATTGTGTTTCCTTTGTTGCGTTATTTTTCCTATCCGTTTGTTTCAGTTTTTTAAACATGATGATATTTTTTTAATATATAATTAAGCACGTTAAAGACATTTGTAACTTTTAATAAAAAATGCAACTGTGTGTTTATCAGCTATTTATTAATATAATTTAGATAGGTTTATTGGGTGTATTCCTGCATTAGTGTTCATATCAGGTAAATTTTACCAATACAACAACGAAAATCGTGAAAAACAAAAAAAGTTCTTATACGTCATGATTTGTTAAATTTCTTTTTGAAGTACAATGCATGTATCAGTGTATCACTTTACACATTTTTATTTATTTTACATATGCAATTATTTTTGCAATTAGTTATGAAGTTTTTAAAACTCACGGTTGGTTGTTTTTACGTATTCGAGAACAATTCTAAAAGTAATGACATTAAGCTGGATTATGACTTCTTTTATAAATTTTATGAATACTTTAATCTATAAATATTAAATATGAAGAAAATTAAGATGGTGTTTGTTTTTTTAAAAAAAGAGCTTCTAAAGCTCTTTTGTCTGCGCCAAAAAGAGGCGGGCAGATGTTTGAGATCTGCAGAGTGTTTGTGTTTTTTAAAACGTTTCATTAAAAAACGTCTGCGTGACCCCTTCTTGGAGAAAAGGTGGAACAATGTCTTCACACCTCTTCTAACCTCTTCACAGTTCAACCACGCACTACTCAGATCGGCTCTTCCCTGAACATCGCCGATAAACCACCACCACCACCACCACCTTCAAAACCCTAATTCTCACAACCATGGAGCATTACCCAGAAGAACTCCGAACACCACCTGTCACACTAGCATGTATCGTCGGTCACCAAGACCTCCACACCACGATCTCAACTCATCTCCATTCCGAACAACCTCCGATCAACACACTCGCATTACCCGATTTCTCCAAGATCTCCGTCATAAACAGAAGCCCCAAGGAGAAGAAGAATCAATTGCCCGCAGCCTACACTTCCACCGGCATTCTTAAACGAGATTGGCTGTTGAAGCACCGAACTAGGGTTCCGGCCGTTGTTGCAGCTGGCCGATCAGCTTTCTGGTGATCCCGCTCAGTGGCTTTAGGTCTGCACCGATCTCGAAAACCTCAAGTATGATGTTTTTGCGCTTTCTCCTCTTTGTTATGATTCTGTTTCATTAAAATGCTTGAATTTGTTGTGAATGATCTGGATTTTGGATTTTGGAGCATAATTCTGAACCTTTTTTTTGGAGCATAATTTCAGCAGTCTGCAGACGTTACAAAACAAACAGTCTTCTTAAAACAGTCTGTAGAGGTTTGGTCCACCTCTTCTCCTACAGATGTCTGCAGATGTGGTCTGCAGACTGCAGACGTTTTACCTTTTCAGAAACAAACAGCACCTAAGTAATGCAAAAAAGGTATGGATGTATTTCGCAAAATAAATATAAAGAAGGAAAAAAGGAAGTATAAAGAAAGTATAAACACCATAAAGTATTTGCCTTTGATCATTTGAATATTTGCGACGTTGAAAAAGAAAGTGAAACACTAAAACCTGAAAAAAGATATTTATGCAGAAATCTTTGACCCAACTTTACAATAAAAAAAATTCTACAAAACCCAAGCATGTCAATAAAGCCCCTTAAAAGAGAAAAATTGCATTATATATTTTTTTGATACGTATAAAAATAAAATTAAATTTTATTATAAAACATCACGTTAATGCATATAAGTATATAGTATAAAAAACTATATGTGAGAAAACATGGCTACAATAACCAAACTGAGAATGATGGTCTAGATTAAAAGTCATAATGTGAATAATCTTTAACATATGGATGAGTTATTTTAAAAGCATAGTTGGACTAACATCATTAACATATATATGAGTTATTTCAAAAGCCTAGTTAGACTAACATCATGCCTCATGAGGCTCGTCACTCCTTACCATCCAACTAAGATGCATTTTCAAAAAACATTTTTGATTTAAACAAGTAGTCATGGCTAAGCTAATACACATCATTTTATATATCCATTTGTAATTCGACATTATTAACATATCATGTGTGTCCGTCCCTTTATCAGATGTAGATATCAGACCAGCATGGACAACAAGTTGGTGTCACTTCCAACGTTAGTTAGTGCCTAACACGGTGCAGATTCTCCAAACTTCTTTTAACAATTTAATTTTTCAGTTTTTCACATTCCAATTTACAATCGTCCATCTCCCAAGTGTTTAATTTGATTAGACATGATGTACGCATAAATAAACAATTAAATCACCCAAGTTTTCAATTCACTTTTGTGTATCATCATAAGTTCATTGGCATATATGACGCCATATTTTCACCTCAATTTGTTCAATAGTATTTGTGCAAGTTTCGACTTTCATAAAAAATTATTTAAAGTTCATAGACTTTACTCGGGTCGATCAATGGTTGTTTCTTACCCTCATGAAGTTCTTTGACCTCGTTTATGTAAGAATTAGGTTCACTTTTATATTAAAGATAGTAATTTGAACGATACTCTCATTAGCCATAGAAAATATTATAGTAAAATACTGTTTACAGATACGACTAGAAAAATAAATATAAACAATATTTATGTACTAAACTTGATTCAAACATCCGTCTTTAGTATATACTCCAACAAGTCTTCATATAGTTTTATTGACTTGAGTTTTTATCACGTTCGAATCTTCAACTATACCTCTTGACTGCAACAATTAACAAATAAAAGATTGACGGTTGTGGCTGATGATCGCGTTAGACACGGGTCCTTTAAAACAGATTTCACTTCTCTACTCAAGACAACGCGCCTTTCTCCCAGGGTACAACAGCCGAAACAGTATATACTGTCAAAAAGTGCCTTGGGCCCGAGAGATCACCGGGTAAAATATGTGTTATAATGTTATATGAAAAAAGGTTAAAGATGATGGTGTAAGAAGAACAATTTAGAGAGTGTTTCTCTCGAAATATCTATGAAACTTATTAACACTAAAGAAAATATATTTCATCTTTTTATTTTTCTTTTTCTCATCATAAGTTTAGTTATATACTCATGTTAAATACTTCACATCAATGTGAGGTTTATGATTTATAACTAAAACTTTCATTTGATTTATAAAATGTTTTATGAGATCAATTTAAACTCGTATTTCATTCATGCATGTTTAGTGTCAATAATGATTCATAATAAACATTCATAATATTTATTAAAAGACTTGGTAAAAACATAAAATATCCATGGTAATCAACTAGCATGGTACCCGCACGATGCGGCGAGCTAAAAATTTTAAAAAAATCATTAGATAGTTCAAAAGATCATTGATGCATTAAAGTAATACATGAATAAACTAATACAACTTTTATACATAAAAAACTAAGAAACAAATATTTGATACTCATTTTATTCAGTGGTGAAGTAATCTAATTATGATGAGATCAATTTAATCGAAATGCTCGTACATCTGACTGATCTCAGCTATGTTGGCCCTCCACCATTCGTCATCCGGAGGAAACCCATGAACATCCTCTATTTCTTGTTGATTGACCGCTACATCTTCTGAACATTAGTTTTCGAAACTATTCTCCACTTTGACTGTGAAGTCACTGGATCGGTAAACATTCGAGCATATTCTTGACGGAAGGATAAATAACAGCATAAACCAAAAGTCAATCAATAACACGAACAATAATCGAATGATTTCATTGATAAAACCTAATGATTTTAAGCTCATTACAACTTAAGAATCAAGACTCTTGGCAAGGGGAGATCGAGCATGATCTCCCATCTCATCCGGCAGCACCTAGGCCCCGGGCAGACTCCCTCTCAAAACCCTTATCTCTCTACACATTGAAACTGTTATATATAGCCCTCGGCCCATATTAGATGCGACTGGGCCCATTCGTGCGATTGGACCATGCGTATGGTTCAATCGTACGACTGGACCATTCGTATGGTTCAGTCTTACGAATGCCCTAATCGCATCTCTCAGTCGCACGACTGGTCCATTAGCATGGCTCAGTCGTACGACTGAGTCTCATTTGCATATGCTCCTGCGAATGACCCAGTTTCATGTGTTTACAAGGTGTATAACATTAAGCCTAGACTATTCGTCAAACGACGGACACACTATATATGACAATATATGCTCTAACAAATTCCCCCTTGGACGTAGCTTGCGAATAGTAGTTAACACCTCTTATAATCTTCAGTCAATCTTTGCTCTGGTTTCCAATAGAATCAAACAAACAACCATATTAGCCAACGTTGCAGATCCGTCAGGTTACTACAATATCCCTGAAAATGAATTTAGGCACAATAGCTTTCGTTTACTTTGCAGAACACCATCATAGCAGCAAGATTCCCCATATGACTGATTTTTCCAGATAATGACATGAGCAGTTTTCCATTGCTTCAATCTTCACACAGTCTAACCTGATTAACATTAACAACTATAGAAATTCCCCCTCACATTCAGCATATCCCAATATATAAACATTGTGCTCTCCTGGTGTCTTCATACGGTGTATTGGGCAAAAGGTTGAAGGTTCCAATCCACATCTGACAATATCAAATAAATCAGCATGCATGTAGATTCATCATCAAAACCTGCTCACATCATCACTTTCTGATTGCGTCTTCAATCTCTCTATACATGGATTCCCCCTAAGAATGAGAATCCTTTCTGTGCGGATAAATATAACTTGATTGGTCCATAAATAGTCAGATGATCCTGACTACCCCACAAAATCAGCACCGACAGCTGACATCTTCTCTTCTCTCTTTCGTGTTCTAACAACATTCACCTATTCTGGAAGTCCAACGAATAAGGGGGTATTCATCGAACTTGTTTGACATAAGAACCTCAGGGTAAATGTACTTTGCTCATCTTCAACTCTTACATAGACTTTCCAGGAAAATCTTCACTATTGACCCGAACATGAACCGAAAAATGACCCGATAATTTTCCCACAAAAAAAAAATTATTTTACCAAACCTTTTCAGAAGGCTTCCCGACTGATAAAAATGGTTTAGGGAAAAATTCGTGCAAGAAGCTGTTCCAGACTCTTTTTTTTTGGTCTGGTACACAGCTCATTCGTGCGACTGAAACAGACGAATGAAGACATACGCGCGAATGTGTGATTCGTGCGAATGGATACTCCGAATGGGTCAGTCGTGCGAATGAAATACACGAAAGGGTCAGTCGTGCGAATGAAGGTTCATTCGTACGAATGAACATACGAATGATTCAGTCGTACGAATGGACCATACGAATGGTTCAGTCGTGCGAAAGAGAGCCAGACACATGGCCTAATCGTATGAACGGGTCTGAACACAGAAAACCAGATCTGTAGCCGCCACAAGGCTGAAAAACCCTAATCCGATGATCTGGACGAAACACAACACAATAATTGTACCACCGGATTCGTTTTTATGATCTGAAGAAGATTCCGAGTCCGATTTTAACAAACAAACAACACACGCAACGAGATTTGAGCAAAACAAGATGAACACGAAGTGGGTTTTACGTCAAAGAACAAGAATTCGATCCTGAAATCAAGAGCTCGGGTTCCTAGATCGGTTGTTAGACCTTACTAGCAGTAACCGGCTCTGATACCAATTGTGAAGTCGTTGGATTGCTAAACATCCGAGCACATTCTTGACGGAAGGATAAATAACAGCATAAACCAAAAGTCAATCAATAACACGAACAATAATCGAATGATTTCATTGATAAAACCTAACGATTTTAAGCTCGTTACAACTTAAGAATCAAGACTCTTGGCAAGGGGAGATCGAGCATGATCTCCCCTCTCATCTGGCAGCACCTAGGCCTCGGGCAGACTCCCTTTCAAAACCCTTATCTCTCTATACATTGAAACTGATATATATAGGCCTCGGCCCATATTAGATGCGACTGGGCCCATTCGTGCGATTGGACCATGCGTATGGTTCAATCGTACGACTGGACCATGCGTATGGTGCAATCGTACGACTGGACCATTCGTATGGTTCAGTCTTACGAATGCCCCAATCGCATCTCTCAATCGCACGACTGGTCCATTAGCATGGCTCAGTTGTACGACTGAGTCTCATTCACATATGCTCCTGCGAATGACCCAGTTTGCGGGCGCGCGCGCGCTGCGAATGACCCAGTTTCATGTGTTTACAAGGTGTATAACATTAAGCCTAGACTATTCGTCAAACGACGGACACACTATATATGACAATATATGCTCCAACATTGGCAGAATTGTTGGTAGCTACAACGGGTTTTAGAACTGAAAATACAATAAATATTTTTGTTTATTACATGGGATTTTAGCATAACTAACAATGTTAAATAACATAAATAAGTAGATATAATTAAAATTTTATAAGTTGAAGTGACATCTGACACATATCTAATCCGCTCCATATCTAATAATCAGTTGTAAGTTAATTAATCTCATGCACTGTATTTATAGTCTGTTTTAGAAAAGTTATGAGTATTTGTTTTAAATTTTAAAAATTCAATATTTACGTAAATTATTGATAATTTGATTCAAAATTAACAAAATCAAAATATTAATGAATATTGTAATTCGAGAATTCGGTGGAGTAGTTAGTAAAATTTGAATTTTAGTTTTATGATGGAATCTTAATTTGTGCTTTATAAACCTGATTTTTTAAAATTGACATGCATATCTATGAATTCGATGGGCTAGTTATAAATATTTGAATTTCAAATTAGGATGAATCTTAATTGGTGCTTTATAAATCCGATTTTTAAAAATTGGCATACATATTATTTAGTCATAGATATCTAAATAATATATCATATATATTATTTAGTCATCTATACTAAGCAAGTACGTCAATTTATGCAAGAGATTATTTGAAATCATTTAGATTTTTTTCTTGATAAGAGATTCAATTAAACAATAACATGATGATTATGATAAATGATGATTATTTTCAAATGTTAAAGCTAATACCTCTTAAAAAAGTTATTTAACAAAGTAAACCTAGAATTCACTCAGCGAAGCTGTCTTTTTATGCATATTAGTTGACAGGTTAGCGTTAGGGCTTATGGGATGGGAGCATGTATCTAAAGCTTCTTGGCATCTAAAGACTGGCATCCCTGATGAATAAGAATATTAAGAGGATTTTTAAAGAGTATTTGATGTTTAAAGACAATGTTTATATTTTAATTTAACTATGTTGTAATAAATTGAAATTACTATACTTTTCCGCTGCTATATATAGATATCTAAACGAATCTTTTAAATCTATGTTTTTACTGTGAATGACAAACTGTGAGGTTTTCTGGGATCAGGGCCTTACATAATTCATATTAGCTTCAGTTTGAACATGGTATAGTTCGTTACAAAACGAGAACTTAAACTAATAAATAAATAACTATTTATATAACAAAACCACCAGATGCCAGAAAGAGGAAGACAGAAGCAAGAGTCCCCCAGAGTCAAAATATATAAATATAATTATTTTGTGTCTAAAATTTTAACAGTTTATATGTAACATCTCGTATTTTTTTTTACTATTAAAAGTTAATTTTATAAATAATTAAGTTTGATATGTTGATGTTAAATAATTATAAAAATACTAATAATAATAATAATAATAATAATAATGATGCTAATAATAATAATAATAATAATAATGATAATAAAAATAAAAATAATAAAATATATATATATATATATATATAAATAATATTAATAATGAAGTCCAGGGGGTTATATTGCCAAATCCAAAACTTTCAAACAAAGTTTTTATATAAAATAATAAATAAAACAAACCTCAGGGACCATTTGTATAACTTCTAAAATTACAAAACCCACCCCCGATCACCCCCGTAATTCCGGCCACCGGTCCGGCTAACTCCGGCGGCCCTCCGGCGAAGCCGAAACCCTCGAAATACTCGGTTTTAAACACCGAAAATTATACCAAATCGCTCATGGACAAAATTCGAACCTAACACACACTTTAATCGGGTAAATTATTGCTTCTAGAACCACTAATCAATCACTTTAACTTTCGGCCGAAGTGCGGCATTAAATCGAGCACTAAACACTAAAATAAACAAAAGAAAACGCATGTTTCTTGATCATCTTGTCGTTTACAATCTTCCACTGAGTTCGAATTAGTATAAAACGCACGCAATCGTAGAATTCAATCATCATCTTCCATCGCGACCTGCAACTGTTCGAACACCAACTTCAGTGTTTCAAAACTCGAATTAAACATAGGGCTTTTGATTATAAGCATAATTCGAAGCTTCCTGTGCAAGCAATTTGGTTTTCATCATCGTTTGATCATCATTCGATTTCGGGTTATATCGCGGCTTGTTCTTCATTGTTCTTATCATCAAAACAATTCGAAACAGGTAATTAAACATACCTATATACTCGATTTTACATAGGGATTAAAAGTCCTAACATTAATTTTATGATTAACATCGAATTGATCTTCAATTTGGATCAAATCGAATTAGGGCTCGTACGGGTTTGGGGGAAATGGGTGAGAGCTGTTTAAAACGAAATGGAACTGATTCATAACGCGGCTTAGAGCCTTGGTTCACTGGTTTGGGGTGTGTGTGTGCAGGTGAGAGGTCCCGGGTTCGACCCCGGGCAACCTCTTTTATTTTTTTAAGCTTTTTAACCCTTCTAAAAATATGGAAAAATTTCTAAAAATTATGAAAACAAATTCTATAAATTCTCCATATTTTAAATATTACAAAATTATTTTTTTTTTGTAAATTTCTTTTATTTAAAAACCTTAATAAATTCTTATAAAATATTATTTATAAATACTTAAAAATTATAAAAATTATTTTATAAACCCTGTTTATTTTTAAAAACCACCAAATTAATTTTCTGGAATTTATTTTAACATTAATATATTTATTGTATTATTATCTTTTAAAAACAAATGATTTAATTAGTCTAATTATTATAAAATGGACTTTAAATAATAATTTAAATTATTAATGGATATTATATTATTTTAATTATGGATTAATCATGATAAATGTAGGAATTATATTTTCACAAATTGCTTACAAATGTAATTGAATGTTATTTCTTATGAAATATATTTTAAATAATAATATAGATTAAGATCTTATTATTAATCGAAATACTATTTGTAATTATCCTTAGATAATTATAAATTACATAATTGAATCACAACGTTTTTATATTTAATATCATTCCAAAATATTTAAATATACATATAAAATCCTTCTAATAGAATCAAAATGTAAGTAATTATTTGGTAAACTCAACACTTATTAATAATTACTTATTAATACATATATAACCCTATCAAAATCTTGTAATATATATACCTCTATTTGTGTGCGTGTCGCACGTCAAACCAAACCAACCCAAAATCCAACCAAATATATCTATTCACGTGGAACACATTTTAAAGACTTAGTTACAATTAATAATAGGTATTGAACGTGCTTGGTCGTGCATTGCCTAATTCTTTGAAGTTCTTGTTCATATACATTACATCAATTCAAGGTGAGTTCCGTGGCCCCTTTTTATGCTTTTATAATTGTTTCAATGTTTTTCAAACTTGGGGGAAAAGTATGCTCACCCGTTTTCGATGCTGTACACTGTATATTTTGTTTTCATACTTGGAATCAATGTGATACTATTCTTATATTCTAATACATACATGGTGTTATTCTATTCTTACAACCATTAATTCCGGGTTAGGAACCAACGGATAGGTATTGGTAGTACTACTGGGTTGACACCCCCACCCTCGACAGATCGGTTTAACTTGTGAGTTACCGACTACAGCTGCCAGCAATCAAGCCATGGGTGAATATATTCCGTCAGATTTATATGCATAACGTCATTAGGTTTGGTTGTCTTTAAACACATGTTATGTGGTTTGTGCTTACAGTATGATTCCATATCAAATTCTATACAGCATCAAATGTTTTAAATTTAAACCTGCGGAACTCACCAACATTATTGTTGACATTTTTAAGCATATCTTTTCAGGTGATCATAATCAAAGAGGATAGCTAGTGCCGATGCCTTAGCAGAGACCCTCAGGATTTTAATTGACACATAGACACCTGTATTCTGGATTTCCTGGCAAAAGGCCCTCGGGCTAAGGCAAGCATATCGCATATATCTCATTGCGAGACCTGGTATGCTTACCTGGGGATTTCTGGGATGAGTGATAAACTATGGTCAATACACAAATCTACAAGGCAAATAGGTCAAATATATTAAGTCTATGAACTTAATATACAAGTATGTTCCTACATACCTGATTTTATACATATGTGCTTGTTACCTGATCATTACTCTTAGTCTTTCTCTATGGAATATCTAAACATAAGGGAACTTAGGTGATCACGCGGAGCGTTGATCTCGGATATTAAATCCGACCCTATCATGGTTACAACTGAAATCCTGAAAGTATGACGGATATGCAGTTATCATTTAAATATATTGTGCTTATGTGCTTGGAAATCTAGTTGTTATTACATGCTATTAATGGGATACTATGGGTTCATGGACATAAGGACATCACATAATCTATGCTCAATAATACTATGATGTTAACTTGGGGTAAGTGAAGCTAGGGGTAATCATGCAAGGCAATTACCATTACGGGTGCACACGTAATTGCAATTCGCCATGCATGAGAAGTCTGGCTAATCTTATCGTGAGGTAATGTCACACCCTCGCTTAGAGCGGAAACACGAGGATGCGACGGACGGGATCGTCATAACACTTGGTATAAATACAGAGATATAATACATGCAAACTTCTCGTGTCATGACGTCCCCCGACATAATGGTGACTTGTGTCGTGGTTATTCAGTTCCACGACTATCATAGTCTTATTGATTCTAAAATCCAAAATACACATTGTTCACAAATGAATACAAATGATATACATTACAAATGCAAAACTAATGAAATCCTGAGGGTCTCTGCTAAGGCATCAGCACTAGCTATCCTCTTTGATTATGATCACCTGAAAAGATATGCTCAAAAATGTCAACAATAATGTTGGTGAGTTCCGTAGGTTTAAATTTAAAACATATAACTGATGCTGTATAGATTTTTGATGTGGAATCAAACTGTAAGCACAAACCACATAACATGTGTTTAAGACAACCAAACCTAATGACGTTATGCATATAAATCTGACGGAATATATTCACCCATGGCCTGTTTGCTGGCAGCTGTAGTCGGTAACTCACAAGTTAAACCGATCTGTCGAGGGTGGGGGTGTCAACCCAGTAGTACTACCAATACCTAACCGTTGGTTCCCAAACCCGGGAATTAATGGTTGTTTGAGTTTTCCATAAAATAACACCATGTATGCATGCAAAACAGTATCACATTGATTCCAAGTATGAAAACAGAATATACAATGTACAGCATTGAAAACGGGTAAGCACACTTTTCCCCCAATTTGATTGAAAACATTGAAACTTGTATAAGCATAAAAAGGGGCCACGAAACTCACCTTGAATTGTTGTAATGCACAAGATTTCACAGAATAAGCAAACTTCATAGAATCAAGCAATGCACGATCGATCACGATCAATACCTATTATTGATTATAACTAAGCCTTTAAAACGTATACAACGCGAATAGATATATTTGGTCGGATTCGAGTCGGTTCGTTTGACGTATACGATTAGATATATATATGTTTAACTTTGATTATATACCTTGTGATAATAGGATTTAAGTTGAATTATGAAGTTTTGAACAAGTAATGAAATTAATTGTATTTTGATCTATTCGAAATAAGTATATGTACGTATTCTTTGTAATCATATGATTCAATAATAATTTATTAATTAAAGTAAAAATATAATCTATAATTATATTTGTAAATATTTTATGAAATTATATAATTTGTGATTTCTATAATTTTCGTGATTGTTTCATAATTTTACACGATCTAGAGGTTATTTTTATAAAAATTGGTCATTTCTAGTGTTTATAAACAATATTTTATAAATATTTTTAAGGTTTTTAAACAAAATTAATTTACAGAAAATCATTTTGTAATATTTAAAATAATGGCAGTTTATAAAATTATTTTTATAATTTTTAAGAATTTTTCCATAATTTTTAGAGGCTTAAAAAGGCTTCAAAAAAATAAATGCAGTGGCCCGGGGTCGAACCCCTGACCTCCTGTTCACCAGCACAATACCCAAACCAGTAAACCAAAGGCTCTAAGCCGCAACAGAACTCGGTTTTATTTTCTTTTAACCATGGTTTGCCCAGTTTCCCAATTCCACATGAACCCTAATTCGATTTCAGTCAAATTGAACTCGAATTCGATAGTGTTAACTGCTAAAACCATGGGGCTTTTGATCCCCATGTATAAACGAGTAGATTTGTGTGTTTAATTACCTGTTTGAGTTGGGATAATGCTCAGGACACTCGAATAACAGCCGCGGTGGAACTCGAACTCGGGTGTGGATCAAACCGTGATAAAAATCAAATTAATTGTATGGAAAGCTTAGAATGATGATAATAATCGAAAGCCCGATGCTATTTTGGGTTTAGAATGCTCGGAGAGTGGCAGTTGATTGAGTTGCAGGTCGCGGCAGAGGTGGTAATCAATTTGGTTCGATTTGTGTGTGTTTTGATGAATTGCCAGTAGTATTCGATTCTTAATGAGTTAAGGTTCGATTCCACGGTATAATTTTGATTAAAGTGATTTTTAGTGGTCGATTTAGCCGTTGAACGGTCGATTGTTAAAGTGGAAAAAGTTTATGGCTGTTAATCGACCGTTAAACGCGTTTTTGGGTTGTGTCGAGTTCGAATCTTACTCACGAGACGATTGGTAATAATTTGGGCTATTAAAATCGAGTTTTTGACGCGTTTTGGGGTTCGCCGGCGTGTCGCCGGACGTCGGCCGGAATAGTGTGGCCGGAAACACGGGTTTTGGGCGGGGGGTTGGGTTTGAAAATTAATAATTACAGATTTGGTCCCTGAGGTTTATGTTGTTGATATTTTATGTTTAAAATTCATTTTTAAGTTTCAAAAATATCAAAGCAGTCCCTGTACTTATTATTATTATTATTACTATTATTATTATTGTCATAATTATTTTTATTATTTTCATTATTTTTATTATTATGATTTATTAGTATTGTTATTATTATTATTATTTATTATTATTATTATTATTACTATTAACACGAATGTGTATACGAGAATTTCAACTAAATCGATATATATATATATATAGAAATAATAAATACATAAAGATAGTTAACACATATGAACGAGTACACAAAGGTATTTCGGTTAAAATCATAATGAGACTATAAGAAATACATGAGTCTAGTTAATACACACGATGAGTTACCGAGCTTTATGCCGATTCGACGGTCTATTGGTGACAGATGCTACATGCCATCACATTCACCACATGATCTTCAACAAGAAGAATCTTAGGTTTTCTTTCTGATTTGGGAATATCTTGAATGTTTCTTAAAACTTTGTTTATTAAATCCATCTGTATCATCTGAACTGTCACGCTAATGTGACAGTAACTCACAATGTTCTTTGCTTGATTTTGTGAGGTGTCACAGTATCCCCCAGTTGAGGGAATTTCGTCCCGAAATTCAGCTGGTGCTAGGTCCAAGAGTGTCATCCTCGAACAGATGAGGATATTTTAGTTTCATCTGATCCTCTCGTTCCCATGTAAACTCTGGACCTCGTTTGGAATTCCATCTCACACGAATAATAGGTATCTTACTGCGTCTCAACTTCTTGACCTTTCGGTCCATGATCTCGATAGGTTCCTCTACAAAATGAAGACTTTGATCAATCTTGATGTCCTCAATAGGCACGTGAAGTGATTCGTCAGCTAAACACTTCTTAAGATTTGATACATGGAAAGTATCATGTACACTGCCAAGCTCTTGTGGCAACTTTAACCGGTATGCCACTGGACCGATCCTCTCTGTGATCTCAAATGGTCCAATGTATCTCGGGGCTAACTTCCCCTTCTTTCCAAACCGAACGATCCCTTTCCAAGGAGAGACCTTGAGTAGCACTCGATCTCCAACATTAAACTCTAACGGCTTCCGACGGTTGTCGGCATAGCTCTTTTGGCGATCTCGAGCAGCCTTAAGTCTATCTTTGATTAGGAAAATCTTATCGGTTGTTTCTTGTAAGATTTCAGGACCTGTTAGCTGACTCTCTCCAACCTCGGCCCAACATACAGGTGATCTACATTTTCGGCCATACAGCGCTTCGAATAGTGCACAGCCAATACTAGTATGGTAGCTGTTATTGTAGGAAAACTCGATCAATGGTAGATGAGTATCCCAACTACCACCAAAATCAATGACACATGCACGTAGCATGTCCTCAAGTGTTTGTATTGTGCGTTCACTTTGGCCGTCAGTCTGGGGGTGATAGGCTGTACCCATATCCAGTCGGGTGCCCATCGCTTTCTGCAATGTCTGCCAAAAACGTGAAGTGAATCGACTGTCTCGGTCGGATATGATTGACACTGGCACTCCATGCCTTGTCACAACCTCTTTGATGTACAATCTTGCCAACTTATCCATTTTATAGTCTTCTCGGATAGGCAAGAAGTGTGCTGATTTTGTTAATCGATCTACTATGACC
This sequence comes from Flaveria linearis, assembly GCA_024085815.1. Lineage (NCBI taxonomy): Eukaryota > Viridiplantae > Streptophyta > Magnoliopsida > Asterales > Asteraceae > Flaveria > Flaveria linearis. The sequence goes on from CM044001.1 coordinate 5,996,460, forward strand.
CATATCGAGTCATGCCCGCTTGGTGTTCTCGGGAGTTTGGTGATAAAATCCATTGTGATGTTCTCCCATTTCCACTCGGGAATTTCGGGTTGTTGTAATAATCCCGATGGTTTTTGGTGTTCAGCTTTAACCTTGGAACACGTCAAGCATTTGCTCATATATAGAGCAATGTCTTTCTTCATACCCGGCCACCAGTACAGATCCTTCAGATCATGGTACATCTTGTCTGCACCGGGATGAACAGAATATCGAGTCTTGTGTGCTTCATCCAAGACTAATGTACGTACATCTCCCCATTTGGGAACCCATATGCGATCAATGAAGTAATGTACGCCGTCATCCTTGCGATTCATCTGTTTATCCAACCCTCGGAATTCTTCTCCCGCAAGGTTTTCTTCTTTTAGAGCCTCAGTTTGCGCATTTTGGATTTGAGTTTTCAAGCTCGTTTGAATAGTCAAACCCAAGGCTCGAACACGTAATGGTTTTACGTGTTCTTTACGACTGAGGGCATCAGCCACCACATTTGCTTTCCCCGGATGATACCGGATTTCACAATCATAGTCACTAAGTAATTCTACCCATCGTCGTTGTCGCATGTTGAGCTCTTTCTGATTTAGGATGTGTTGAAGGCTCTTATGATCGGTATAGATGATGCACTTGGTTCCATACAGATAGTGTCTCCATATCTTAAGTGCAAAAACTACAGCGCCCAACTCTAAATCATGAGTTGTGTAGTTCTTCTCATGCACTTTTAGTTGTCGTGAAGCGTATGCAATCACCTTACTTCTTTGCATCAACACACATCCCAATCCTTGATGTGAAGCATCGCAGTACACCACAAAGTCGTCATTTCCATCTGGAAGAGACAGTATTGGAGCATTACACAATTTTTCCTTTAACATTTGAAAAGCTTGTTCTTGTGCATGTCCCCAATCAAACTTCTTATCTTTCTGAGTTAGCATGGTCAACGGTTGTGCGATTTTTGAGAAGTTCGCAATAAACCGTCGATAATATCCGGCCAATCCTAAGAATTGTCGGATTTCTGATGGTGTTTGGGGTGTATCCCAATTCTTCACCGCTTCAATCTTGCTGGGGTTTACATGGATTCCATTCTTGTTAACCACATGACCCAAGAACTTCACTTCTTGAAGCCAGAATTCACACTTCGAGAATTTGGCGTAAAGCTTCTCTTCCCGCAACAATTCCAAAATTGCTCGAAGGTGTTTCTCGTGGTCTTCTTTCGAATGAGAATAGATAAGTATATCGTCTATGAACACGATTACAAACTTATCTAAATATGGTTTGCACACTCGATTCATTAAATCCATGAACACAGCTGGTGCATTAGTCAGCCCAAACGGCATGACTAAGAACTCATAGTGCCCGTAACGAGTCCTGAATGCTGTTTTCGGTATGTCATCCTCAAAAACCCTCAGTTGATGATATCCAGAACGAAGATCAATCTTGGAGAAATACGAAGCTCCTTGTAGTTGATCAAACAAATCATCAATTCTGGGCAGAGGGTATCGATTTTTCACAGTCAACTTGTTCAACTCGCGATAATCGATACACATACGAAATGACCCGTCTTTCTTCTTGACAAATAGAACCGGTGCTCCCCATGGTGAATGACTCGGCCGAATGAATCCCTTCTCCAATAGCTCTTGTCGTTGGTTGGAGAGTTCCTGCATTTCGGAGGGTGCTAATCGATATGGTGCTTTTGCTACCGGCGTAGCTCCAGGAACCAACTCGATACAAAATTCTACCTGTCGTAGAGGAGGTAATCCCGACAAATCATCAGGAAATACTTCCGGATAATCTCGCACCACAGGAATATCTGCCAACTTGATGCCTTCTTTCTTCTTTTCTACAACATGAGCCAGGAGTGCATAGCACTGCTTCCGTAGACATCGTCGCATCTTCATGCAGGAAATAAGCTTCAGAGTTCTTCCTGGTCGTTCTCCTTGAATCTTGAGTACCTCCCCATTAGGCATGGGGATTCGTACTACCTTCTCCCGACAAACGATCTCTGCTCCGTGCTTCGCCAACCAATCCATCCCCACAATTACATCGAAGCTCCCTAACTCGAAAGGTATCAAATCTATGTCGAAGGCATGGTTTTCTAATATTATGGAGCACTGTCTAATGATCTCATCTGCTTGTACAAATCCACCGTTGGCCATTTCTACTGAAAAGCTAGTTTTTAGCCTACTCGGTTTCAAGCCAAGCATGTGTGCAAAATCAGAAGATATGAAGCTGTTATCTGCTCCCGTATCAAACAATATAGATACGAAGTGGTCGTTGAGAAGATACGTACCCGTGACGACATTGGGATCTTGACGGGCATCATTAGCTCCAATGACGAAGGCACGTCCTCTTGCAGCATTTCCTTGATTTCCCTGGGCTGGATTACCAGCTATAGCCAGCAGTTGCTGCTGGTTATTGCCTTGTTGACCGGGTGCTCTGTTCAATCGAGGACACTTGTTTCGGAAGTGATCAAGACCTCCGCATTCGTAGCATGCCCTGGCGTTCCCGGCGGGGTTAACCGCATTGATAGGCGTGACCAGGTTTGGCGCAATTCTACAATCTTTCGCCCAATGACCCAAGCGCCTGCAGTTCGTGCATTCCCGACACGACTTTGTTGGGGAGTGGTGCCAGTTACACTTGTTGCACTTGGGGTGCGGTCCCGTGTAATCCTTCGTCCCTTGAGTCACGGCCACAAAGTTTCTGGTCGTTTTGGCCCTCTTATCAAACTTTCCAGTACCAGACCGACTTGTTTCCCCAGTCTCTTTCCTTTTCTCCGCTCCCTTACCCAGTACTCCTGTTCTTATCATCTCGTCAGTGAGAGCGCCCGCTTTCAGAATAGCGTTCTGGATTGTAGGAGGAGCGGCTGCAGTTACCATCGCCCGAATTTGAGGCGCGAGTCCCCAAATGTATCTTTCTATCCTCTTGGACTCCGGGGTGACTAAGTATGGAACTAATCTAGCCAACTCGTGGAATCGGTCAGTATAGGCTGCATGCCCTGCCCCCACCATAGCATGATTCCAGAACTCATGTTCAAGCTTCTGCATCTCGTTGAGGGGGCAGTATTCTTCGGTAATCAAGGCTTTGAATTCATCCCAGGTCATTTGTATCGCAGATTCTCTTCCCCTAGCTTGAACCTGTGTGTTCCACCAGGTTAGTGCTCTGCCCTGCAGTGAGCACGTAACATACTTGATCCGCTGGCTATCGAGGCATTCACTGATGTCGATCACGGCCTCCATTTTCTCAAGCCATCTAGTCAGGGCTATCGCCCCACCTTTCCCATCAAATTCGTGGGGTTTACAAGCCACAAATTCTTTATATGTACATCCACGTTTGATTTGGTTGTCGCCAGTTCCATTCCCATTTGTTCTGCCATTGCCAGTATCACCCACCACACCTTGATCATGTTGACCGTTGGTGTTGTGATCCCCGTGGAGAGGATGGTTCAGCAGGGCATCGCTTACTTGGGTTACGATGGTTGGTACCAATGCAGCTAGCTGCTGAGCAATCATGGCAGCTATATCAGGATTGCCAGTTTCCTGATTATTGTCGGCTGGAGCACCACCAGCTTTTGAGGGTCTACCCCTTCTCCTGTTCTGTGGGACTCCAGCTTCTTGGTTGGTTTTGCGTGTGACTCTTTTAGGTGTCATCTTCTAACTACAGAAAGATGGAAATTTTAGTCACCGTATGATTTCATGCATTAATTCATAATAACCTATGCTTCAGTCCATTAAGATCATTATGTAGCCCAGGTTAAGCACATTATCAGTATACCGGTGATGCTTATATGTAGGGTTCCCCGCAGCGTTCCCACCACATCCACGATATACCTTGAATAATACTTAAACTAGTTACATAACATCTTAATTTTCCTTAGCACCTACTCAAGAATAAATGTTTCATAAGATCAATATCGTGATTGGAAATACCATGATGGCTCTAAGTAGGACAGGACTTAAGTAAATGTTGATAATGTTTGATTGCCTTCCATAAGGACTTATAATGTTTGATTGCCTCCAACAAGGACTTACTAGAATTATGACCCTAGCACCCTAGGGTATAGAATAGACATGTGTAATACTCATGATCGTTACCTCGTGGTAAGATTAACCAGACTTTTCATGCATGGCGAATTACATTTACGTGTGCACCCGTAATGGTAATCTACCTTGCATGATCACCCTTAGCTTCACTTACCCCAAGTTAACATCATAGTATTATTTAGATTCAACAAGCACAAATAATATGAAGTCCTCCTGTCCATGAGCCAGTATTCCAATAATAACATGTAATTGCAATTAAGCATATAAGTACATTATGTTTAATGATAACCGCATACCTGTCATACTTTCAGAATTTCACTCATAACTATGATAGGGTCGGATTCAATATCCGAGATCAACACTACGTGTGATCACCGAAGTTCCCTGTTACTATGATGTTGTGCGCATACAAGCGTAAAGTTCTAGCATAAAAGTATCCTAAGAAGATAGTCTAAGAGTAGTAATAATATCTTCCTTTGGAATGTTCGGATAACACGTGTATGTATATATAATCAAGTATGTAGGAACATACTTGTATATTATTAGGTATATAGGAATATACCTGTATATCAAGTTTATAAACTTAATATACTTAACCCATTTGCCTTGTAATCCCTAGCATGCATTCTATATGAAGGTTCTTAGGTTATAGTCTAGGTCGAATACTCCACCTAAATCTCTATAACCAAGGCTCTGATACCAATCTGTCACACCCTCGCTTAGAGCGGAAACACGAGGATGCGACGGACGGGATCGTCATAACACTTGGTATAAATACAGAGATATAATACATGCAAACTTCTCGTGTCATGACGTCCCCCGACACAATGGTGACTTGTGTCGTGGTTAGTCAGTTCCACGACTATCATAGTCTTATTGATTCTAAAATCCAAAATACACACTGTTCACAAATGAATACAAATGATATACATTACAAATGCAAAACTAATGAAATCCTGAGGGTCTCTGCTAAGGCATCAGCACTAGCTATCCTCTTTGATTATGATCACCTGAAAAGATATGCTCAAAAATGTCAACAATAATGTTGGTGAGTTCCGCAGGTTTAAATTTAAAACATATAACTGATGCTGTATAGATTTTTGATGTGGAATCAAACTGTAAGCACAAACCACATAACATGTGTTTAAGACAACCAAACCTAATGACGTTATGCATATAAATCTGACGGAATATATTCACCCATGGCCTGTTTGCTGGCAGCTGTAGTCGGTAACTCACAAGTTAAACCGATCTGTCGAGGGTGGGGGTGTCAACCCGGTAGTACTACCAATACCTAACCGTTGGTTCCCAAACCCAGGAATTAATGGTTGTTTGAGTTTTCCATAAAATAACACCATGTATGCATGCAAAACAGTATCACATTGATTCCAAGTATGAAAACAGAATATACAATGTACAGCATTGAAAACGGGTAAGCATACTTTTCCCCCAATTTGATTGAAAACATTGAAACTTGTATAAGCATAAAAAGGGGCCACGAAACTCACCTTGAATTGTTGTAATGCACAAGATTTCACAGAATAAGCAAACTTCACAGAATCAAGCAATGCACGATCGATCACGATCAATACCTATTATTGATTATAACTAAGCCTTTAAAACGTATACAACGCGAATAGATATATTTGGTCGGATTCGAGTCGGTTCGTTTGACGTATACGATTAGATATATATATGTTTAACTTTGATTATATACCTTGTGATAATAGGATTTAAGTTGAATTGTGAAGTTTTGAACAAGTAATGAAATTAATTGTATTTTGATCTATTCGAAATAAGTATATGTACGTATTCTTTGTAATCATATGATTCAATAATAATTTATTAATTAAAGTAAAAATATAATCTATAATTATATTTGTAAATATTTTATGAAATTATATAATTTGTGATTTCTATAATTTTCGTGATTGTTTCATAATTTTACACGATCTAGAGGTTATTTTTATAAAAATTGGTCATTTCTAGTGTTTATAAACAATATTTTATAAATATTTTTAAGGTTTTTAAACAAAATTAATTTACAGAAAATCATTTTGTAATATTTAAAATAATGGCAGTTTATAAAATTATTTTTATAATTTTTAAGAATTTTTCATAATTTTTAGAGGCTTAAAAAGGCTTCAAAAAAATAAATGCAGTGGCCCGGGGTCGAACCCCTGACCTCCTGTTCACCAGCACAATACCCAAACCAGTAAACCAAAGGCTCTAAGCCGCAACAGAACTCGGTTTTATTTTCTTTTAACCATGGTTTGCCCAGTTTCTCAATTCCACATGAACCCTAATTCGATTTCAGTCAAATTGAACTCGAATTCGATAGTGTTAACTGCTAAAACCATGGGGCTTTTGATCCCCATGTATAAACGAGTAGATTTGTGTGTTTAATTACCTGTTTGAGTTGGGATAATGCTCAGGACACTCGAATAACAGTCGCGGTGGAACTCGAACTCGGGTGTGGATCAAACCGTGATAAAAATCAAATTAATTGTATGGGAAGCTTAGAATGATGATAATAATGATGCTATTTTGGGTTTAGAATGCTCGGAGAGTGGCAATTGATTGAGTTGTATGTCGCGGCAGAGGTGGTAATCAATTTGGTTCGATTTGTGTGTGTTTTGATGAATTGCCAGTAGTATTCGATTCTTAATGAGTTAAGGTTCGATTCCACGGTATAATTTTGATTAAAGTGATTTTTAGTGGTCGATTTAGCCGTTGAACGGTCGATTGTTAAAGTGGAAAAAGTTTATGGCCGTTAATCGACCGTTAAACGCGTTTTTGGGTTGTGTCGAGTTCGAATCTTACTCACGAGACGATTGGTAATAATTTGGGCTATTAAAATCGAGTTTTGACGCGTTTTGGGGTTCGCCGGCGTGTCGCCGGACGTCGGCCGGAATAGTGTGGCCGGAAACACGGGTTTTGGGCGGGGGGTTGGGTTTGAAAATTAATAATTACAGATTTGGTCCCTGAGGTTTATGTTGTTGATATTTTATGTTTAAAATTCATTTTTAAGTTTCAAAATTATCAAAGCAGTCCCTGTACTTATTATTATTATTATTACTATTATTATTATTGTCATAATTATTTTTATTATTTTCATTATTTTCATTATTATGATTTATTAGTATTGTTATTATTATTATTATTATTTATTATTATTATTATTATTACTATTAACACGAATGTGTATACGTGAATTTCAACTAAATCGATATATATATATATATATATAGAAATAATAAATATATAAAGATAGTTAACACATATGAACGAGTACACAAAGGTATTTCGGTTAAAATCATAATGAGACTATAAGAAATACATGAGTCTAGTTAATACACACGATGAGTTATCGAGCTTTATGCCGATTCGACGGTCTATTGGTGACAGGTGCTACATGCCATCACATTCACCACATGATCTTCAACAAGAAGAATCTTAGGTTTTCTTTCTGATTTGGGAATATCTTGAATGTTTCTTAAAACTTTGTTCATTAAATCCATCTGTATCATCTGAACTGTCACGCTAATGTGACAGTAACTCACAATGTTCTTTGCTTGATTTTGTGAGGTGTCACAGGTAACGATCATGAGTATCACAAGTCTCTATTTTATACCCTAGGGTGCTAGAATCATAATTCTAGTAAGATCCTGTTAAGGGTAATCAAACATTATTACCATATACTCAAGTCCTGTCCTATTTAGAGCCTTTATGGTATTTCCAAATCATTAAATTGACCTTGTGAGACGTTTCTCCACTTAGCATTTCAATAACTATTAAATGCTAAAATAAAAGTGGGATACATAATACTCTCTACACATACATAACATTATTATTTGAATTAATGCTAAGGAAAATTGAGATGTTACGTAACTAGTTTAAGTGTCGTTCAAGGTATATCGTGGATGTGGTGGGAACGCTGCGGGGAACCCTATATATAAACATCACCGGTATACCAAGAATGTGCTTAAACTGGGCTACATAATAATCTTGATGGACTGAAGCATAGATTATTAGGATTTAACAGTGAAATCATGCATATATCTTAAGATAACTAAAGTATTCATCTGTCTGTGTCTAGAAAATGGCACCTAAGAGAGCTAACCGTAGAACCAACCAAGAGGGTGAGGCCCCGCAGAACAGGCGTAGGGGCAGACCATCAGGGGCAGGTGCTGCTCCAACTAGCAATAATCAGGGAACCGACACCCCTGACATAGCTGCTATGATTGCTCAGCAGCTAGCCACTTTGATCCCAACCATTGTAACCCAAGTGAGTGACACCCTGCTAAACCAACCTCCCCACAATGATCACAACACCAATGGTCAACACAACCATGGAGTAGGGGATAACGTTGGAAACGAAGTTGGAATCAACCAGGTTAAACGGGGATGTTCCTACAAAGAATTTGTGGCCTGCAAACCCCGAGATTTCGATGGAAAAGGCGGAGCGATAGCCTTGACCAGATGGTTGGAAAAGATGGAGGCAGTCATTGACATTAGTGAATGCCTCGATAGTCAACGTATCAAATATGCCACATGCTCATTACAGGGCAAGGCATTAACCTGGTGGAACACCCAGGTTCAGGCCAGAGGAAGGGAGTCTGCAATGTAGCTAACCTGGGATGAATTCAAGGCGTTGATCTCTGAGGAATACTGTCCTCTTAACGAGATGCAGAAACTGGAGCAGGAATTCTGGAACCATGCCATGATTGGAGCTGGACACGCAACATACACCGATCGTTTTCACGAATTGGCAAAATTGGTTCCACATTTAGTGACACCAGAGTCCAAGAGGATCGAGAGGTATATTTGGGGACTCGCGCCTCAAATCCGAGCACTGGTAACTGCAGCTGCTCCTCCTACGATCCAGAGCGCGATTATGAAAGCTGGCGCTCTTACTGACGAAATGGTGAGAACCGGAGTACTGGGGAAGGGAACTAAGAAAAGAAAGGAGTCCGGGTCTAATACTGGAAGATCCGATAAGAAGACTAAGACAGCCCGAAACTTTGTGGCTGTAACGCAGGGAAGGAAGGAATACACTGGACCGCACCCCAAGTGCAACAAGTGTAATTATCACCATTCCCCAGAAAAGCCTTGTCGTGCGTGTACAAACTGTGGACGCCTGGGACACTGGGCGAAGGACTGTAGAACTGCGCTGAATCTGGTAGCACCTATCAACGCGGTTAACCCCGCCGGGAATGCCAGGGCATGTTACGAATGTGGGGGCCTCGATCACTACAGGAACACGTGCCCCCGACTGAATAGAGCACCTGGACAACAGGGGAATAATCAGCAGCAAGTGCTGGCTATAGCTGGTAATCCGAACCAGGGAAACCAAGGAAATGCTGCAAGGGGACGTGCCTTCGTCATTGGAACTAATGATGCCCGTCAAGACCCAAATGTTTTCACGGGTACGTATCTTCTCAACAACCACTTTGCATCCATATTATTTGATACCGGGGCAGACAATAGTTTCATATCTTCTGATTTTGCGCGCATGCTTGCCTTGAATCCTAGTAAGTTAGAAATCAGCTTTTCCGTAGAAATGGCCAATGGTAGATTTGTGCAAGCCGATAAGATTATTAGGCAGTGCTCCATTATATTAGAAAACCATGCCTTCGACATAGATTTAATACCTTTCGAGCTGGGGAGTTTCGACGTAATCGTGGGAATGGATTTGTTGTCAAAGAACGGAGCCGAGGTTGTCTGTAGGGAGAAAGTAGTACGAATCCCTATGTCAAATGGGGAGGTACTCCAGATTCAAGGAGAACGACCAGGAAGGACTCTGAAGCTGATTTCCTGTATGAAGACGCGTCGATGTCTACGAAAGCAATGCTACGCACTTCTGGCTCATACTGTAGAAAAGAAGGAAGAAGGCATCAAGTTGGCAGATATTCCTGTGGTGCGAGATTATCCGGAAGTATTTCCTGATGATTTGTCGGGTTTACCTCCTCTATGTCAGGTGGAATTTCGTATCGAGTTGGTTCCTGGAGCTACGCCGGTAGCAAAAGCACCATATCGTTTAGCACCATCTGAAATGCAGGAATTATCCAGCCAACTACAAGAGCTATTGGAGAAGGGATTCATTCGGCCGAGTCATTCACCATGGGGAGCACCGGTTCTATTTGTCAAGAAGAAAGACGGGTCATTTCGTATGTGTATCGATTATCGCGAGCTGAACAAGTTGACGGTGAAGAATCGATACCCTCTTCCCAGAATTGATGATTTGTTTGATCAACTACAAGGAGCTTCATATTTCTCCAAGATTGATCTTCGTTCTGGATATCATCAACTGAGAGTTTTTGAAGATGATATACTGAAGACAGCGTTCAGGACTCGTTATGGGCACTATGAGTTCTTAGTCATGCCATTCGGATTGACTAATGCACCAGCTGTGTTCATGGATCTGATGAATCGGGTGCGCAAACCATACTTGGATAAATTCGTGATCGTGTTCATAGACGATATACTTATCTATTCTCGTTCGAAAGAAGATCACGAGAAACACCTCCGAGCAATTCTTGAACTATTGCGGGAAGAGAAACTTTTCGCTAAATTCTCGAAGTGTGAATTCTGGCTCCAGGAAGTGAAGTTTTTGGGCCATGTGGTTAACAAAGATGGAATTCACGTGGACCCCGACAAAATTGAAGCTGTGAAGAAATGGGATACACCCCAAACGCCATCAGAAATCCGACAATTTTTAGGATTGGCCGGGTATTACCGACGGTTTATTGCGAACTTTTCAAAAATCGCACAACCGTTGACTATGCTAACCCAGAAGGATAAGAAGTTTGATTGGGGACATGCACAAGAACAAGCTTTCCAGACGCTAAAGAAAAAACTGTGCAATGCTCCAATACTATCCCTTCCGGACGGAACTGATGACTTCATGGTGTATTGCGATGCTTCGCATCAGGGATTGGGATGTGTGTTAATGCAAAGAGATAAGGTGATTGCTTACGCCTCACGAAAACTAAAGGTGCACGAAAAGAACTACACGACTCATGATTTGGAGTTGGGCGCCGTAGTTTTTGCACTGAAGATATGGAGGCACTATCTGTATGGAACCAAATGCATCATCTATACTGATCATAAGAGCCTTCAACACATCCTGAATCAGAAAGAGCTCAACATGAGACAACGACGATGGGTAGAACTACTTAGCGACTACGATTGCGAAATTCGGTATCATCCGGGGAAAGCAAATGTGGTGGCTGACGCCCTCAGTCGTAAAGAACGCGTAAAACCACTACGTGTTAGAGCTTTGGGATTGACTATACAAACAAACTTGAAAGCTCAAATTCAAAGCGCGCAAGGTGAGGCTCTAAAAGAAGAAAACCTTGCAGGAGAAGAATTCCGAGGGTTGGATAAACAAATGAATCGCAAGGATGACGGCGCATATTATTTCATTGATCGCATGTGGGTTCCCAAATGGGGAGGCGTACGCACACTAGTCTTGGATGAAGCACACAAGACTCGATATTCTGTTCATCCCGGTGCAGACAAGATGTACCATGATCTGAAGGATCTATACTGGTGGCCGGGTATGAAGAAAGACATTGCTCTATATGTGAGCAAATGCTTGACGTGTTCCAAGGTAAAAGCTGAACATCAGAAGCCATCGGGACTATTGCAACAACCCGAAATTCCCGAGTGGAAATGGGAGAACATCACCATGGATTTAATTACCAAACTCCCGAGAACGCCAAGCGGACACGACTCGATATGGGTCGTGGTGGATCGACTGACAATATCTGCTCACTTCTTGCCTATCCGAGAAGATTATAAAATGGATAATCTGGCAAGATTGTACATCAAGGAGGTCGTGACACGGCATGGGGTGCCTGTGTCAATCATATCCGACCGAGACAGTCGATTTACTTCACGCTTTTGGCAGACGTTGCAGAAAGCGATGGGCACTCGACTAGATATGAGTACCGCCTATCACCCACAAACGGATGACCAAAGTGAACGAACGATACAAACGTTGGAAGACATGCTTAGAGCTTGTGTAATCGATTTTGGTGGTAGCTGGGATACTCACTTACCATTGATTGAGTTCTCTTATAACAACAGTTACCACACAAGCATTGGATGCTCACCATTTGAAGCATTATACGGGAGGAAATGTAGATCCCCAGTTTGTTGGGCTGAGATTGGTGAAAGCCAGCTAACAGGCCCAAAAATCATTCAAGAGACGACTGACAAGATTTTCCAAATTAAAGACAGACTAAAAGCAGCAAGAGATCGCCAAAAGAGCTATGCCGACAACCGTCGGAAGCCTCTAGAATTCAATGTTGGAGATCACGTCTTACTCAAAGTCTCTCCCTGGAAAGGGATTGTACGATTTGGAAAGAAAGGGAAGTTAGCCCCTCGATACGTAGGACCATTCGAAATTACAGAAAGAATCGGTCCGGTGGCTTACCGATTGAGGTTACCACAAGAACTCAGCGGTGTACACGATACTTTTCACGTGTCAAACCTCAAGAAGTGTTTGGCGAACGAGTCCTTACATGTGCCAATTGAAGAAATCAAGATTGATGAGAAACTCCATTTTGTAGAAGAACCAATAGAAATAATGGATCGGGAGGTCAAACAATTAAAACGCAGCAAAATCCCAATTGTCCGAGTGAGGTGGAACTCAAGGCGAGGTCCAGAGTTCACCTGGGAACGTGAGGACCAAATGAAATTCAAGTACCCTCATCTTTTCGTTTCAGCCTCCTCGTGAATAAATTTCGGGACGAAATTTCCTAAAGTAGGGGAGACTGTAACATCTCGTATTTTTTTACTATTAAAAGTTAATTTTATAAATAATTAAGTTTGATATGTTGATGTTAAATAATTATAAAAATACTAATAATAATAATAATAATAATAATGATGCTAATAATATTAATAATAATAATAATAATAATAATAATAATAATGATAATAAAAATAAAAATAATAAAAAAAATATATATATATATATAAATAATATTAATAATGAAGTCCAGGGGGTTATATTGCCAAATCCAAAACTTTCAAACAAAGTTTTTATATAAAATAATAAATAAAACAAACCTCAGGGACCATTTGTGTAACTTCTAAAATTACAAAACCCACCCCCGATCACCCCCGTAATTCCGGCCACCGGTCCGGCTAACTCCGGCGGCCCTCCGGCGAAGCCGAAACCCTCGAAATACTCGGTTTTAAACACCGAAAATTATACCAAATCGCTCATGGACAAAATTCGAACCTAACACACACTTTAATCGGGTAAATTATTGCTTCTAGAACCACTAATCAATCACTTTAACTTTGGCCGAAGTGCGGCATTAAATCGAGCACTAAACACTAAAATAAACAAAAGAAAACGCATGTTCTTGATCATCTTGTCGTTTACAATCTTCCACTGAGTTCGAATTAGTATAAAACGCACGCAATCGTAGAATTCAATCATCATCTTCCATCGCGACCTGCAACTGTTCGAACACCAACTTCAGTGTTTCAAAACTCGAATTAAACATAGGGCTTTTGATTATAAGCATAATTCGAAGCTTCCTGTGCAAGCAATTTGGTTTTCATCATCGTTTGATCATCATTCGATTTCGGGTTATATCGCGGCTTGTTCTTCATTGTTCTTATCATCAAAACAATTAGAAACAGGTAATTAAACATACCTATATACTCGATTTTACATAGGGATTAAAAGCCCTAACATTAATTTTATGATTAACATCGAATTGATCTTCAATTTGGATCAAATCGAATTAGGGCTCGTACGGGTTTGGGGGAAATGGGTGAGAGCTGTTTAAAACGAAATGGAACTGATTCATAACGCGGCTTAGAGCCTTGGTTCACTGGTTTGGTGTGTGTGTGTGCAGGTGAGAGGTCCCGGGTTCGACCCCGGGCAACCTCTTTTATTTTTTTTAAGCTTTTTAACCCTTCTAAAAATATGGAAAATTTTCTAAAAATTATGAAAACAAATTCTATAAATTCTCCATATTTTAAATATTACAAAATTATTTTTTTTTGTAAATTTATTTTATTTAAAAACCTTAATAAATTCTTATAAAATATTATTTATAAATACTTAAAAATTATAAAAATTATTTTATAAACCCTGTTTATTTTTAAAAACCACCAAATTAATTTTCTGGAATTTATTTTAACATTAATATATTTATTGTATTATTATCTTTTAAAAACAAATGATTTAATTAGTCTAATTATTATAAAATGGACTTTAAATAATAATTTAAATTATTAATGGATATTATATTATTTTAATTATGGATTAATCATGATAAATGTAGGAATTATATTTTCACAAATTGCTTACAAATATAATTGAATGTTATTTCTTATGAAATATATTTTAAATAATAATATAGATTAAGATCTTATTATTAATCGAAATACTATTTGTAATTATCCTTAGATAATTATAAATTACATAATTGAATCACATCATTTTTATATTTAATATCATTCCAAAATATTTAAATATACATATAAAATCCTTCTAATAGAATCAAAATGTAAGTAATTATTTGGTAAACTCAACACTTATTAATAATTACTTATTAATACATATATAACCCTATCAAAATCTTGTAATATATATACCTCTATTTGTGTGCGTGTCGCACGTCAAACCAAACCAACCCAAAATCCAACCAAATATATCTATTCACGTGGAACACATTTTAAAGACTTAGTTACAATTAATAATAGGTATTGAACGTGCTTGGTCGTGCATTGCCTAATTCTTTGAAGTTCTTGTTCATATACATTACATCAATTCAAGGTGAGTTCCGTGGCCCCTTTTTATGCTTTTATAATTGTTTCAATGTTTTTCAAACTTGGGGAAAAAGTATGCTCACCCGTTTTCGATGCTGTACACTGTATATTTTGTTTTCATACTTGGAATCAATGTGATACTATTCTTATATTCTAATACATACATGGTGTTATTCTATTCTTACAACCATTAATTCCGGGTTAGGAACCAACGGATAGGTATTGGTAGTACTACTGGGTTGACACCCCCACCCTCGACAGATCGGTTTAACTTGTGAGTTACCAACTACAGCTGCCAGCAATCAGGCCATGGGTGAATATATTCCGTCAGATTTATATGCATAATGTCATTAGGTTTGGTTGTCTTTAAACACATGTTATGTGGTTTGTGCTTACAGTATGATTCCATATCAAATTCTATCCAGCATCAAATGTTTTAAATTTAAACCTGCGGAACTCACCAACATTATTGTTGACATTTTTAAGCATATCTTTTCAGGTGATCATAATTAAAGAGGATAGCTAGTGCCGATGCCTTAGCAGAGACCCTCAGGATTTTAATTGATTTGTATTGTATTGTCAATCATTCATTTTCATATGTGAACTTTGTGTATGTTGGAATTTCTTTGAATTAATAAACTATGATAGTCGTGGAACTGACTAACCACGACACAAGTCACCATTGTGTCGGGTAACGTCATAACACGTGGATCATTGCATTTATTATCTCTATAAACAAACCAAGTGTTATGACGATCCCGTCCGTCGCATCCTCGTGTTTCCGCTATAAGCGGGGGTGTGACATTATACAAGTTAAATTCACAACCATTGATTAAGAGATTTGAAATCTCATTAATGAACCGTTCATACCTTATATCACAATATAAAGCTTTTAGACCTCATTATTGAAGCTTTCACCATCTTTTGCACCAAGAAAAGTCATGCTTGCATGTCTTCTACATTGTGAACTTAATGAGTGATTCAAGTTGATAGCATGCATAATTTGAACTCAATTTAAATAATCGGGGAATCACCTAATTTTACAAAAACACTAACGTTCATACCTTCCATCATGATATGAAGTTCTTATACCTCTTTTTTAAAGGTTTCACCACCTTTTTTGACCATGTTTTTACACAAGCTAAAGTCACATTACAGATCTTCTACATTATGAATTTAACATATAATTCAATTAGATAGCATTTACAATTCGCAATCAATTTAAATCATCGTAGGATCACTTAGTTTTACATAAACAAATCATCATGTTATTTTCATCAAAATTATCTATTAGTATTTTCTCTATGAAAAGTCTAAAGAAGGCACTGCAAATGGCTATGTTTCGGACATAGAATAAAATTTTTAATGGAATAATTGGGTCTCTATTAATGTTAATTTTCTACGTTGAGGTTTTGTTTGAATAGTCTTCCAACTTTGGTTTCATTGTTGAAGAGACAGATCAATATTTTTGACTCATCCTGTATCTATGCCATTAATATAAGAAAATCATTGGGCCATCTATTTGTAACATATCCAATTGCACAAGTGATAGGATTTTATATCCTTTTGGTGTAGACTCCATTCTTTTTTTCTTGTTTAATGAGAATGAGCTTCTCCATTTTCATGAATCTGCTCGAGGATCATCAACATGGAAGAAGGTAATGGAGAAACAAGAATGAGTTGTTATTTTATAAAAAAACTACCAATGTCGCAAAGGTGGTGGGTGAAATTAAAGTCTTTGGATTTCTTTGGCTTAAGAATCAATAGAAACTAAAGGTTTTAGAATGGGATCAATAGTGTAATTCTAATGTATTGAGTATGAGATTATGAAATAGTTTATATTGATGTATGTAAAATGTTAGGCTAATGATTTGTTAGCCTATGGTGTAATATAGTTATATTGTTTGCCTTTTGATAAAAAGCTTCTGCATGCTCACCCTTACGCTTAGGACTCTCCAATTGCACGTTCTCTTTCATTAACATTTTAAGAGGCAATTAATCAACATAATCTAAATTAGTTGTGGAACAATAATATTACGGTTGGAGCATTAAATAACCCCACTTTTTACACTATTTTAAAACATTTTTCTACCAAATATTAAAATCAAAAAATAAAAATTCTTTCGCCTCTTCTATTATTTTTTCTTCTACTCTTTACTACTACTCAACACAATAAGACATAATGATATTCTTCCACCTTCATCATCTAGCTTCGAGTCATCTGATGCCTGTGTTCTTGAAGTTTTGCCAAAGTTTTCACCGCCGCATCCAAAGTTGAAGATAATATAATTCTGGGGTTGCGGGATTAAGAAAAACATTTAGACTAAAGGGTAGACTAAAGCAGTAAAGCATAGTTGTCACACGCCAATCTAATTTTTGGCTCACGCACTTTTCAAATGAGATTTTAGTTCAATCACAATGATTAAAAATGATTTAAAGCGTCATTTTATGCAAAATCTTCTTTTAGTTCGAATTAAGTCAATTTTATCTATTCTTATTCTTGGGAATATTTATCCGCTATTATGGATTTTGGAAGCAAATGCAATGATTGGATAAAAGCTTGCTGGGTTTGGCTACTTCATCGGTTTTAATAAATGATAGTCCAACCTTAGAATTTATTATAGATAAAGGTTTGAGACCAAGGTGATCATCTTTCTCCTTTTCTATCTATTCTGACAATGGTAGATTTAAATGTGGTTTTTGAAGATTTAGTGGCGTCGGGTTTGTTTCGAGGAGCGACAATTGGTAAAGATAACCTCTACATGTCCCATTTATTTTATGCAGATGATGTTAGAGTAAATTACTATTTTGGTTCCTGTGGTTTGATCATTTTAACCATTTGAGTTCAAAAACGAATTTTTTAACAAATCAAGCCCTATGGTTTGTATTCTATAACTATTTCAGTCCAATACACTAACAGAGTTAGATTTTTCAGTTAGTTTTAATAAAATGACAAGAATACCCTTGGACTGAAATGGTTATTTTTAATAACCTCAGGGACCAAAAACATAATTTACTCCCTCACAGAGACATATTATATATATATATATATTATGTATTATATATATACACTAAATGTTTTTATTTTTATTTTTTAAAGTTTTTTAAATTTTAATTTTAATTTTAAATCTCTCGGTTTTAAAGTCGTATTTAAACATTCATCTTATCTAACGGAAAATTTAAAAGCGTTTGACTTATTATACTTCTTATTTAAACTGTTAAATTTACTTAAACATCTTTGATCCTTTTAGTCTATTTGATTTATTTAAACCAAAAAGTCTTTTTAACTGTTATTGTATTTAATTGTAACATCCTGTTTTCTCAATTGTGTAAATAAAAGCTCGTTAAGAAAAGTTTGAAGCCAAAGATATAAATAAGTGGCCGGAGTTGCTCCGGTAGCGATGGTCATGATTAAGTCTCACAAACGATGAAAAGATGTTGTAATAGCTCGTTGTAAGCACCGAGGTGTTCGTAGGTGGTGTTAATCAACGGTTAGAAGCTGTAGCGATGGCTTATGGTGACGGGTTGAAGGGTGCGGGGGGCTGTTTGGTGGCTAGTGGTGACATATAGGTGATGGCGAAGGTGAAGGTGGTGATACAAGGATGGTGGCGGGCTGTGATGATAACGGCGGTGGTGACGGGTTTTAAACGGAGGAAACTCCGGCGTCATGGTTCACGACAGCAACAGTTCAGCAGGCTAAAATGGTGGCTACGGTGGATTTAGCAATCGAAAATGGTGATGCTACGGGGGTGGCTAGGCAGCGGGTATACCGTGGCGTTATCAGTGGTGGTTTAGAGCAATTTTAGTGGTGATTGGTGGTGACTTACAGCAGATTATGGTCGCTCAGCTTAAGGTGATTCATGGTGGCAGCCTATGATGTTCATGATGGTGGTTCCACGGTGGTCTTGATTAATCAGGTATGGTTGCTTAGTTATAAGTATGGTTTCAAGTTGTTGCGATGGTGATGGTTAATATGATACCTTAATGATGATTGATTTATGATAATGGGGTTATTAGGCTAGAACTATAATAACGCTTAATTTGTTTGACGTTGCGATAATAGTTTCATAATAATAGTGTTTGTGGTGAAGATAATGATGATGATTATGCGATAATGATGATATTTATGTTTTTATGCTATTGGTTTTACAAGGATATTGATTGTAGGATAACGGGGTACTAGGATGGTGTTAATTATGATGATTCAAAGGTGATGGTTTTGGGAATTATGTGGATAGTTGAATGATGGTATGTGCTTAAGAAGGTATTGGTACGTTTTTTTAAAATGTTTGATGGTTTGGGTTATGATAAGGTGATGGGTTTGATAATAATGGTTCGTGGTATATAGTTCAATAATAGGAGTAGAGGATGACTTATGACCCAATGTTAGCCGAGAAAAGATACGTGCGAAATTATGAACGAAAGCTCATACAATGTGTCTAGAGAGGTTGCGATCATACCAGCGAAGTTGTGAACGAAAGTTCACATTTGAAAAGCGAAATTTAAATAAGATAAACGATTAAAAGATAAATTTAAAAAGCCAAATGATTATAAAAAATACTTTTAAAAGTTTGAAAAATTTTAATATATATATTATAAAATATAATATATATATATATATATATATATATATATATTATAAAATACAATATATATATATTATAAAATATAATATATATATATATATATATATATATATATATGTCTCTATGAGAGAGTAAATTATGTTTTTGGTCCTTGAGGTTATTAAAAATAACCATTTCAGTCCAAGGGTATTCTGATCATTTTATTAAAAACTAACTGAAAAATCTAACTCTGTTAGTGTATTGGACTGAAATATTTATAGAATGCAAACCATAGGGTTTGATTTGTTAAAAAAAATCATTTTTGAACTCAAATGATTAAAATGACCAAACCACAAGGACCAAAATAGTAATTTACTCATGATGTTATTATCAGCAAAGATGGTTGGTAAAAAACTGATCCAATATAATCACTTATCAAAGCGTTAAATTGTTTTTTATTTAGCATCCGCCTTGAAGATTAACATCCATTAATCATCTCTTTCTGAAATAGGGATTACAAATATTGAATTCCAACTGATGGCTGCCATTTAGGTTGTAAATCGGCTCTTCTTACTTTTTGGTATTTGGAGATTCCAGCCACGAACAATAAAAAAATAAGAAAAAAAAAAGAATAAAAATAAGAAAAGCAAATTAAAATAAGAAACCCAAAAGAAATAACCCAAGAAAAGGCATAAAATAAAAATACCCGGTCGAAATGTTGAGGCAAATAATCGAAAGTTAGTAGGAGTTGTGGGAGGTAATTGGTTTACGACCAGGGCTGTTGTCAACATTATAAGGTTTCGTAACTGTAAAAGTATTTATAAAACCAAGTTACCAGAAAAACTATTTTTGCTAACATTTAGATTCCATCATAAAATGAAACAAATAGATTCTCATGATTTGAAACGAAAAACATATAAATTTTCTTTTATAGAGTGAGAATGAAAGTGAGAAACCTTCTCTTAAACGATATAGGATGATTATACTAATAATCTGATTTATACTAATATATATATATATATATATACACACACACTCTAGACTACTTGGGATAATGAAACCAGAAACATTCTTTCTATAGAGTGTGAATAAATATGACAAAACCTTCACTCAATTAATGTGGGATGATTATACGAGTGGTCCGGTTTGCACTCTAGACCAAGTGGGTTAATATAAACAAAAACATTCTTTCTTTCTTATAAAATGAGAAAAGTTTTTTCGCCTATATGAGATGATGGATCTAAATTAGTGTCTTGAAATGTGGTAGAGGAAAATTTTAATATTATAATAAAAAGAATTTAAATGATAAGTGTCTTATAATGTAATAAAAATACTAAAATTGACCACAAAAGATAGTTTATAAAATAGTATAGACTAAAAACTTACAAGTGAGTTGCTAGTGATTCTAATATTTTATTAGGGACAATTTTTTAACTTAAAACACCACTTAGTCAACTTGAACGTGTAAAAATGTGAATTCATATTTTTTGTATTATTGTATAAAGAACGATCACTAATATCATTAAATACACTTCTTATTCTACATCTAATTTACTTTTAAAATCACATATGTACTTTTCATGATTTAAAACCGATGAAAATTTGATTGAAAATGATACAATTTTACCGTCACTTTATGGTTCTCCCTTGTTATTCGTTTCCACCCAAATTCTTCGTTTAATAGTCTCCAAAAATACTCACTTTTTAATGGCGCATCATAGTGCACGTTGCAAACTTAATAAATTTATAACATATAATAAAAAAAGTTTTCTTTTGACATGTGTCATCATTATACATATCAAATGACACGTGTCATCATTTTAGCATATCCAAAAAATCATTTTCTCGCATCTCTTTCATAATAAATATGAAAATTATAAAAATAATCAATTGACTTTCCTTTTTTACTAAAATATCTTAAAACAAATATATATACATTTATGTTTATTGTCTCTCTCATATTAAATGATAATTATTTTAAATAAGTAAACTAAAATATGAAACATCTAAAATATAAATATTCTTTTTTAATAATTTATTAATATATACTAAATTATATGATTTTAGACTTATTTTATCTTTAAAAAATAGAGTGATAATTTTAGATTTCATTTTCTGTTATAACTTTTAAATATTTATTATATTTTTATTTCACCAATAGCTAATTAAATTTAGAAAATAAAATATTTAAAAAACTAATGGTTTTGATATGTTTTATTTATTCCACCCATGTAATACATGGGCTCTAACCTAGTTCAAAAGTATATTTAAGAGCTAATTACACGATTGGTTCATGTGGTTTGTCTATATTACGATATTCTTCTCAACTTTTAAGAAATTACAGGTTTAGTCCTTACTGTTTGCCAACTCGTAACACGATTAATTCCCGACACTAACTTCTATTAAGTTTTTCAGTTAAGTGGATGTGAAAAGTTTAAAATACCCCTGCACTAAAACAATAATAAAATAATAATTTAATTAATGTGGGTCCCACTCTAC
Organism: Flaveria linearis; assembly: GCA_024085815.1. Taxonomy (NCBI): domain Eukaryota; kingdom Viridiplantae; phylum Streptophyta; class Magnoliopsida; order Asterales; family Asteraceae; genus Flaveria; species Flaveria linearis. The sequence continues at coordinate 6,018,394 of CM044001.1, forward strand.
CCCACCCCACCCCTCCCCCTCCCTCCTTGTATCACGGCTACATTCTAAAACGCCGCATCACACCAGAACCATCGTCGGACCACCATACAACAACCATAATACCGATCGGGAGACGAAGGTGATGGTGGTGCGAAAACGGTGGGGTAGAGTGGGTGCAGAGGCGGTGGGGTCGAGTGGGATCCATAAATATTTTTTCTTTTAGTGTAGGAAAATTTTAGTCTTTTCACATCCACTTAACTGATAAACTTAACAGAATTTAGTGTCAGTGACCAATCGTGTTACAAGTTGGCAAACAGTAAGGACCAAACTTGTAATTTCTTAAAAGTTCGAATCAATATCACAATATGAGCAAACCACAGGGACCAATCGTGTAATTAACTCTATATTTAAGTTTTGGTATGACCATGTTGACCCCTCATGCTTCGTTTATAGTGTTTTAATCACCAAAGTTGATGTTTTACACTTCTCACTTAAATTTCATTTACTTTTACAATACAGTCCTTGAACTATAACTCATTTACTATATGCCATCGACCACCGTTCAACCTACTTTAACCATCTGACATTCAGACTACGATAAAAGTTTCAACTTTAACCCTCAAATTACAAAATTTCAATTTTACCTTCTATAATATACAACTTATGATTTAACCCAAAAATTATTTAACTAATTTGATTTTATTAAATAACTTTTGTTTGTTAACTTTTAGTAAAAGACTATTTTGTGATTGTAAATTGTGATTAATTTCTTATATATATAAATTTTTTTACATAAAATAAAGTGGGTCCCATATAAATTAATATATATTTTATCTTTTAGTTAAGGGTAAATAAGCATTTTTACATTCACTTAACAAGAAAACTTAACAAAAGTTAAAGTTAGAGACCAATTCTATTATGATTTGATAAACGGTTAGGATTAAACCCGTAGCTTCTTAAAAATTAAAATCAATATTGTAATATAGGTAAAACAGATTGACTTAACTCAAAAAAACAATTTACCAAAAAGAAAATAAACGGGACATTTTTTGCCCTTCTTTTAATTTATCCCGATAAAAGGGGTGAAAAAAAAACAAAAAGTAAAAGAAAGAGGGAAAGTGGTGGGGGTGTGTTCCTCGATAACTGTGAAGTTACTGTGTGTAGTGAACACAGCAATCAAACCTCAGCTCCATTTGGGGCCTCAACACCACCATCTCCACCGGAGATCCATCCAACATCAAACCTCCATTGCCGGAATATTCTCCCTCACCCGCCGGAACACTCATCTCCGATCTTCTTCTCCGGCGAGAGCCATGAGTGCTTCACTCCTTTACCTCATCTTCTCAACCTTCGTCTCCGTTTACATCTTCCAGTTTCAAGCTCAAGCAGCTCCTGCTGGTACACACTCTCTCTCTCTCTCTCTCTCTCTCTCTCTCTCACACACACACACACACACACACACCCACACCCCACACACACACACTCACAGAAGAAGTTATATGGATGTGATTCACTGATTCAGTTGATTTTGCGTTAGCTAGTAGTATTCATGGTTTTGTTGTGATTAATCAGCTCCGGTGATAAAGCAATTATCTTCGATTCTCAAGTGGACAGCTGGGGCTTCTTCAAAATCGCCGTTACCAGGTACCTCTCGCTTTCATTATTTTATTGTTTAGCCCTAGATTTTCTTTTTTCGAATTTTCAATCTGATTTGTTTAATATAGAAAGTGGATTGTGTGATGATATAGGTGTAGGTTATGTGGATTATGGAAGGAGTTTTGATTATTTAATTTGGTGATTCAGATGGGAATATTCTTCAGTTTGAAGATGGTTATTTGGTAGAAACTGTTGTGGAAGGGAATCAGCTAGGGGTTGTACCTTATTCGATTCGAGTATCGCAGGATGGTGAGCTCTTTGCTGTTGATTCCGTCAATAGCAACATTGTTCGAATCACTCCTCCATTGTCTCAATGTAAGCTTCTTTTAGAATCCTGTAGAAATCACTATCTATCATTAGTTTAGGGTATAGGGTTCCTAAATGTGTGTAAATTGGTATTGATTTTGCGTGCTTGTGTTGATGTATTTCGATTGTTTGTCAATACAGACAGTAGGGCAAGATTAGTTGCTGGGTCATTCCAGGGTTACACTGGGCATGTAGATGGAAAGCCGAATGATGCTCGTTTTGATCATCCGAAAGGGGTTACTATGGATGATAAAGGAAATGTTTATGTTGCTGATACTACTAATCTTGCCATCAGAAAGATCGGTGAAGCAGGTTTGCCATCAATCTCATCTAACAGATCTAAGATAGATTTAGTCATTTAGATTTGATACATGTTTAATAGTTTGGTCATAATCTTATCTCATGAAACAATGATAACTTAAGTAGGATAACTTTTGTCGTTTATGCTCAAATGATTCAAAAGATTATGAAGAACAAATTAATGTATAGGTGTAACGACTATTGCTGGAGGAAAATCAAGTGTAACAGGGTACAGGGATGGGCCAAGTGAGGATGCACAGTTTTCATCTGATTTTGATGTAGTTTATGTGAGGCCAACATGTTCATTGCTAGTTGTTGATCGAGGAAACGCTGCTCTTAGACAAATTTCTCTCAATCAAGAAGATTGTGATTTCCATGACAGCTCTGTTTCCTCCACAGGTTTGAACATCATTCAATGTTGATATAGAATAACTTAACCTAAATGATAAAGGTAGATTGTGATATTGATTTGTTAATGCACGACTCAAATTTGTTCCCGTAAATTCCATGCCAAGTTCATTTCTAGAGTAGGTTCAGAATGCCTTTAGATCTAACTGTATCACTTGTCTATTTGAACCTGAAATAGTAATGGAAATTTTATTAAAGTATTATGCGTCTTTGAAACTTGTTATAGTGACCTAATCATGATTATATAAATGTACTATTTGGACAATTAGTAATCTTTTCACCCTTTTTAGACAGTCTCAACTTACCTTTTATGCACTTGGCAGATCTCGTTTTGGTGATCGGTGCCATCTTGATAGGATATGTTGTATGTGTGCTTCAACAAGGATACGGTTCATCATATTTCAAAAAGCGGCAAGTCTTTTGTGATCTAACTAGAATATTGTTGCGCATGTTATTTTCGTGATCGCTAAATAATGCGACCTAGAAAAATAATGTATTTATTATAAGCTAATTTGGTATGTAAAATGCAGGATAAGGTGGAGAGTGATATTAAAAGACCAAACAAGGAAAATTTAACTAAAGGTCAAAATGTGGAAACTGTTAAAGAAGAACTAGAAGCCGGATGGCCATCTTTTAGTCAGCTCGTTTTGGATCTATCAAAACTCGTTCTCGAAAGTTTTGGGAACATTTTTGTTTCTTTCAACCCGTTCAGAAATTCCAGAAGAGGCCTCACTCCATTAAAAGATCGCCTCATAATGCCTGAAGACGAGCCTGCTCATCAGCCCACTTTACTCCAAAAACACAGAACCCCAACCCCACTTTCAGAAACCCGTCACGCCCACAACCCGAATGAAAAATACCCTGAAACAACAAAGCCCGTTAAGCTCAGATCATCTAGCGTAAAAGATCCAAACAAGCATAGAGTTTCAAAACGAGAAGAATATGCAGAGTTTTATGGCGCCAATGGTGAGTCTAATCATGTTCGGTCCAAAAGCCAAAAAGAAAGAACAAAGCATCGGGTCAAAGATAAACGAAGCGAAACTGTGCTTGGAGAGCAAAAGCCTGTTGACTTAAAACCGGTCAACTACGATGACCCTAAATTTAGCTACATGAGAAACAAGTTTGGAGATTCATATCGTTACAGTTAAAACTTAAAAGTTGTAAAAGGTTTGTATTTTGGAAACCATACATTATCAAACATGGGCTTTTACATAAGCTTGAGATATTTCTTTTAACTGGGTTGTTTGACTTGTTGCTTTGAGCGGTTGTACAGTTGACCAATAGACGCATAGTAAACTTGTACCACGAATTGACTGGCTGTGGTTGGCTTGTGTTCTTGACCTTTTGTTTTCATGAGATTGATTATCACATGAATCTGAATGGTTAAAGGTGAAACTTTTTATCACGAGAAAGAGTCATGAATCTGCCCCAACTACTCTTATTTAAATCTCTCTTGGAAAATGGAACTTATATTATTTGCCTTGATTATAACCATAAAATGCCTCTTTCAACTTCTTAATGAGCTCACTGAAGATACCGAAAATGGGTTGCTTTGGATCGTCATTGAATAAGAAAGATCGTAAGTGTTTGATGTTTTTCTTGGTTCATGGAGTTCGATACCTATAGATTTGTACGCTATCAAATAATAATAAAGTTTAGGAGTTACTCAAATAACATGTTAACATATTATAGATTCGGGACTTAAAGTTTATCAATTTAGAAAATGATGACATATGTCTATGCTCTTGTCTTTCTCCGCTGCTTCTATACTAAAAAACTAGGATGCATCATTTGATTTGTTTTCTATGTTTATGACAGAACCAACAAAGAAAATAAGAAAGCCGAAGCCATGGGAGTTCCCACGACCTGTTACTTGGAGTCAGTTGATTCAAATGCGTGACGAGTTTTGGGATTCAGCTCCTCACCATGGCGGCAAAAAAGGTAAACATTGTAAAGACGACAATGTGCATCTAGGCGGTAATTTGTATGAATTCGTTTTAGATAGGTCGATTTGTGTGTTATCTTTGTATTTTATAAGATTAAATAAGTTAAGATTTAACTTATAGAAAAACAAATATGAGAAGAAAGAATAGTTGGGCCAAAGGGCTAAAGTCATGTGAGATGGGTTCAAAGTTTAAACACAACAAAACTTTTGAATCATTTTATTAAACACTAAATCTACATAACATTATTATAGTATTCTTCTATAATCATATTTAATTGTTAACATATTAATCACTCACTACTGATGAAAAAGAATAAATGGGTGTTGACTTATCCCTGTAGGGTTAGATAATTACAAAACTATTTTTCTTATTTTTAAAATAAAAAAAATTCATTGATTTATATAAATATAAGATTACTAACCATCGATTTACATAAATGTAAGTTAAGTCAAGTGATATATAGTTACTTATTCATGTCTGATATACACATATGTTAAATAACTTAAGTATCATTAAACATAATTTACATTTATGTAAATTGATGGTTCTTTTGGTTCTGAAATAAACGTAATTTTGTAATATGATCCCGACCCTACCCCTATAACTATTAATTTGCAAACGCATTCCCCAAAGACCGAGGTTAATCCAACCTAAACCGTTTCCAACATATATTATAATCTTAGTGGTAAAATAATGTATTCTTCTATGGTGGGTTTAAATCCTGTTGAGTATAGATGTGATGATTTTATAAGTAGAATAACACTAAAGTAAAGAGTGTGTTTACCAATAAAAAAATATACCGACCCGTTACTCCACTCGCTCAATGAACAAGTATTTTTCACCTTAGTAGAAGCAATAGAAGTAAAATCTCAAAAGCAATTAACATTTTAATTTGTTATGCATTTGTTTTTCTGATAACTTTTTATATGAATTATGCAAAAAGAAATCTGGGACGCGATACATGCAGCAGCTGAAGCTGATATAGAGCACACTCAAGCAATTTTGGACAGTGCAGGGGTCATTGTTCATAAACCTGATATGACCGTTTGTTATGATGAAACAGGTCATTTGATGCATTATTAGGTTGTACTGTACAACCCCGCAATCTTTAAACCTCAATTCTAGTTTTCAAACAGCATGCTTGTCGGAATTGATGGTCAAATGCATTGATGGGTTGTACCATACAACCTTTAGACTCCCTTCCAAACACTATTTTCACAATTCATGCATAATTTACTTTAAAATCATGTAAAAATGTAACATTGTTTTAATTTTTTCAGGTACCAAATATAAAATACCAAGATATGTGTTGAGTGAGCCAACAAACTTGATACAACTAGGTTGAAAGAACAAGAAGCACAAAGCACAAAGCACAGTCATAGTTACATCTGTTTCTTGCTAGAAGTTTTTAAAGCCTGGTTCACTTCTATTTCTTACTTTTTCAGGCTTTTGATTAGTTTTTAGGGATATTTTGTTATGATTTCAAAAAATTCTATGAAAATAAATTAAAACTTGCAACTCGCACTCGTTTATGTAGTTTGTGCAATCCTGAAAGCCGAATGTACCTGATCCAGTTGTTAGTAGGGTATTGACAAGTGAAGTGAATTAAAAAAAAAAACATTTGAGTCTGGAATTAAAGCAATAAGTGTTACACTGTTACCTACCTAATGAAACTATAGTTCCATGAATACACTTGAATCATTAAACCTTTTCTTTGAAAAATGACATGATATTCCTCTGTTTTAGATCCTTGGTATTGGCTTACTGGTGGGATCTTCTTAGGAGCTGCTGCAGTGGGGCTGAATTCAAAATTCCAACTATGAAAACTATTAATTTGGAAAAATGGGTGGGTCGGATAACAAGCTAAAACGGTTTATATTGGTATGATTTAGCTTGGTAAAAATTTTGTAGTCCACAACTCTCCTTTTGATAAGCAATTAGCGTGCCAAATACGATTACAAATATTAGTTATTTTTAACCATAAGCTAGTAATTTGAATAGCACAATTTCACAATGCTGTAGGAAAAATATTTTCTTTTTAGCTAAACTTATTAATTTACACTTTACTCTTTTAGAAATAAAGACATAGAACATAGCCTGATACACCCATCGATAAGTGAATGGATCAAAATCCTCACATCTAGAGAAGATAATATTTCTCAATTGGTCTTCAGAGTGCAAAATCTAAAAAATTAATGCATATAATGTGCTCTCATTGGTATTCATTCACATTAATCTAAATTTAAAAATATCATTTGAATAGTTCCTAATCCTGAAATGTTCTATTTGTTTAACGCTATAATAGAATATATTAGCATCTTCTAATCTACAACCAGAATATGATATGCATTTGTATGTAATATGCATACAGAATGAATCTCTAGGTGGTGCTACTTGGGAAGTAAATATGAATTATATGACATATAGAACAAAAGAGGTATAATGATAAGTATCTGTTCACAACATTGTTTGCAGTATTACAATCACCTTTTATCTTTCTTTATTGTCATCAGGCCTTGTGTTTATCATCATCCTCCTAAATCACCTCACTTACCAGGGGTGGGAGGGGCGCCCACGTCAAGAGGAGCGGTGGGCCTCGGCGTGGGGCTGCAACACCGGACATTGTAGTAGTCACGATTGTGTTTCGGGTAATAATGTTTTTATGAATGATCATTTTGGGGAGGACCTAAAATACAAAGGCAAGATGTTTCGGGATTTATTTCTAAGGAATGTTAAATATAGACGAAACAACTTTGAATGGTTTTAAGAAGGTTTGATGGGAGGTGGAGAGAAATTTTCACGCGAATACAAAAATGCACATCGACAATTCGTCAACTTGCAACATGTAATTCACCCGACACATACAACGAATATTTAGTTATGTCTGATAGGACATCAACGTCATTAGTGATCTCGATTACTGGTATCTTCTATTATTGTTTGTAAATTTGGTTTATCAAGTTATAACTCAAGTTATAAACATGTTGTACATGCAAATGTAACACTTGAAAAGTTTGATTAGATGAAAATGTAATACGGCAAAGGAAAAACTTCATAGAATAGTAAACAGGTTTTATGAGTGTTTCAATTAATTCACTCATATTTTTATTTGTTTCAATCAAGTAATTAATATTTTATTTGTTTTAATTATATCACTCATATTTTTTAAAAAGTTTAAAAATTCACAAATTTTTTAAATAATTCTTTTTTTATAATTATTATTAATTTAGTGATCTGATTGGGAAAATTTTTTTTATAAGTGACCTGATTGAAACATAAAAATTTATGTGTAATCTAACTAAAACCATTCTAAAACTTGATTAATATTTTATAAAAATTATCCCAACACAAATGTGTGGAGAAATCGCAATAATTTGCAAAGATAAGGGGTAAAGTCAAAATTCAAGACATCCCAGCTGTATATCCACTCACTTCTGTGGGATTGAATGCTAAAAACTCAAATTTTCAAAACTCAAATGGTACAATTGAGAGTGAAATCAAACACTATAATCATCAGTAGACTATAATTTCGTGTAATTAAATTATACATAAAATATAATAAATTAAACTACCATCCAATAATTTTGATCACGCTACAAGTGTTTATACAACAATTTCGTTAATGTAGAAAAATCGAAATGCCTAGATATTTTCTAAACAGCGGATCTTGGTTAAAAAACGTATGAACGAAATAAAATCACACGTTTTCTCTTAGATTTTTTTGAACGGCAAGACAAAATGCATTAATAAAAAGCTAGCAAGGCGCTAAAAATTATAAAAGATATTAAGAGAAGTTAACGTTGAAACTACACCATTCATCCCACATAATAAACTTTAAGGCTCCCCTATTCTTTATCCAATTAAAAGTATTCGACTTAATTTCTTCAACCAACTTGTCTTTCTTCCATCAAGCTTTCTTGAAACGAATCTCACTTATCGCCTTCCAAATAAACCATAGTGTGACCACGTTGATGGCATGTTGAGTCTCTCTAAAGCATTCGTTTCCTTTGAGATTGTTTGCTAAGCACCAAAGATTTTTAATCTTTTGATGACCAGTGAACTTGCGTGTACACCAGATTTTTTTAAAAAATTTTATGAACGAGACCCACATGCTTTTTTTAATCCGTTTTTAGCCTTCATAACCACTTGATAAAATGTTGTTTTGAGTAGTGAAGATGGTGCAATTACGCTACTTGTATGTGACCCAACATAGTTTTGGGTGATGTTTGGGCATTGGGGTCAGTCATATTGTTTTCTACTTTTTTGTATGTTGTGGTTAGGTTTTCTTTTCTTGATAAGATCAATTGTTACTATTCAAAAATTAAAAGTTAATTATAATTTTAATTCATGCCGTCAACTTGACTAATAACATTTTTATTTTGTTGTTAAAGACAATTTTAATAGCGTAACTACCATAAACTTTCTATTGATTTTGCTAACAAAAAAAATGTTTCCTTGTTTCATTTATGATTATCATTTTAAATTAAATCAGGTGGATATTAAGTGTAAATCTATGATTATAATACAAATGATAATTAAATCATCCTCATTATTCGAGTACGTAACCGTAGACCATCGTCAAGAGAAAACTCACAATAAGTGAGAAAAAACCGCCCAACTTAATTTTTTTTGAGTAAATTACGATTTTTGTCCCTGTGGTTTGGTGGTTATAACCATTTTCATCCAATAGTTTAAAAACGCCCGATTTAACCACCATGGTTTGAGATTTGTCACAATTAAGTCCGGGTCACTAACCTCCATCCATTTATTCCGTTAAGTGTACATAAAAAGACAAAAATACACTTGGAGATAATATACATGTATGTATACACACCCCACAAACCACCACCTGCCAAACCTCCCACCGGCCAAACCTCCCACCGCCGGTCTCCGCCTCCCACCGCCGGTCTCCGCCTCCCACCGCCGGTCTCCGCCTCCCACCGTTGGCCACCATCTCTCTCTCTCTCTCTCTCTATACACGCAACATCAGAGACTACCAAACGAAGATGCATCTTAGGTTGTAGAGGGATTTGAGAAGCATCGCACAGATCACCACCTGAAAATCACGTACCTGACCTTTAATCAGGGCGTCGATTGAGGGTGTACGAATGTGAAGAGGTTTAGGGTTTGAATCTGGAAGATGGAGATTTAAATTTGGGATTCAAAATTGGTTGGGTTGTGGTTAGGGTTTCTAATTTTTTTATGGTTCCGATGTATGTATGTGGTGATGGTGTGATGTTGGTTGTGCTGGTGCTATGGTTGTGCTGGTGCTATGGTTGTGCCGGTCAGATCATGAAGGAACTCGGATGGTGGTGGCGGTCGTTGGTTTGATTTAGGCTTGATTTCGTGGGCGGTGGTGTTGTGGTGGTGGTGGTGGTGTGTGGTGGCAGTGGTGTTATGGTGGTGGTGGAGACGAGGGTGGTGTTGTGGTGGTGGTGATGGTGTGGTAGCAGTGGTGTTATGGTGGTGGTGTGGGTGGTGTTGTGGTGATAGTAGTGGTGTTGGGGAGGAGGTGGCGGCGGCGGCGGTGGTGGTGTGGTGGCAATGGTGGTGGTCGTGGTGGTGGTGTTATGGTGGAGGTGGTGGTGCTGGCCGTTGGTTTTTAAGAGAGTACAAACATATACATATATATATGTGTGTGTGTATATATATGTGTATGTGATGGTGGTGGTCTGATAATGCTGGGGGTGGGGTTGGGGTGTGATGGTATGGTGATTAATTTAAGAGTAACAATTTTAATCCAAGGACATTATCGTTTTACTAAAATATTTAACGGTGACATTGGATGGAGTTAACGGTTTGGACTTGATTGTGACAAATCTCAAACCATGGTGGTTAAATCGGGCGTTTTTAAACTATTGGATGAAAATGGTTATAACCAATAAACCACAGGGACGAAAAACGTAATTTACTCTCTTTTTTTTTGTCATAGGTGAGACTTGAACTCAAAACCTTTGATATTTTAATACGGTGTTAAGGTACCTCATCATATAATTAATAAAAATTTATAAAGTTTTTATATTTTTGTACATTGTATTATTTTATTATTCAATCTAACCGACCAAACACTGCCCTGATTTTTGGAGCAAAAGATAGTAATTTACCACACAGCCCTCAACTAAACCCTTAAATAAACCAAAATTCATCAAGGACAAAACGGTAAACTCAAAAAGGACACACAAAACATTATAAAATTCTCAATGTCTTTACTTTCTTGAGCAACTCATTGTCCGCTAAACCCCAATATTTTACCTCCTGTTTCTTCCACTCACACTTTCCCTCTCTTTTATAAATATCCGCCATTGATGACCTCAAAATCCTCTGTAAACAGCGGTTGAAGACGATGAAGATCAAACAAATGTTGAATTCGATATCAAATCTCTAACAATCACACACACTCGAAGCTTCATTCTCGTGATTTAGTAAGTATTCGATTCATACTGCATTTTCATTACGGTTTCTCTCGAATCTTGCTGCAGATGCATTATATTAGTAGTTTATTCGCCTCATTTATGGATTTCCTTCTTCTACAGCTGATTAATGTTATTATAATCTGCATTTATTATTACAGATTCGAGCATATTTTTTACACCTTACAGTTGTTTTATCGAATCGTCGATTTGCTATATATTGAGAATACAACAAAATTAGGGCTTCGAATTGTTTAATTAACGCTTTAGCTTCCGCTTACGTTTCAATTTCTTCTGCTTTAGGTTTTATCATTGTGGAGGCAAAAAGTAGGCGACTGTTGTTTCGATTGTATCAATCGCCATTAGAGGAGACGAGTTTCTTCTGTTACCTTGAGATTTACGTTGACCTTTGCAACTTTTGTCAAGCAAAGGTAAATTCTGTTGACTGATCTTACCATGATTAATTGAATTCTTTCAATTGCTTTTGTAGGGTATGAATACAGAAGTGTATATGTTTATTGATGTTAGGCTATTAGAGTATTAGCCTATTAGGTATATCTTCATATTTCACATCCTTCCATATTGGCACACTACCGCAGTGCTATATCAACGTCATATCAGTTTTTATAGGTATTTTGAGACATCTTAACATTCAGTGGAGCGGTTTTCCCATTTTTCGCACTGTTTTCACCGGCTCACCAAACAAAGAAATGACAATGTCATATATTTTTTTTAATTACAGTAACAATTTATGTTTTGACAAATTTGGAAATAAAAATAACAAAATGGATACAACTTAAATAGATGATTTCCATTTATAATTAGAAACACTAAGATCAAATTACAAATTGTCATTTCTTTGTTTGGTGAATTAAGGATTCCACAACAAGCAACACTCGTTTTAAAGTTTATTTTTATAAAATTTAAAAGTTTTACTTAATAGCTAATTAAACTAGCTTAACGATTGTTTACTAATAACTTGCATCGTTAACTTATTTTAAAAATCTAAATACATAGTGTTTACAACCAATACCCGCCTCATAGGAGTGCGGCTTTCCATTCCTCCTTGCTGCCAATCACCTTCACGTCACCCTTCAATCATGTATACCCAATACTCTTAGGCATCGTTTGGTTTACAGAATTTTTTGTAATTGAAATAGATTTGAAAATAAAATCAAATCATCCAATGGAACTTGAATTGGAAAAATTTACTATATTTATTAAAATTCATTTTTCTTTTACTAATCCAATAGAATGTTCAAAACTAATCTTCCAATTCCAACCAAACGCATTGCAATTTTAATAAGATATAATTCCAATTTTAACTTGATTTCATTCAAATTTTCTTAGTAACACTTCTACGAACCAAAATACCCCTTAGGGGCCGTGGTAGATGCCAATAAAAAAGTTAATTTCGACCTGCATGTAAGACGAATCTGGTATTTACCGTAAATACTCTGAGCCAGTGGTTGTGCGTTTTTATTATGAGCCAAAATGAACCACATGTTAGAAACAGTGTTGCAGAAAAGCGAGTCATGACTCATGATTCACTCACGAGTCATGAGTGTGGGATAGACGTAGACCAGCTGATCGGCACGTGATCACTTTCTGACATACCTGACTGTTTTGCAACTTTTGCTTTTTGTAATTTGGACTTAATACTGCAGTGCGGGGCTGCGGGCCTCTTCATGGATCCATAAAATTAAAAGGGGCCGTTCATGTATAATATGGGTCATGATTATTAGTTTATTACTATATAAACATGTGGGCCCAAAATTTTTAACACGTTTTGTTTTTATTTTTTATTTTACCATTGCAGTATAGGACCCATTGGTAAAGTGTTCATTGACAAAAGTTATTTTTTACCATAATGCCATGAATCACGGTACGAAAATGAAAGTATTACTCTATACTATATTATAATACACGAATAAGGGTTTCCGTCATAATTTAAGATATTTAAACATTTTAAGCACAATGTACAACTTAAAATCAGTTATTTCTACTGGCAATATTGTCATTTTAACCATGCTAAAAACGTGGATATTCAAATCTATTTACACATTAATCTTTTTATTTGTTAATAATTTACTATTTGTGTGGTTATTAAATATTTTCACTTAAAATATGAAAATGTTTGTTATGATTTTAAGAAAACAGTTACAGTCAGTTTAAAAAAATCCAGCTTATAAATACGCACTAAATATAGTCCAGTTTATGAATAGTTGACAAAATCTCTTGAAATTATGAGTTTTACAACTCTTAATACCTAACTACATATCATATTTGATTTTAACCCGTTGCGTCGCACGGGCACGCTACTAGTTCTTTTATTATACGCATATGTAATGAAATTTTATATTGCTTTTTATAAGAAAGGTAAACAAATTCTATAGATGTGCTTTATTTGGCGAATGTTTTCGTTATAAGTATAATTTTTAGCCTACTTTTTATTTATTTATTATCGTACATTCTTTCATAAAATTTCAAAGTATTTATATTTCATGTACCTGATTTTATATTTTTAAAAATTAGATTATTTCCTATATTTCAAAACATATTTAATAACTGGAAACTAGTTAATAAACTTGTAGGCTATAATTACAAAAGGGTCCTGCCGGGGACACCGCATGGGTTTTTAGGGAGAAACCGGATCAAAAGGTCACGGTTTGGTCAAACCGTGGCACTTTGGGGAGAAACCGGATCAAAAGGTCACGGTTTGGTCAAACCGTGAACTTTTGAGATATTTTTTGAATCAAAAGGTCACGGTTTGCCCTCCATGTGACCTCTTACACACACGGTGCTCGAGGGGCAGGTGCACTAATCGAGGGAACTCAGATTCAAAAAATATCTCAAAAGGTCACATTTTGGCCTCCATGTGACCTCTTGCTTTTTTTGTATTATTATTATTATTATTGTTGTTGTTGTTATTATTATTATTATTATTATTATTATTATTATTATTATTAACCATAACTTTTTATTTTTTGGATACACAAAATAATACTATTATTATTATTATTATTAACTTTAAAATTATTACTTGAAAGCTAAAATACATTAATTCATATTTCTTGAAAATTAAAATAAACTAAAAGTTACTTCTTTAAAGCTAAAATACATTAATTCATATACACTTAATAAAAATTGACGTTTATAAGTTATATATGTACGTAATTTTAATATGTACGTAGTACTAAAAATTTTAATAAAAGAAATTTTGAATCCTGTAAAAATATTATAAGTTACAAATTGAATAAAATATCTTACATTTTTATTATAAAAAAATTAAAAAAATTAAAAATTATACCCAATATGTCACGGTTTGGCCAAACCGTGACATATACACTTAATAAAATTTGACGTTTATAAGTTAGTTTTTAAGTGTTAGTTTGTTTGTTATATATGTACGTAATACTAAAAATTATAATAAAAGAAATTTTGAATCCTATAAAAATATTATAAGTTACAAATTGAACAAAATATCTTACATTTTTATTATAAAAAAATTAAAAAAATTAAAAATTATACCCAATATGTCACGGTTTAGCCAAACCGTGACATATACACCACAAGAAACTCACTCCCAATAATTAACCCAATCCCGAGGTGCAGAACTTTTTCTGAAGCCCAATATGTCACGGTTTGGCCAAACCGTGATCTTTAGCCTTCAATATGTCACGGTTTAGCCTCCATGTCACGGTTTGAATCGGTTTTTTTCAAATTTTTTACGGTGCGTCTAAAATTCCCCTTACAAAATGGTAACAGAGTTATATATGTTTCAATATAGTCAATCTTTTCTTACCAACTATACAAACCATTTAAAAATTTTAAGTTTTAAGAAAATTTTCATAGTTTTTATATCTCAACTATATAAATGTGACAATTATTAAACTTTGTTATTCTTCATTTATTTTTCTCTATATAATTGCCTCCTATAGTACTTTGGATAATTTTGAAAAAAATAATCGTATGATTATAATAAATAAATATGTTTTATTCAAATGAATAAATTCTAATATCTTTATATATAATAAAAGAAAAGGGTTTTGCCGCTTGTAATCATATTAAACACCCTTTGACACATGTCAAATTCTTAAACAAATATTGCCACTTGTTATCATATTAAACACTCATTTAAACTCCAAAAATTTCTCTTAATTTGTTTCCCTAAAATAAAAAATTTCTAAAGTTTGAATTAATATCATTTTTATTTTATATTCAAATAAATGTTAAAATGGAAACCATTATTTGTATTCCTCATAATTTATTTTGAGAAAATAAAAAGCCATTTTGTGATATATATACAACTAGCTTTAGTAAACCCGTGTATTACACGTGTTGAATAAATAAAATATTAATATAATAATATTTATTAATTATAAAATGATATTTTAACATATAATAAAATAATAATATCAACTTTTTAAAATTTTATTTTTAAACTTTTTTCTAAAAATAACAAAAAGAAATCGTATAAAAATATTATTTTTAATAATTTTCCCATTATAACTCTCAAATTTGATTATTTTTTGTTTTTAAAAAAGTGACTTTATAAAATACCAATTTTAAAAAAAATTTTATTTTAAAAAAAATGCTTTAGAAAAATATATTATTTTATAAAAAAATTATTTATTTAGAAATAATATTAATAAGTAGATTTATTTCTTAATTTATTAAATCTAAAAAGTTGTTAAGGAATATTATTAATAATTAAGGTAATTATTTAATAGGAGAGAGAGACGGGAAAAATTTGATAAGAATGATTGTGGTGCTGCCACGTATCATCTTAAGATACCTTTTTATTAGAGTAGGTAGATGATTTTAAACCAAAATTATGGTAAACAGAATCTAAATTTTCAAACATAATGTTAAGAGATTAGTTTTTCATAATTTAATTTTATATACAATCATAATACAACTTAAGTTGGTATGTTTCTTCACATTTGTAGCTAAGTTTGTTATAACATTTTATCAATTTTATGTTGTAATAAATTATTGGCTTTTAAGTTATATGTTGTCACATGTCACACTCTCAAGAAGTTATTGGCACGTGTCATTCATATAGCGAAAATTTGTTTTAATGAAAATTTTGCATCCCCTAAATTTCGCATCCTTATATATCATTCTTATATATTATTCTTATATATTAGAAGATTATTAATATTAGTTCTTAATTTCTAATTGTAAATATTCGTTATTTTAGTTTTTTCAATCCGTATAACACACGGGACGTTAGGCTAGTTTATTAAATATATTTATAACACTAAAACATTATTGAGTCGATCAATGATACTTGAAGGTTTATACAGTCTGAAAAAAAGTCCGTATGACATTTTTTTCTGTATATTGTAAGTTTTAAGAACTATTATTTTCTTGATATTTAAATCCAGCCCTAGAAACTTTATATAAAAATTCAATATTCCATAAACATCCTCGATCTATGAATTAAAGCATTCTGCTTTTCCTCTAATATACAGTAAATTCACACACTTTATCATCATTGTTTTAGTCTTTATGAACATCCCCATTTGCCTTTAAAGTAATATTCGGATTGCATAAATCATTACACCACCATTGCCAATCTCTCTACTATCACCATCTCTGAATAACAATCCCAACGTTTTAATTTCAGATGGATTCACATTCACTCAATCAATCCACTCTCACCCCAAACAAAACCAGATTATCTCGTACATTTGCCAAAGTTTTGCACATCCAAAAGTTGAAGTCAAAAGAAAAAGTCAAACAAGATAAACCAATTACAACATTTGATCAACATCATCAAGATGAGAAGCTTCAGAACACTGCAACAATGGATGCATTCATTGCCACCGTTTTAGCCACTGTTTCATCGGTTAAAGCAACATATGCCCAATTGCAGGTTGCTCAATCGCCTTATGATCCTGCAGGAATTCAGTCAGCTGATCAGATCATGGTGTCTGAACTGAAAAGATTATCTGAATTCAAACAGTTGTTCTTGAAGAAACACCTCGAAGACGACATTAACGACGTTGAAACCACTCGAATATTAGCTGAAATTCAAGAAGTAAAGAGTCTCGTACAAATGTATGAAATAACAGCAAGAAAGCTTGACAGTCAGAGAAAGCTCAAAGATTCTGAAATCATATTCTTAAAAGAGAAATTGAACGAGGCCCAAAAGGATAACAAGATGATCGAGAGAAGATTAAAGTTAAACTCAAGTGGGTCTTTTTCATCTCACGGAAAGATCAATTTCTCATCTCTATCCACTAGCAATTTCCTAATGTCTCTTCATCAAACAACGAGATCGATCAGAAGTTTTGTGAAGTTGATGATGAGTGAAATGGAAGATGCCAATTGGGACTTAAATGCAGCTGCAAGTTCGATCCAACCAGATGTTGTGTTATGTGACACAAGTCATACATGTTTTGCATTCGAGTCGTTTGTTTGTCGAGTAATGTTCGATGGGTTTAATAACCTTACATTTTCGATCAAGAACGATGGGCTTGATTCGGATTCAAAGTCGCATTCGCGTTCCCCACGGTTCTTTTTCGACAGTTTCATGGAGCTGAAATCTTTCAAACCAGAAGAATACATCACATGGAAACCAAACTCCACGTTTGCTAAATTTTGTTGGTCAAAGTACTTGAAACTAATTCACCCGATCATGGAACACTCTCTTTTCGGGAACTTGAATCAACGAAATCTGGTGTCTGCGGGAAAGTTCCCGCAGACAAACTTCTTCGCGTCGTTTGCTGACGTTGCGCGAAGGGTTTGGCTCCTGCATTGCCTTGCATTCGCATTCAATACCATCAAACCGTCAGTTTTTCAGGTTAGAAAAGGTAGCCCGTTTACGGAAGTGTACATGGAGAGTGTTAGTGAAAATGAAGAACCATCGAACACCTCGCCGAAAGTCGGGTTCACAGTGGTTCCGGGGTTTAAGGTGGGTGGAACAATTATACAGTGTCAAGTGTATTCAGTTTGAACCCGAAGCTGTTAAAGATTTTAAGTCCTATGATCGAAATTAATGTACATTTAAGAACTCATATAGGGAAAAAGTGCGTGAGTTGGTCGTTTTGAAATAAAAAAAAAAATTAAAAGGTTTGATGATGATGAGATCGGACGGCTGTAATAGAAGATAACCACGTGGAGAGAATGGGGCGGCAGTTCCACATGGTGGGAATTAAAGCATGAATCGTGATGGGACGATCGAAGATGTGGACATTAGGGTCAAAGGGTCGATTTTGAACTCCTTCTTGTTGTATAAACTTGAACCATAAAGAATGTAATCTTCATGTATATATAATATTTAACTTTTTTTTTAACGGCTGATTAGTTGTTAGTATCACCAAGTTAGTAATATTCGCCCATGCCAAGGTTTGAACCTTGGACCTTCAAGAGAGGCAAAACCTCCCACCTCGCCTCTCTCTTGATCACTAGGTTAAGAGATCATTTTCCAGGGTTTAATATATATATATATATATATATAATATTTACCTCTAGTTTAGTTTTAATGTAGTTTAATTTGTTATAATTCAAATATTTACCTAGAGGGACATCTTGTTTTTATCTTTTTCTACCGGCTAGATGAAAAACTATATCATTTTCCGGGGTTTAAATATGAGATCTTCTTTTTAAGGGGCTTACGGCTCTATCACTTTTATCTAATATAGGCAATTGATTGATTATTGAGCATATGAACAAAAACTATATAAATATGTGTAAAAGAAGTGTATTACATAATATACACTCACGCGTCTTTAGTTTTGCTTTTGCAAATGTCACCTTATCTTACATGCTTTATTCCTATAGATAAACCTAGTAATGCATTTCTTTATGTAATTATCATTATAGTTTTTTAAATGGGTAAAGCTAAACACACTTTTTATTACTTGTCATACCCTCATCTTCAAAAATAGATTCAAAATTTGTTGTATCTTATCCATAGAAAAATCTTTATTTTGAAAAGTTATATGAAAAAAGGTTAAAAAGCACTTTCTACAAAAAAAATATACGAAAAGTATTTAAATAAAATAAAAAGTTCCATGAAAAATTAATATAATTTAAAAAAAACTCTCCGAAAAATTACCCATCTATATTAAAATTAAGTGAAAGTTTTTTTTAACACTTTTTAAATTAAGAAATACCATCTCTAGAAATTTCAAAATATCAAAATTTTAAATATAAGTTTAAGTTTTTTATTTTCCTCTAAAACTTTTAGATATGAGCTTGAGCACGTCCAAGTTCAACTGCATTTGATTT
Organism: Flaveria linearis; assembly: GCA_024085815.1. Taxonomy (NCBI): domain Eukaryota; kingdom Viridiplantae; phylum Streptophyta; class Magnoliopsida; order Asterales; family Asteraceae; genus Flaveria; species Flaveria linearis. The sequence goes on from CM044001.1 coordinate 6,037,643, forward strand.
TTTGTGAATCCATTCCAAATTGCATACAATCCGACTTATAAAATGGTTTAGAGTAGAAAGTATGTGTTAACCAGTACGTAACACATGATATGTGCTTCAAGGAGAGTATAATATATAGCACAGAAGAATAATAGATATTTTTATGCAAAAACACTCAAAACCGGGTATGTGAGAGGGAGGGGAGAGAAAGGGCGTGCTTTTACAAAGTTTTTGAGACCGTTTTTAACTATGAGAGAGGCAAAACGGTCATGGTGGGCAAGGATGGTTTTAGACACTTCTATTCTAGGATGCTCTTAGTACGTTATTTTTTTAAGCTTTTATTTGTTATTTTCCTTAGAACATTTCAAATGTAAAATTGTTAATATATATACATGCATCCAAACAAACGTGAGAGTTATGGTGTGGGCTTGGTTTTCTTCAAAGGATTCCTGACAGTGTAATTTAAAAAAGTGTAACTGCTTAAGACGAGGAAACAAACAAGCAGAAAAGTTTGAAAAAATTTTGTCCATAACAAATCTATTGAAGAATTATTTAGGTTTGAAAAACGTGGCATCGAGTACATCAACCTCATAAATGACCAATCCTGTTGTTCCAATCCATTTTTTTAATAGCAAATGTACGACCTTGCTTCGGATGATAGGTGCTATCTTAATCGAGCCCACCTATCCGTTTTCCAGCCGGGACCGCACCCCCAACCTACTCAGTAGGAAACCCATTGCTGAGGAAACTCATTGCTGAGAAAACTCACCCGCTCAACTCTGAACATTTTGCTCAGAGTAATACTTAAACCCATGAGCTCCCTTTATTTACATATTATGAGTATCTTATCTTAACCAGTTGGGCTAAGAATCATTGTTTGTTGTTCTAATCCGTCACCCCGAGAGTGTTTATTTTTTCATTTTAATGAATTATTAAAATTTTGGTGTATAAAGTAAGTTTGGTCTGGTAAATCATCAAGTGTTAAAAACGTTGTGAAGTAACCGTGCATTAGGGTAGCGCGAGTCGTCCGGTGGAGATAGTGGGAAGAAAACTAAGAGTCCGTTGGAAGGTGATGATGTGCGGTTGTGGATCAGGGAGATGGGGTTAAACTCGATAAATAATATTCACCGGGCCAGGAAGGAAGAAAAGGGTTGAAGTAGCGGGAATTGGATTCGAGGAAAACCGAGAACACTACTCCCATGACATTGGGTGATTAGCCCATATAACGATGCACAACCTATGTGAACTCGTTGCTTATTCTTACGTTTTTGTACAACACATTTACTTTCAACCTTTGATACTTGTGTTGATTAAACACTTTTTATTATAACTATGTATGTTCATATAAGCTAGATCTATATGCTACATAGGATAAAAAAAGTTCAAATTCTTTTGCATATATTGGTTATAAAAATGTATAATATAGTACATAATATTAATATGAACACATAAAATACAACAGCTGGAAAATTTCAAAATTAACGGCTATTAAAAAAACGAGGATAAGAATAAAACAGTGCATTGTTGTGTGGAATCTCGATCTACTTGCACGCATGAAATGTGAAAGTAAAAGGCTACAAGACATGAAACTTCTTGATAGGCTTCATGCGTTCCAAGATTTTGTTTATTATTTTTTATTCAACAATTTTTATCATTAACGAATAATTTTTAAGTCCGGTCACCCGGGTAAACCCATTGGCGAAAGGTCACCCACGCCCGCGAACACAGACAGCACTAGTGAACCGGCTCGCCCACCATTACAAGGAAACCCGTCACCTAAAGGCCCACTGTGGTAAAACCCTTGGCCCACTTGAAGTGTATTGCACCTAGTGAGACTCTAACCCATGATCTTCACTCCGGAAAGTCATAGGGTGCCTCATCTTTAACCAGTTGATCTAGGACTCATTGACCATTAATATAGTATTTATCGGGTCTCTTTAAGAACAGTCTCAAAATAGTCTAAATTGTTTCATAAAATATAAATAACGTTTTTCTCATTTCACCATCTCAAACTATTAGTACATAAGCAACAATTATCGCATATTGTTGTTTGTTTGTATGCTTAAGTTATACGTTTCATTGCTAAAGCTAATATCTTTCTTTAACATCTCATTCTTATGTAAGATTTTTGTTATTTTCTCGTCAATAGTGTTAGAATTTGTCGAACGGTTAAAAATAATTGATCGAATATATAAAGTTTTATAGGATAATAATAAATTTATTTTTATTTAAGTTATAAGAAGTAAAGTGATATATAACTTCAAAAGATATCATGATAATGTTATAATTGAGGGAACAAATACGCATGGTAAATGTGACATTTTGTACCTGTTCATTGAATGTGGAACAGACTCATACTATAGGAACATTTCACACCCATCCCTATCTTCCTTTTTATTATCATTACTAATTTATTTTATTTTTTGAATAAAAATGTTATCAACAACATTATTATACTATGACATGTCTTCTTGCGGCGAAGCATGTATACATATATTCATGCATACATGATACATACTTACGTCTATACGTATGAAATCATACAACATACACTGATACACGTGGCCAATGAATTGTACAAGGTAATTACGTGTAATATATAGGATTACATACGGAACAAAGAGGTTTATATCGCAACTCCGTGTATCACACCTATACATTAGAAGTCATTGTATCTATAAGGACTACAACACATATGTATTACCTTTTCAACACATAAGATCACTAAATTACAAGATTTCTAATGAAATATATATTTTACATTGATTTTACGGGCTTACTCGTGACTATAAGATCTTCTTTTGGTCACCATGACCACTCAAGTTTCTTATAATTAGAAAGAAAACACAACTTATTAGAAAGTTGGTGTTTAAATCTCATCTCAAATTTTCACACGAACACCACAACATAAATAAAACTCGAACTTAAAAAAAAAAAAAACATTAAGTTTGTTGATCCCAGTTATACTGGGACATTGATTGTAAGTTTGTTGTTCAAAATTTGCAATCTTATTGTGAGGCATTGGTTGATGTAGAAACTAAGGAGATTGAACAATAAATACATGAATGTTTTTGGATGTAATTGACTTTCATATTATCATTATATATTATATTACCAGCGGTGAGTGTAACCGCTGGTAGAATTGATCTTGTCCGTTGAAAAATGCTGAAATCAAATCATGACCGTTTAAACTCGATGGTTACGACGGTTATCAAACGGTTATCGACGGTTACGGCGGTTACCAAACGGTTATCGACGGTTTTCAAGGGGTTCTGTCAACCTCCCCACGTTGCTTGTAAATCGGTAACCTTCCCCTTATAATCGGGCCAACATCCTTCTTATTTAATAGGCACACAAGCAAAGAGGGAGAAGTAATAGATTCTACCTTCCGGCGCTCCTATCTTCACCGCCACCGGCCATCGATTTAGCTTGGGAATCATTTAACAAGAACCTCATCTTCATTGTAAGCCTCTGTTTGTTATTTATATTGTATGTCAAGTTGAGGTTGTGAGTTGTTTGTTGTAATGATTTGCACTCTTACAACATGGAACTGGTTGATTTAGTTGTTATAATAAAGAAATATGACTTTACGGGTTTCATCGTCATTGCCGGTTCTTTACATCTCATAGTCCATAGCACCATCATTGCACCATCATCGCTTTATCGCCCCTCCTTCTGAACTTTGGGAAATGCAATTCAATCCTAGGGTAAGTAATTTATATACAGAGGTGCTCTATATTATCATTCGGGTCTTAAATTTTCGATTAAATATGATGATCTGTAAGAGATTTGCTTTAATTGTGTTTATACCTGTTTGGTTTTGATCATGTCAGGTGAAAGGTTAATCATTATGAAATTTCTAGTGGTGAAAGGGGAATGATTCAAAAAATTTTACGTTAATAATTTCTTTGAAGACATTAAAACTTTTGGATCATTTAACTTTAATTACATGATTTCTAATGAAGAACCCTAAATTGAAGCAACACATTTGGAGATGAGGGATTTATAAAGGTAAAATGCATTAAATTATATGACTAGCAAAAGGACATGCGAAATCGACGGCAGCAACACAATTTGCCTCAAGAGGAGTTTCTTAGACTATTAAGGTGCCACCAACCCTTTTTGTTTCATGATGTTTATTTTATTTTTTATGTTGTTGATGGTTGTATTTATCATTAACTTCATGTTCATGTTTGTATGTGACATATATTATAAAATATGTTATTCATACGAGATGATTTTTGATTCCATCATTTGTACCCATCCGGTAGATATTTTGTTCGCATGGGATTTAAACCGAAACTAAGGTGCATTCTCGATATCAATTTCGTCGGTTCATATTTTTTATGAAATTGTGCAACATTTTACATGATCAAATGACAATTTACCTTTGCCAGATCCTACTCAGACGTGCCTTTATGCAACTTCAAGCGCGATTCTTCAATTTATCCTATCTTCTTTAATATGAAGGTCAAGTCCAAGTTCTCATATGAGTGCAGAGCGTTCTTGAAGATCTCGAATTGTTTATAACAGATTTTATCACGTGTGAATTCCATATTTGTTTGTAGTTTTGTTGCAAGTTCTCATAAAAAATCTGAAATTGGGTTTTCAAGGACTATTAAATATCATCATTTTTAAAAATAAATGTTGCAAACCTCTATTATAATTTCCTTCTCCGTCAAAATTTTCATAGGAGGTTAGATTGATTTATCATACTCTTGAATGATTTTGAAATGAAGGTTGATGTCGGTGTATAGATCTTCATGTGAGTATTCTGATAACGTATTCAAAGGATCTACAACAAGTAGTTTGAACTCTAAATTAGAACTGAAATGACAATGGTCATACTCTTCATACTCCACATTCCGAAAACCCCTTAAATTTATTATAAGGTAATCGGCTTACTACATATATTAATTAAACGTAATCGCAAACCACAAATTTAAAGAATAAGTTCACAGTTCAATTTCTTAAATGTTATTCAAATTAAGAAAGCCCATAACTATACTTCCATTACTTGAACTAATTCAATATCCCTCAAATGTTGGCCAAAGCAATCACATGTGTGTTGAATTTGGGTAGTTGTAACTTTGGAGTCAAGACCACAGAAAAAAAATTGTAATTGAACAGAACATGATTAGTTTGATTTAATGAAAGGTTGTCTACATGTGGTTCTAACAAAATATGTGTTCAAATGTTGTAAAAAATATCTACACATGGTTTAAAAAGTGTTCCGGTTGGCCCGTTTAAGACAACTTTCCAAGTAACTGTACGTTCGTTTGAAAGTTTTCAGATGTGTTTGAGGGGTTGCAATTTGGATGGGTCACGAGAGAACAACACAACACAACCTAACAGAAAATCAAGACAACTTAAAACAAGAACTCAACCCACGTACTAACCTTTTATTTAACTATTTTGGAGTAAGCTATATGTAAATTATCAACTTAATTCTTATTACGTCACTTACTTATTATAAGTTTTAGATTAGTTATTGTTTTACTCACCTACTAGAGTTTTATGTAGTATGACTGTCAATTTTGATGGCTAAGTGAGTGATACTTTTGCTTGGTGATTATAGTTTAAAACGAAAAATTATTGCAGCTGTGAAGGTCGACAAAAAAGAAAAAAACACAAACATAAACCACTTAAATTGATTCTAGATTATTATGTGTAATTCGTATTGCTCTTGTATCTTCTATTTACCCCATCTTCCTCCTTATATCATTACCACCATCAAACTATCAAAGTTTGCAGATCAATTATGGTGATATTAGATTGAAAGTACATGATTTACTTTGTTTGTATATCAGGTGTGTTGGGACCAACTACAGGAAGAACATAAACGAGTTTGATCTCAAACAATTTTTTTTTGTGTTTAGAATATTAGAAAATTTTGCCAATTTAACATTAAATACCCGACCACCGGACGGGTATAAAACTAGTTTCTATAACTATTATAATTTATAAAAGATGAATTATACTTAAAACATGTATCCATCAATGATCTGGAGATTCACAATAATATCACTAACATCCTATGTTTCGTTGTATTTAAATATACTGTATTAAAATTTTCAAATTAGATATTGTAATTTTAGTAAATTTGTAGGGCATGCTCTACGGTTCATTCGTCATTCGACACAAAATAGACAAAATCTAATAATGATTCGTGAGCCCAATATAGCAAGCATATATGAAATTGAATATGATACACGTTTGTGGATCTTAAATACGGAATTACCTAGTAAATTAAAAAGGGCCAATCAGCCCAATACTCAAGAGACTAGGGTGAGGGACCGATCAACTCGACAAGTTACTTAATATCAAAACCAGTATTAATTTCAACTTTCGATTTTGCTACTAATAACAATCTCAGTATTATTGTTTGTTAACTATGTTGGTTTTTCTGTGACGTATCATGTGATGTGATTTATAAAATAGTTATAATTAAAAATATAAATATATTACTTAATTATTTTTTATAAAAATAATTTTATGAAGTTATTCAACATAACATTTTGGCGTTGGTTCAATAGCTTAGAGACAAAAACACGTAAAAACTGAGTGATCGATTTTTTGAATTTATTCATGTTACATGTCACGTCACGTGCCACGTCATAAAAAAATAATGGAGAATGGTTAAACTGAGACTGTTATCGGTAACAAAATCGAAAGTTAAAATTAACAGTTGTCAAATTGTTAATTAGGATTAATACTGACCAATAGTCAATAGTTTGGATTATTAAAATCTAATTTTCCTTATATATTTTATATATTATAATTGATATTTAATTATTTTTATCATAACTTCATATATAATAATAATTATTTATATAAATATATTTAATAAATTAAATAAAACATATATAAATAAATAGCTCGTTTAGGCTCGCGAGCTGTTGCGAGCTCGATATGTGAAGCTTGGGTTTAGACTCGATAATTAATGAGTGATGGACGGTTTGATTTACACGTGCTAACTATGTGTAAGTTTATATTTTTAGGCATTAATCTATACATAAGTAATTCATATTTAGAGTTTGAACGTTTTAAGAGAATACATGGCAAAAAAAGTGAATTTAAACTAAAAGACGAATGATGAGTAAATCTAAAATAGTTATGATTTAAGTTTAGTTAGGAAAAACTAGAGTTAGGTTATAGAAACGTACCAAGGATCCTTAGCCCAACTGGTTAAGGTGAGGTACTCATGATATGTAAATAAAGGGAGATCATGGGTTCAAGTCTCACTCTGAGGGAGTTGGGGGTGCGGTCTCGGCTGGGAAACGGATAGGTGGGCCCGACTAAGATAACACCTATCTTCCGAAGCAATGTCGTACATTTGCCATTAAAAAAAGATAATGGAAACGTAATTTATGAGATCAAAGGCAATTTAGGAACTTAAAGTTAAATGATGGTCATGTGAAGGTCTCAAAGCATGTAACCTTTAAAAGAAATAAATGTGGAGACGAGGGGAAATTAAAGGTGCCCACGTGGGATGGCCTCTAGCAAATCTAGCCTAAAGTGGGCTATAATTAATTGTGATAATTAAGTTTATGGACCAATAACTAATTGCGGGCTCACTTTAATGGGGATCATCGACTACTGTTTTTCTTGGATGGGGGCTGTTTTGAGATTGCACACAGGCTCACTTTGGCTACTACACACGCAATTAACCGCATCAAACTCAGACTATCCGATTATGAGTATGAGCGGTTAGTTCACCTATTATCATCCCCGGGTGTAAGCAGTGGCGGATCCAGAAAAATTTTTCATGGGGGGCGGAAAATTTTTAAAGGTCGGTCGACTAACGCGGTAACGGGTTGGTTCGGGTCGGTTCATTAAAAAAGAAAGAAGACAAGTAAAATTGGGTTTCGAAGGGGGGCGATTGCAAAATTTTACAGGGGGCGGACGAGAAAACGAGCATATATTAACATAAAAAAAAATTAGGGTGGGCGGCCGCCCCCCCTCCCATGGGGGTAGGTCCGCCCCTGGGTGTAAGGATAGTAATAGAGTCGTATTTAATTTGGTTTTTGTCTATTGTAAACCAAAACATGAGTTGTTTGATCATTTCTCAATGTTTATGTGATTGTTATTTTCATTAATCGAAACAGTTATGTCAATTAGTTTAATTGATTTTTCATCAAATTATTAGTCCTTGTATTATTAATCATTGATGATTGATTAGTGTATTGTCATAATTGGTGTTTACTAATGATATAGTAAGGTTTTAGTTAGTTTCACAATTTCTTCACATACCTGAAACCCGGGCGTGATCATCTTTTAATTTTGTTTTGTTTAAATCAGTAGTTTAGTTTAATTATTCTCGCCCACATCTATTACAGTCAAGTGATAATAGTTCAGTTTTTATTATTAAGTTAGTTAAATAATCATACGAGTCATGTAACACTAACCATGTTTTCCGTGTATATGATAACTGACTTACCCTAGCTACCTAAGGGGCTATTTGGTAGTTTCTTAATGGTTCCATTAAGAGGTTGCCTCTGAATGGTTAAGAGTCTTACATGTTTGTTTCAAAAAAAGGAACCTCTGAACTGAACCATTCAGTGCTGAATGGTTCAGATTGTAAACAACGTTGAATGAAGTTAGAGACCATATTACCCTCTTCCACCTCCTCCCCATTTCTCATTCTCGTCGTATACCTCCTCCCCCACACCCATCGGCGCTGCAACAGTCCTAATCTCCGTCTCCCAGTCTCAGCAATCAGAAACCGAACAACATCAACAAACACAAACAGGAGACTGTCAACTTACTCAGCCAGATCGCCTAACTGACGGAGGATTCCGACGAGTCCGGCGACGGCGACACCTTCAAGCACCGCCTTCGGATCTTCTCTATCGGTTTCCGTGTACAGCTCAGGCATTCCCAAGGCGTGCGCGTTCTTCACCTCCACTCTCACGAACGGCATCTTCTCCGTCCGGCGTCTGCAACGTCCTCTCGTCGGAAACTGAAGTTTTGCAGGTTATTCCGTTGAGATTCCGGCTACTGCAACTGTGAATGCGCTCGGAGAGTGTGTGAAAGTGTGTGAGAGAGAAGATTTGATGAGTATTTTTGTAGAGAAAGAGAGTAGGTGAGTGGATGGAAGCAGGTTAACTGCTGCTAATGATGTCTTGATGGTGGTGAAAGAAAAGGAAAATATCATGAGGGTAAAATAGTCATTTTACAAAACTATTCAAAGATTCACCCAAACAACATTTTTTGATTCAGCACCTACCGGTTCAGAGCCTCTTAACCATTCAGACCTCTTAACCATTCAGCACTTAATGATTCAGATCCTACCAAACAGCCCCTAAGTTAATTAGTTTTTTGCATGACCCCAATGACAGGTCATCAATTAACTTTTTAGAGGCTCGGGCTCAAATCGAGCTTGATAAAGCTCAGCTTGTTTCGATCTTTCTATCGATCCGATCTCGAATAGCTCACCACGAGGTTGATGTGTTTGAGTTGTTAGTAGATGAGTCTAGTGACGTATCTTAAAAGGCACAAATGGTTATAGTTTGAGATATGTGAAAAATGCATCTTGTTTAACTCTTAAACAAGCCAATGTTTATTAGTAAACTAAATGAACATTGAACAAAAATATGTTTTAAACTTCCATTACATAAACTTTAATAGAGTTTATTTGATTTATCTTATAGTGTTTTTTTTTAAAACATGTCAGGGGTTAAGGTTATGATGGTGCATGCAACATGCAAAAAGAGTTTTATGGCTTAAAAGCTTTGGTTTTGAGGGACAATTAAATGCTTTGCAAAAGAAGTAACCAAAATGATTTGAGAGAAATCAAAGATGATCAGTTTGGGTTGTTAGTAGATGATTCTAGTGACGTATTTTTAAGGTAACAATGGTTGTATTTGTGAGATATGTTGATAAAATCGAAGTTGTTTAAGGGAGTTTTATTAGAGTTGTTCATATGAAAAATAAATATTCTTCAACTTTTAAAAAAGGCATTTCTTCTTTATTAGCAAATAACCAGTTGAGCATAGATTAAACAAGTAAAAAGTTTCATACTTTTATTAAACTTTAATAAAATTTATTTGATCTATCTTCTAGTTTACTTTTTTTAAAATAGATCAAATGTCAAGGTTGTGATGATGCAAACAACATACGGGAAGAGTTTAATGGCTTAAAATCTTTTATTTGATAGATAGCCCATCAGCATATTACATATATTGGTTTGCTTATCAACTTCAATTAGTAAATGTTGTGGCTGTTGCAAAAAAAATCCCAATACTAAAGTTTTTATGAATACCTTTCCTTCGTTTAACAATGTGATTTCCGGTTCTTGCAAACGAAAAGATAAAATGAAGAAGGAAAAAAAGAAAGATAATGAAGGAATGTATTCTTCAAGGCGAAATTAAAACCGTAAAAGAATTAAAACAAAGGGTTTCCCTTATGCAAGTTGGAGATACATGATGGGTTCTCATCATGAAACAATCATAAGTTTGCTTAAATTATTTTTGGAAGTCGTTGATGTACTTTGTTATGCTAAAGTTTTAAAGAGGTAGGAAATGACAACGTATTCCATCAAGTGTACACAAAAACGTATTTTATCATAGCTTAAAAAACTTTTTTGTTTTTTGATGTACAATTGATGGACGATGTTTTAGACCACACAAATGCTCTCTCAAAACATCTTAAAAAATTAATGCTTATTAGAAGTGGCTAAGTAGATAAACGGAAAAAAACATGCATTGAATGATTTAATACAAAATATGTTTCTTTTGATGTTAGCAAAAGTGACTTCTTCTTGTGAAGAAAAACAATATTAAGATGTTAGATATGATGGAAACTTATGGTAACTCAAGAAATCGAAAGATTGTCATTGCTTATCAAAATCACTTTGAAATTGAGGATTTAATACGGTTTTGAATATGCGGATTCAAGAATTGAGAAATTGATTCAATGAGGTAACAACTACTCTGATAGAATATACAGGGTTAAGTTCTTACGATTGGTTTTCTAAATTTGACATATCTAAGATAGTAACATTTTCTTAGATGTATCCGAATGATTTTAGTATGAATGATTGTGACTTTTGGGTAATTTTATGGTATTTGGTCACTTTATAAAAGAAGATGATAGATTTTCAAAATTGGATGGAATATGTGACATTTCTCGTCTAAAGGTGGAACTAGAAAATATTTTCCTTTTTCTTTGGTTCATCAACTATTGAAGCTAGATTTGGTTTTACCGGTTGTAACCAAAGCTTTTGAAAGACCTTTTTACTAAATTAAAGCTTATCAAAATTGATTTATGCAATTGAATAGTGATTATTATTTGAACAATGCTCTAGTTTGTGCGGACGAAAAAGAAACATTTGATAAAGCAACAAATGACGATGTAATGGTTCGATTTCAAGCTTTCAAATACCAAAGATGCAAGATCCGAGATTATTTATTAGGTATTTGTTCAACTTTTTTTGTTATTGCTTTTCTTTTGTTTCATTTACATGAAGGTATAATAAAAAAGGTCTTTTTTTAAATACTCTTATTGTTTTGTTCTAGATCTGCCACTGAAGTCACGAGCGGCTCGATTTATTTTCACCTCAAATTGTGTGTAACATGCCATTTTATTTTAGGGAGAAAATCCCTTTTATTTATGCATAAAGGACGTACAAATATATAATTGTAAATAAATCAGACAAATGAGGTCACACTCCTATTGATTTTAATAATTAGAATCTCTTACTAATAAATAAAAATAAATCCGGACACTTGTCATCATTATAGGCCTTCTAATAATTGGTTTTCCCGCTTCTCTCTCCTCTTAATTATAATTATTAATTTATTAATGCTATAATAGTTATTTATTAATTAATAACTATCCATAATTAAAATTTCAAATATGTTAACTTCAAATTTTCAAAAATTAAATACATTAGTTTATTCAATCCGTATAATATATAATATTTAAGCATAACTTTTTATATTATAAAGCATGTAACAGTAAATTTATTTGGTCCGTGTATCACATGGGATTGTAACCTAGTATAAAATAAAGATGATGAAACGCTAAAACGACATTTAATTTGGAAGTATATAGGCCATGTTATAATTGTTGGCTGACGTGGATTTCATCCACACACATTAGGTTGGGTATTATTTAGATAGTTGCAGTTTAGAACAATGTTAATGATATGGGAATCATGCGTCATAACATCTATAAGTTTTAGTTAAAAACATTATGTTATTTAGCATTTAAGATGTTACAATATTAGCATTTAAAAACACTATGTTATTTAACAATTAAGTTGTTACAATATTAGCACATATGAAAACTAGAAAAACTATAAGAACAATAAGAACATGTTTATTTATACATTTTAGGTACTTATAATTCAAAGACTCCTTTTTTTATCCACTTTGGGCCTTTGGCCCCTTCACAATAACGAAAGATCACCTTTCACATCTAATACAACAATTTTATACCGCTTTTCAAAAACCTTATGTAGTTTTGCTAATTTCAATCCATACTTTCACAAACTTTATATAGTATAAGTATTCTTTAAGGGCATCAAATTTCCCAAGTCACCTTTCAAAAACAATGATATTTGTTAGTGGATTATTTGCCGCAAAAAGTTTCCTTAGTTTAGTGGTAACATGTACACCAAATAGTGTAAGTGTCCCAAGTTCGATTCTCGTACATTTCACTATTATTTTATATATGTTTTTAGTAATATTTTCAATTTTTACATGTTTTGTATTCGTCTTTTATTATTTACATGTTATTTATTTATTTATTTATTTATAATAATCTTACCTTTTTATATAACATAATACAAACGAGTCATTGAACAAGTTTTGTAGGCTTAAAAAATCTAACTTTTTGTAATGGTTAAATCACCCAATTTAATATTGTAAATTAAAATGAAGTCAACATTAGATTTTAACAAAACATATATCTTTCCTAATAATTGGGCAACCACCGAAATTTTAGTAGCACTTCATCTTGTGTCATTCAAATCCTTATTCTCTATCATAGTAGTATGCATATATTTAAATGTTTAATTTAGTTAATTGATACTTTATCATAATATATTATTTGATTATTTGGTTTGATCACCATGTGTTGAGCTGACCTATTTGAAAGGTCTTTAGACTTTTATCTGGTTTAGGGCTCCTTAAATCATTAAGCCGCCTATGTATCAAGTTGTCCCAATTTAATCGATATCGCCATTTTTTTGTGTGTGTTTGTTTCTACCCTCAAAACGAGAGAATTTAATAAAATCTTCTTTTTGGTAAAATTTCACAAGTTTCAACTCCCATTTAGCAATCCACCGCCATCTCATCTCCTTTTTGTTTTTATCGTTTTTTCTTAAATCAAGAGAATCCTATGTGTTATTATAACAATTCACTAGAGAAAACGATAAGATTTAAACATTCGTATACCTTCGTTTAAATATGTCCCTTAAAAAGCACAATAGATTCATGAAACTAAAACAATCTTATTTCGTATAATACACATTAACCGTACTGACTCATCTTGGAGAGCCAATAGATATTTCGGATCATGTATCCTTATTGAAAGGGCAGCTATTGGCATTCGCTAGAGAAGCATCTCCCTCAGCGTTTCGTTGTCCGGAAATCAAAGGTCCCTTAAGCAGCTTCGCAATTAGATCCGCAGGATCATAATAGATCTCAACATCTTCTGCCCTCAGTTGTTCACCAACCTTTCAATTTCACCCAAAATTAAAATTAATTCTAATTGAAATTAATCTTAAATTGAGATTGTGTAGATGATAAAAAACTAAAATAAATATTATTAAATAATGCATAATAATGTATAAAGAATAAAATACAAACCATAAGTACTAAATGAGTTCGTGGAATCACACTAATAAACCTAATATCTAATATAAGAATCGTACCTTGAGGATCCCCATGTCATAGAAATCAACCATTTTGCCGGTTGGAGCATGGCCTTTGAATGGACCTTCGAAGTATCCCCAATGCCGGAATTTGTACGTGATCACTGGCGGTCCGGAGTGCACGCTGATCACCTCCCACGCAAAACCACGGGAAAATGCTGATCGGAAAATGTCATGAGATGATTCGAAGGTCTCTTACTCAGCTTTGTAGTACTTGTACTCTTCTGGAAGCGTACTATTCAGTAATGCGTTGTAACTCTCCACCTTTAATGTTTCCTCTGCTAACAACCCCTCTCTCCCTGATTTTGACTGTTTTTTTGTTGAACTTGACTTGTGTAATTTTTGTAATAAAACCAATATTTACATGTAATTTTGCTTGATTATAGTTTTATGAAGACTTAAATCGCATGTGTCGAGAAAAATTTTAATTCGTTGAAGTTAGTAAAATTACATAGATCATATACACAACTTAAACTTTCTATTGGTTTATTGTTAAAATTATCTGCATGTCTTATTTATCTAATAAAAAGGTTATATAAAAAGTGGTTGGTGAAGAATAATTAATTTTTATGCTATCTTGTGACCGCATGTGTTACTTGTTCAACTAATGTACGGAACTAATACAAAATGATCACCAACCGAAATTTATTTTTTTTAATAATTGATAAATAATCATATGATTCAAACTTCAACTTAATATGATATAAGAAATCAATAAACTTGGAATAATGTTTTATCAGCATTGACAAAATTCACGTCATTTTCAATTTTTCATAATTGATTTCTATCATAGTTTTCATTGTTTAAAATCGTTGTTGATAGAATTGATGTCAGCGAATTATTGGTGTTAAATTAGTTATATGAAATGGTTAAAAACTCAAATCTAACATGAACTTGAGAATTATAGTTGAGTACCGATACAACACTAATTTAAAATTGTGTTAGACATACAAACTCAAATGTGACGTATGCTTTTTTGGATGTCACTACACTCACAACCTTATAACATAGATGTATATTATTTAGTTGTGCTCGACCTATAGAACCCAAGGTATGTTCTCTTTTAAAATTAAAGACATGATCATATGAAACATTTAAAAATTTAAAGTTTGTCGTAAAGTACCTTTTAATAGATAATAGAGTAAATTAGATCGTTCATAAGTTTTGTTTAAATTTCATCTTTCCTTTATAGGATTAAAAAATTATAAGTTTAGTTTTAATGTTTGAAAAGCGTAATGCTTTTCATCGTTAGCCCTAACTGCCGGTTAAATAATCCATTAAGTGATTATAAAATTACCTTTCTACCCCTTTGTTTAAATGAATAATTTAAAAAACCAATTCAACATAGGACCCACACCCACCCTATCCCACCCCATTTCACCATTCATCTTCTTCCTCTCTAGTCTGAAGTCTCTATAACAAACCACCAACATACTTCTTGTACCACCACCACCACCACCACCACCACCACACACCACATATGTCCATCTCCAACAGCCACCACCACCGTTAACAACCTCCTCCACCCGAAGCCACAACCTGTACCTAACCACCACCATACACTCCCAACTTCACCACCACTACCAACACACCAAGAAATGAATTATGCTTGACTTTTCAACTCCGATTGAGGAGTATTTGACTGACCCGATCATAAAAAAGTCGTTTGTGAAAGTGGGTCAACAACACATTAGGGCTTCACCCAATTTAGGTTGCGCCACCAAGGTTCGATGACGGTCTTCGCAAGGCACGGCGGCGGCGGAAACAGTGGCAAGGCGCGACGGTGGCAGCAACAAGGTGCGACGGTGGTGCTGCAAGATGGTGGTGTGGGTACAAGGTGTATGGTGGTGATTTGTTACAGAGAGGAAGAAGAAGAAGGGTGAAATAAGGGCATGTTTGGTTCTCCATCTCAGAAGTCCCTTTTAACTTTTAACTTTTTGGAGGGGTGAAATGATAAAAATGTCCCTCCAAATAAGTTATTATAATTTATAGCTTATTGACTTATTTGGAGGGACATTTTTATCATTTCATCTCTTCAAAAGTTAAAAAGGACTTTTGAGATGTAGAGCCAAACATGACCTAAGATAGGGGTAGGGTGAGTCCTATGTTTTGAATTTGATTTTTAAATTATTCGTTTCAAACAAAAAGGGTATAAAGGTAATTTCATACACATTTAACATAATATTTTAACGGTTGTTAGGGCTAGGGATGAAAAGCGTTGGCTGGGGATGAAAAGCGTTACGTTTTATCAAACCTTAATATTAAACCTGTAATTTTTTAATTCCAGGGACAAAAGATGAAATTTGAATAAACCTTATCGACGATCAGTAATTTACACCAGATTTTATAAAGATAAATAGTTCGACCCTCTAAGTTCCTAGGCCAACCCTGTAGGTTAAACATCTTTATGATTTCAGCCCAAAACTAAAGCAAGCTCATAATAAAATCTAAACACAAATTTTATTTCAAGCTCATGTCATGTTTTAAAAATATAACGTATTACGTAATAAAATAAAACAAAAAAGTAGTATCATTCGTTGTTTCTAATTTTAATACTAAATAGTTAACATGCCCATTTTCTAGAATAGATAAAATATATGACCAGAAAAGGTTATCTTAATGCGTTTTACTTGTTGCAACCACTGCTGTTAAAAGATCTTTTTACTAAATTAAAGCTTATCAAATTTGATTTATGCAATAAAATGAGTGATGATTATTTAAACGATGCTCTAGTTTGTGCGGTCGAAAAAGAAACATTTGATAAAGTAACAAATGACGATGTAATGGTTCGATATCAAGCTTTCAAATACCAAAGATGTAAGATTTGAGATTATTTATTAGGTATTTTTTTAAACTTTTTTTTGTTATTGTTTTTCTTTTGTTTCATTTACATGAAGGTATGATAAAAAAATCTTTTTTTAAACACTCTTATTGTTTTGTTTTAGATCTGTCATGTCACTGAACTCACGAGCGGCTCGATTTATTTGCACCCAAATTATGTGTAGCATGCCATTTTATTTTATGGAGAAAATCCCTTTTATTTATGCATAAAGGACGCACAAATATATAATTGTAAATAAAGCAGACAAATGAGGTCACACTCCTATTGATTTTAATAATTAGAATATAAAATAAAGATGATGAAACGCTAAAACGACATTTAATTTGGAAGTATATAGGCCATGTTATAATTGTTGGCTGACGTGGATTTCATCCAAACACATTAGGTTGGGTATTATTTAGATAGTTGCAGTTTAGAACAATGTTAATGATATGGGAATCATGCGTCATAACATGTATAATGTTTTAGTTAAAAACATTATGTTATTTAGCATTTAAGATATTACAATATTAGCATTTAAAAACACTATGTTATTTAACAATTAAGTTGTTACAATATTAGCACATATGAAACCTAGAGAAACTATAAGAACATTTTTATTTAATTTTAGGTATCTCTATTCTAATTAATCTCCTATGTCGGTGAATAGATTTTGGGGTTTTTTTCACCTGCGCCCACCACCACCGACATCGCCCCACCATCGCCATCCCACCACCACCTTCATCCCCCACCATCGGCGCCCACCACCACTGACATCGCCCCACCATCGCCACCCACCACCACCACCGTCATCGCCCCACTTCAACTCTGCTCTATGGGTCGGTGAATGGATTTTGGGGTTTTTTTCACGTGCAGCGATTCCCAGGTGCCACTGCTTTTCTCTTCTTCTCCGGCTCTCCTCTTCAACTCTGCTCTATGGATTCATCATCATTATCATCATCAAAATCACCTCGATTCATCTCGCATCAAACGTTGTTTGCAGTCGTCCGATCGGGGGACCTTGAGTCGATCAAACGGATCGTGAACGACGATGGGGATTCCGACGGAGCTTCGGTGGCGGCTCTGATGGCGATGCATAACGACGCCGGAGAGACGGCAGTGTACATCGCGGCGGAGAATAACGTACAGGAAGTGTTTGATTACTTGCTGAAGTTCTGTGATCTTCAAATTGTGGAGATTAGGGCTAAATCGGATTTCAATGCGTTTCATATCGCTGCTGAAAGGGGGCACATAAGTAATTGAAATTAGTTCATCTTCTTTGTAAGCTGGATCTTATCAGTTTGATTGAATCAATTGCTTTTGGGGGATTTCGTTATTTGATTGAAATTTGACTTTTTGTGATTTCATATATGATTGTAAGTTATCATCTCTAGGTAAGAGTTGAATTGATTGCAATCATCAATCCCAAACACCCTCTTATCTAATAAACTGCAAATAACTAAAAAGAACGGTGGAATTCAAAGTTAGATCTAAGTATGAATCATGAGTGTTACAAAAATGTTGTAATACCAAGCTCTATACTAAACCATGGTGAAATGTGAAGTACGACCTTAGGCAAATCTCACGTTGTTTTGGGACCTTTGTCTGTCGGAGAGATATTGAGTTAGTCTAACATGTTTTGGACGTATGGACTGTGGACGGGTGACCTCTTGGGAACTTTCCACTGGGTAGTTATATTATGGGCTAAACAAACAATAATGATTGGTACGAGGGATCAGATGTAACATCACATCTATTTTATCATTCGGGTGTAGAAAAAGATTGTTTTTTTAGATTTTACAATGTTTGCTGCTATAATCTAGGTATTGTGAACAAGCTTTTGGGCTTGTGGCCCGAGCTTTGCAAAGTATGTGACGGGACAAACACGAGCCCGTTGTACTCAGCAGCTGTGAAGGATCATCTGGATGTTGTGAATGCCATTTTAGATGCAGATGCTACTTGCATAAAGATAGTGAGGAAAAATGATAAAACTGCATTGCATACAACAGCTAGATATGGTAAAACAACCATGGTTAAAACACTTATCGAAAGAGATTCGGGAATTGTGGTGATTAAAGATAAGAAAGGTCAAACTGCCTTCATATGGCTGTTAAAGGGCAGAGTACTGCTGTGGTGGAGGATTTGTTGCTTGCAGATCACTCGATCCTAAATGAACGTGACAAGAAGGGTAATACTGCTGTTCATATAGCCACTAGGAAATGCCGACCAGAGGTACATTTTATTGATTTATTGCTTATTTCGTTATCTTTGTTATGTTCCTTTTACAGATCATGTTTGATACCTTCAATCTTTCAAATTATTCCCTGGTACGTATCTGTCTACCTTATATTTTCTATTAAATTGTTGGTTTTGCACTTCACAATGTACCATTTTCATCCCCAAAGTCTTTTATATGCAGTTCCTTGAGGCTTGCATATTTTTTGGTCCAGATTGTGAAATCGAGGTATTAATATGTCCACCTATAATTTTTAGACTTGAGTTCTTTTGTTTTTGTTGCATACGAAGAATGGAATGGCTAGAAGAAGATTGATAATTGTTGCATCATTTCAACCTATTCTGCTTTGAAGGAAAATGATTTACTTCATGTTTGCAAGGGTCTAGCTCAAAATACACAATCACAAATATTCTCTGATTCGAGCATGGTTATGAAATTACCAGGTTATTTGCTATGATCCATGCATTGTTTGTGTTTGGACACTTCATTTTACCAATGTCATGTTGAAATTGTTGTGTTTTATTACACACAGTCTGGTCAATTAAATGGTTCAGAGAAATTCTCAAATATGTAATGACTTTGCACAGTTCTTTGATCAAATATTACATAAGTTTTGAACCAACAATTTGATAATTAGTGGCTTTGTATTGTGTAATTTTCGAGGCATACACTAAAATAGAAAAAAAGGTTACTACTGTGATAAACTTTCTGATATTAAAGCAATTTAAAAGGTTTGTAAGCACATGAATATACTTTGAGGTTTATTCTACCACTCAACAGGTTTGATTTGTCTTTTAAACAATTAAACTCTTTGCGAATTTCTATTATTATCAAGTGAGAATCTTTACTAATTTCTGCTATTATCAAGTGTGATCTCAGGTGGATATATTAGATCTATTGATCTTCTTGACAATGGTCGGATAAAAGTGACTAGACTATATATAAAGAGCGAGGTAATTCTTTTTCACCTTTAAATGTTGATCTTTGATGACTTGTGGTAAATAAAAATTTGAAACTAAATGTAACTTGAATACTAACAATTTTATTGTGTCAATTTATAAGATTACTTAACACCTGCGTCTGCAAGACATTCAAAAAAGAACCCCGCGGCAACGCGCGGGTTCATTTCCTAGTTTATAATTCAAAGACTCCTTGTTTGTATCCACCTCGGGCCTTTGGCCCCTTCATTATAACGAAAGATCACCTTTCACATCTAATACAACAATTTTATACCGCTTTTCAAAAACCTTAGTATTCCGGTGAATGAAGGTTAATTTCAATCCATACTTTCACAAACTTTATGTAGTGTAAGTATTCGTTAAGGCCATCAAATCTCCTAAGTAGGTGTTTGGAAGTGCTGATTTTTATCAGTTTTTAACTTTTTAATTTTTAAAAAGTTAAAAAAGTTATTTTACAGTGTTTGACAATGTGATTGTTCTGAAAAAATAAATTAATAAGTCAGTTCATACTAACTTATTAACTTATTGAAAAAGTCAATAAGTTAATAAGTTGCTATTTAAAAACAATCCCAAACATACCCTAAGCCACCTTTCAAAAACAATGATATTTGTTAGTGCATTATTTGCTGCAAAAGTTTCCTTCGTTTAGTGGTAACATGTACGCCAAATAGGGTAAGGGTCCCAAGTTCGACTCTCGTACATTTAACTATTATTTTATATATGTTTTTTGTAATATTTTTAATTTTTACATGTTTTGTATTCGTCTTTTATTATTTACATGTTATTTATTTATTTATAACAGTTCTTACCTTTGTATATAACATAATACAAACGATTCATTGAACAAGTTTTGTAGGCTTACAAAATCTAACTTTTTGTAATGGTTAAATCACCCAATTTAATATTTTAAATTAAAATGAAGTCAACATTAAATTTTAACGAAACATATATTTTTCCTAATAATTGGGCAACCATCATATCGCAATTTTACTAACACTTCATCTTGCCCTTTCTACCCTCAAAACGAGTAGTAGAATTTAATAAAATCTTATTTTTGGCAAAATTTCACAAGTTTCAACTCACATTTTCAGCAATCCACCGCCGTCTCTCCTTTTTATTTTTATCGATTTTTCTTAAATCAAGACAACCATATATGTTATTATCACAGTTCACTAGAGGAAACGATAAGGTTTAAACATTCGTACAACTTCTTTTAAACATGTTCCTTAAAACTGTATAATAGATTCATGAAATTAAAACGATCTTATTTCTTATAATACACATTAACATTACAGAATCATCAAAGTCTGGAGAGCCAATAGATCTGTCAGATCATGTACCCTTATTGAAAGGGCAGCTATTGGCGTTCGCTAGAGAAGCATCTACCTCAGCGTTTCGTTGTTCGGAAATCAAAGGTCCCTTAAGCAGCTTTGCAATCAGATCCGCTGGATCATAATAGATCTCAACATCTTCTGCCCTCAGTTGTTCATCAACCTTCCAATTTCATCACAAAATTAAAATTAATTCTAATTGAAATTAATCTTAAATTGAGATTATGTAGATGATAAAAAACTAAAATAAATATTATTAAATAATGCATAACAATGTATAGAGAATAAAATACAAACCATAAATACTAAATGAGTCCGTGGACTCATACTAATAAACTTAATATATAATATAAGAAGCGTACCTTGAGGATCCCCATACCATAGAAATCAACCATTTCGCCGGTTGGAGCATGGCCTTTGAACGGACCTTCGAAGTATCCCCAATGCCGGAATTTGTACGTGATCACTGGCGGTCCGGAGTGCACGCTGATCACCTCCCACGCAAAACCACGGGGAAATGCTGATCGGAAAATGTCATGAGATGATTCGAAGGTCTCTTCCTCTGCTTTGTAGTACTTGTACTCTTCTGGGAGCGTACTCTTCAGTAATGCGTTATAACTCCCCACCTTCAGTGTTTCTTCTGCTGACAACCCTTCTCTCCCTGATTTTAACTTTTTTTGTTATCTTGACTGTTTTTTTTGTTGAACTTGACTTGTGTAATTTTTGTAACAAAACCAATATTTACATGTAAGTTTTCTTGATTATAGTTTTATGAAGTCTTAAATCTCGTGTTGTCGAGTTAATTTTTAATTCATTGAAGTTAGCTAGTAAGATTAAATAGATCATATACACAGCTTAAATTTTCTACTGGTTTATTGTTATAGTTATCTGCATGTCTTATTTATCTAATAAAAGGTTATATAAAAAATGATTGGTGAAGAATAATTAAATTTTATGCTATTTTGTGACTTCATGTGTTACTTGTTCAACTATTAATGTACGGAACTAATACAAAATGATCACCAACCGAAGTTTAGATATTTTTTAATAATTGATAAATAATCATATGATTCAAACTTCCACTTAATATGATATAAGAAATCAATAAACTTGGAATAATGTTTTATCAGCATTGACAAAATCCGCAAGTCATTTTCATAATTGATTTCTATTATAGTTTTCATTGTTTAAAATCGTTGTTGATAGAATTGATATCAGCGAATTATTGGTGTTAAATTAATTATATGAAAAGATTAAGAACTTAAATCTAAAATGAACTTGAGAATTGTAGTTGAGTACCGATACAACACTAATTTAAGATCGTGTTAGACATACAAACTCAAATGTGACATATGTCTTTTTGGCTGTCACTACACTATAACAACACTAAAACATAGATGCATATGATTTAGTTGTGCTCAAACTATAAAACCCAATGCATGCTTCTCTTTTAAACTTAGGACATGATCATATTAAACATTTAATTTTAAAGTTTGAAGTAAAGTACCTTTTAATAGATTTTATAAAAAATAAACAGTTCCTCTCGAAGTTCCGAGGCCAACCCTTTAAGTTAAACATCTTTATGATTTCAGCCCAAAACTAAAGCAAGATCGTAATAAAATGTAAACACCAAATTTTATTTCAAGCTCATGTCATGTTTTAAAAATATAACGTATTACGTAATAAAATAAAATAAAAAATTAGTATCATTCGTTGTTTCTAATTTTAATACTAAATAATTCACATGCCCATTTTCTAGAATAGATAACATATATGACCAGAAAAGGTTATGTTAAGAATTTTATTTTTGTGATAATTTTGAGAACCTTTTTTTTCTATACAAATATACACATGTGTAAAAGAATTCTTAACATTATTATAAAAAAATAAATAATAACTTCTAATTATCTGATAACTATAAGAACTTAATTACACATGTATAAATATTTGAAAAAAAGTTCTCGGATCTTTTTATGAAAAACAGTAGTTCTTTTTTTATCTCCCATTAATCACAATATAATTTTGTCTTATCAAAAAGTTGCTATACTTATATTGCATCGAAAAAAATTATAACCGCAAAATGTAAAAAGATATACTTGAGTTCTTTTATCCATATATTTGTAGTATCTTTTTAGGATTGTATATCGAAAATTGGATTATTTACTTTATTAGTAAAACTTGAATAATTCAAGTGACTTGCTAAATTTTGTTGACAGCTTAACTGTGCGAGGTGACCCTCTCATATTAATGTATCAATTATTATGTCTATCGTATGTGTTTAAATTAGGGTCATTTTAAATAGACACCCCATTATTTTAAATCAACACCCCAAAATTTCTATACGGGTCGTATAGCCCCATACGCGTCGTATAGGGGGGTCGTATAGCCCTATACGGGGCGTATAACCCCTCTGACAGCCCCCTGAATTTTTCCTCGTAGGCAGTGTCGAAATTAGCTATACGCGTCGTATAGACCTATATGTGTCGTATAGGGGGGGGTCGTATAGGGCTATACGGGGCGTATAGCTCTCTGACACCCCCCTGAATTTTCCTCGTTTTCAGTGCATTCAACCCTATACGCCGCGTATGGACCCATATGCGGCGTATAGGGGGTGTCGATTTAAAAAAGTGATTATGTATTTATATGTCACTTGTATTTATATTTAAGTGATTATGTATTTATTTTTAAAATAGAAATCATGCACCAATTTATCTACTTTTAGTTATACATCACAACTAATTTATATCAACCCGTAGTATGTGAGGCTCGAACATTAACCTCAAGAAGCTTTTCACTCTAACTATTTATTTTACTATTAGATACAACCCCCCACCAGTAATTAATATGTGGCCTCGTGTATTTAAATCAAAGGGACATTTATATGTATAAATCAAGAAATAAGTTTACCGTTAACAATAAGCTTGAACCTCTCTGGGTTGATGGTTTTGAAGTCTTGTATTCGAGTCTTATGGCTGAGTTCCATCTCCCATGATTTTATCGCGTTTTGAACCGTTTCTTCTAGTGATCCCTTTTCCCATACCTACAACCAAATTACGAAGTGTTATCTTTTTATGGTAACATATGATTAAAAAGTAAATACATGATGGTTATATATCGAACTAACCTTGGTTCGACCTTCTTCGAAGAGTTGGTTAACCACATCGTAGATAGGTGGGCCGCCATGTCTCCAATGGGTGTTTTCGGCTTCTTCATGGAGAAATGATCGATACTTTTCTCCAGCCTTGTGTATTGTTTCTTCTAGCTTCAAATTTTCCATCTCTGCTTGCTTTTGGGAGATACAAGAGAGGAGGTTTTATAGATATGATAAGGCTAATATGGTATTTGACTATTCCATATCTATAGTGGAATAGTATATAAAAAAATAAATAATTTGGTCAAATTTGTATTTATTATACATAAGTTAAAGAGTTAATCTCGGTTTTGGTCCCTGTGTTTTGCAAATTGACTCCATTTGAGTACCAACGTTTATTTTGTCTCCATTTGAGTACCAAATTTTAAAAAAGTTGTCTGTTTCAGTCCAAATTTCGAACGGTGTTAACATTTTCTGTTAGATTTTTTTAAAAAGACCAAAATACCCCTAAGGGCTATAAAAATATCACCATCTCCACCACACACCACATACCACCACCACCACACACCACCGCCACCACACACCCCCGCCGGACCTTCCACCACCACCACCACCACCTCCGTCGCAACCACCGCCACCACCACCACCACCACCTCCGTCGCCACCACCGCCACCACCACCACCTCAAACCCCTACCATAAGTCTCCCTCACAACTCCACCACCCCTAACCTCTCAAACAAACCCCACTACCACCGGAGCCATCATCATCGGCGCCGACCTCTCCGGCCTAGCCGCCGCCGTCCACCTCCACTCCCACAACATCCCCTTCCTCCTCCTCGAAGCCTCCGACGCCGGCGGCGGCCGCGTCCGCACCAACTACTGGATCCACTTGATGATATTGATGATGTATCTACATCACCTCCTCCCTCCAAATCGATTACATGCTCATTTTCATGGTTTTCTCGACTTTCAACTAGCAATGGGAAACACGTAGAATCTTTGAAAAACTAGGGTTACGTACCAGTGATTTTACGTCGCAAATTAAGGATTTTTGGGAAAAAAATAGCCCTAATTGCGGTTAAATTTCCTTTTTTTCTTCTTCCCTTGGAAAGATTCACAGATTTTATCCCTGTTTGTTGAGAAAACTGGTCATCATGTTCATACCCAAAAGCCCCAATCTTTTAAGGCTTTATTATTCAAAATATAATTTAGAGTTAATCTCGGTTTCTCCGATTCAATCGTCGATCGGTTCTTCCGATCGTTTTTCGCCGGTAGGTGGAGTGTGCCGGCGGTGGTGTGCGGTGGCGGTGGTGTGTGGTGGTGGTGGTATGTGGTGTGTGGTGAAGATGATGATATTTTTATAGCCCTTAGGGGTATTTTGGTCATTTTTAAAAAATATAACAGAAAATGTTAACATCGTTCGAAATTTGGACTGAAACATACAACTTTTTTAAAATTTGGTACTCAAATGGAGACAAAATAAACGTTAGTACTCAAGTGAAGTCAATTTGCAAAACACAGGGACCAAAACCGATATTAACTTAAAAGAGTGAGAGTCGTCCTAGGTTTCTCAGTTTTCACATAAACATCATATCAATTTTTTATTTCCTCGGTCTTTCCCTGTTGTTTCTCGTTTTATAGATAGTCATCCTAATTTTTCCTTAGTTTTTTTTCATTTTTCTAAGTTCAACAGATCAGAATATTTATTTACATACCTGGTTCAGGGGTGACGTTCCCACTCGAGGATATGTATTCCCACCTTTCTCCAATTCTCACTCCGTCCCACCTTATAAATATCATGAAAATGATATTACAATAGCTTTTGGCCGAAAGAAGAAAAGGTGAAGGGCCTAACATATTAGTCAGTGTATTCACGCCACTCATAGATGAATTGCAAACTTGTAAATTGGTTAAAGCTTAGAGGTTTTTTAGAAACGATATCACATATTGAACACCGGTTGTTTAATTTTTCTAACAACGGGGCAAAAGAACATGTAACTGAAGGACTAACACGTGGTTAGTATCCAAAGGTACAAACACCATTAAGCGGAAATGATAATTACATATTACACTAAAAAGACATCCACTTTTCCTATCTCAAACCATTCATTTGGAACTTTTCTTTTTTGGAGTACCTTATTAGTCATTTCTACGTTTCCATAAGCTGTATGGTGATGAACATAACCGTTTCGAAGATTTCCAACAAATCTTTAAACTAGAACGCGATTAATAGGGGAATTTTAACCCATGAGCTAACGACGCTCCATGTTTAGTTTGCATAATAACATGAGGTGGATGTATGATCAATTGTTTTCGTGTTCTCTCCGCATAAAGGGCATGAAGTGTTTGGAACAACAATTCCTATTCTCTAAAGGGCGTCAAGAGTGGGAATTCATAACTAATGGGTGAAGGTTGATTTTGATTAATTGTTAAGTGTTAGAACATTATATTTTATTGGTATGTTTATCTTTGTAGAAGATCGAGTTCAATGATAATAACATGTTAAGTTAATTTAAGAGTTAGTATTTAAGTTTATTATATTCCTTTGTTTGCCCCTAGAGTAGTCTTGATGATTATGTCATTCTACTTGGTATATATGTGTTAAGGTATTATATTTTGTGTTTTTTTATCAATATAATAAAGAAAAGAGTCTTAAGAGGTTTCTTACAAAATATCAAAGTTTTCACATGCATATTGATTCGGGCCAACACTAGGAATGGGCACCGTCCCGTGGAGATCAATTATCAAAGCAAACACGAAATTCATCATATATGTAATAAAATTATGCTATTTTAGGGGCCTTAGGTATTTGAGTTTTTTGAGTTTTCTTGATTTTATGTCTAATATTTTTATAAAAGTCAATGTGGGGCTAGCCCAGTTGGTTGAGACTTTACCTATTAGAGAGGAGGTTCAGAGTTTAAACCCAGACATGATGTAACTTGATGTAATTTAAAAGTAAAAGTAGGATAAATTTACCGTTCAAAAAATATATATATATTTTTATGAAAATATCCCGTAATGTTAATCTTAGTTGCGTGCATACACTTTTATCAATTATAGAGTTTTTTCTATATATTTCAACTTTAATAAAACCAACTGAAAATTAATTATAAATCTGCTTACGAGGCACGAATGAATGCCACCTTTCGCCACCTACAATGGTGAGGAGTTCCTTGTATCGAGATGCTCATGTGCTCTTTCAGAATCAAAATCCATTAAAAACCTTATAAATAATCTAATATTTCAATTTCAATTTTTTTATTTTAACAGTAATAATTTTCAATTCTAAACACTAAACACCACCTATGAACTAACCATACAGTTACAAGAATTTAAATCAACACATTTTTTCTTAACGAGAATTATCAATATTACTAGGCTACAAGAGTCTTTAAAAAATAATTTGACGGTAATTATAGAATCGATCATCAAATCATGAAGTGTGCAGGTCTTATGGTTATTTTTCTAGTAATAAAATTTACTGATAAAAATCAAACGGTGTGACACTAAACGTGACCGTATCTTGTCATATCAAAACCAAACATTTGAGCACATGAGTATCAAATATTGGGCTGTGTAATACCTGCTCAGTCTGAATTTGGTATAGATTTAGACCCAAATTGTTCTGTAAACCAAACTCAAACTCTGGACAAACTTATGTTTCATCAAAATGATGTTAACTGGACCACATGTTGCTCATATGTTAAAACATATTGTACAATCTTTTAAAACAAAACCAAATGTGTTTTTTTTTTTCCTTTTTGTCTTTTAGTTTATCCCACATCGATGGTTAGCGGCAAAAATTTCAAACAACAAATCATTATAAATAATAAAGGCATTTTGCCTGAGAAAAATTGAATTATGCATGCCTTATTGTCCTTTTTGGGTAATTTGGGTAACCAGTTATTACTTTTGGTTAATTGAAATTTGTTTTTCTAGTACAAAAATTTAAAATTTTAACTGATATTTGAAGTTTTCTCAAAAAAAAAACCCGGCTTAAGATTGGCTCAGTTGTAAATGAGTTGAGCTGGCTTGACTTGGCTTATAAACGCGTCAAGCGTAAACCAGACTAGGCTTGGCTCATGGTCTTTGTTGCATTATGAGAACACGCAACTAGTCAATACAATATTAATCACCATTTGGGAAGGATAGAATGATCATTTCACTAAAATCTCTTAAATTAAGAGTTGTACAACCTGTATTGCATTATGTACAATCCATTAAGCTGGAACCATATGCAACATAAAGCTACAAGCCCTAAATAGAGAAGCCATTGGAGATAAGATGTAGTCCAGAGAAGCCATCGGACCAAAAAGATGGATACAGCTGCAGACTCCATTTCGAGAAGGTCACAACTAGGGCTCTTCTTCCTCAAAACCCAACATAAACACGAAAAGAGTATGTTTTTGGCTTCTTATTCAGGCCTTCTCGGCGGTCAATTCAAATTGCATTTTTGTGTTTTTGGCTTCTTATTCAGGCCTTCTCTGAAGAATGAACAAATGGCGGTCAATTCAAATTGCATTTTTGACTATAAACTCACACCATCCAGATTCTTTTTTGTTCTTCAACCTACTACAACTTCTTGGAGGTAAGATAGTTCTTGCTTGTTCTTCTGTTCACTGTGCAATTTCTAATTGATTTAGTTGTTTTTGATAAATTTTTGTTTTTGATTTTGAAGATAACTTGAGTAATGGAGTGTAGCATCCGGTTTCTAAATCCGGACCTGTAATTATATTATAGTTATGATTAATTAATTAAGTTGAGTTTGTTTGATTGATTAAGTATTCAGTCGCATGGGTTATATGCGAATGAACTTCAGTCGCACCTCTTACGTGCGATTGAGATTTAATCGTACAAATAGTAGGTGAATGAACTTCAATCGCACGATTCAGTCGTGCGAATGGTTCAATCGTGCGATTGGAAGTAAGGCGGTTAAGTTGTAAGTATGGATAAGTAAGGCGGTGTATAAGGGTAAAAACAGACTTTTGTCCGTATTATCTTCAATCTCCTGTTCGTTTTACACCCAAAACACCCCTGTTCTTGCCAATCGACTAGGCGAAACCCCGTTTTGGTAAGTTTTGAACATCACGGATTAATCCGGAGATGTTATAAGCTGTGGGTATGATTGAATTTGATCCAACAACCTGTTTTAATCAGTAAATTAGCTTGGTTCATTCTGAATTTAAAATCCAAGAATTCAAATCCAAGTTTTTGTGAAGTTTTGATAAAATAATGGTCCGAAACCATTGTAAACGAAGTGTATAGGATCTGTTTTGAATATGGTATGATTTGGATGGTTAAAACTCAAATTTTGAGTAAGTTTGGATCAAAAACGTCAAGAACACAGCTGCTGATTCGTTTCAGGCGAATGGGCTCAATCGCATGGCTCAATCGCACGAATGAGAGTTTAATCGGGCGATTGAGTGCGAATGGAGGTTCAATCGTGCGGTTGGAACTCAGTCGCCTGGTTAGAAGGCCGAATGGAGACGAGTGAACACTGGGTACGAATGAGAACTCAATCATGCGAATGAACGGTTAATCGTACGACTGAAGGTTCAGTCGCATAGTTCATTCGCATAGGTCCAGTCGTATGATTGCTCATTCGCATAAGTGTTCAATCGCATGAGGACCTGTTTGAGAATAAGTTTATTGAATCAGGGTTTATTGCCTTAGATATACCTTGATTAGAAGAAGGACTAGTTGTCTTGGGTACGTGGATTGTGTAGACTGTGGTGAGGAAGTTGATAAGGTGAGTTCTAAGCCCTTTTTAAATGTTTGGTTTTAACATTTGGGCTAGCACACACATAATGAGAAATGAATTGAATGTTTTAGTACCAGAATTGTGATAGTCATGATGGATATGTTTCTAACAGTTTGTTAAGCTGTTAGAGGGAAAGTGGGGGTAATAAATGACTACCTGAACATTGTTAATCATTACAGGATGGTAATGATTGCAATGGGTCAGGTAGAGTGTAAAAGATAGTCATCTGAACGTTGTTAATCATTATGTGATGGTAATGATTCCAATGGGTCGGATGGGGTGTGATGGTTAATGAAAATATGTTAAAAACTGGTACTAAAAGAAAGAATGTGTAAAGTGTAGATGAATGTGATAATATTGGCAATAATTAAAAGAAATGTTTTTGAAATGGTAATGTGATAAAAATCTCAACAGGCCAGTTAGGGTAAGATGCCTGGGTGTAAACTGTACAGTTTGATAGGAGTGATGACGATCACTCAGCTTTGTGAACATCTTGTGGTGACGACCCTAGATGATTATTTGGCATCCTACTGGATGAGAGATAGTAACCGTAGTTGCTAGATGTGGGCAACCGACGTTACTGGGTATGGGAGACTGGTAGTTGCTAGATGTGGGCAACCGACGTCTCTGGGTAGGGTAACCGGTAGTTGCTGGATGTGGGCAACCGACGTTACCAAGTATGAGAAACTGGTAGTTGCTGGATGTGGGCAACCGATGTTTCTGAGTATAGTAACTGGTAGCTGCTGGATGTGGGCAACCGACGTTACTGGGTATGGGGAACTGGTAGTTGCTAGATGTGGGCAACCGATGTTCGATGGGACAGGTCCAGTGGGACAGAATAATGATAAAAGTTGAATTTATAATATTGCCAATAAAAAGATAGCTGTGATGTGTATGAAAATGTTGTTAATGTTTTAATGAAAAATTAGAACTCACCAGTTTATCTGATATTTTGAGTATGTTGTGTGTGCTAGGTAAGGAGGGATCCTCTAATAATAGAGGAAAGCAAGTATGAGATGATGAGGACGCTATCCCGGAGCTACTGCTGGCATAGGATTTAGGACTTGTTAATGATGTAAACAGGGCAATGTATAATTAAATACAATCTTATGTAAAATATTTCAGGAAGTTGGGTTAATATATATATATAACCATGTTTAACGTCTTCCTCTGTAAATAGAAAGCTCTGATTTGTGTTTTAAGATATTAATCCAACTGCGTGACGTGCCTCCGGTGCCCTGCCGGGTTTGGGGCATCACAGGTTGGTATCAGAGCAGTAGTTAAAGGGATCTAGTGTCATAATAACTAGACTTTAACTAGAAAATAGATATGCCAGCAGGGATAGCTAGATAGAATAGTTTATTAAAACAAGAGAAGGTGATGGGACTATCATGAGAAGGAATAACGAGAATAGTAAAAGTAAAGTAAACAATTAATAGTACTTGGCCAACATTATTAATAATTTACTTTACTATTAGTATTCCGGTTATATACTTACATGCGAGTACCAAATAATCCCGATCTCGTTTTAATAGGTTATGGCTAACAGGGAGAGTGAAAGAATGCAAGGTGGAACCTCGGAAAGAAATGTTGATGAGAGCACCGAGGTGCTTAGTATGACGAGGCAGCAATTCCGTGATGCAATTGCTGAGGAGGTTCGTAAAGCCTTGAATACAACTAGACCTGATGAAAGTAGGAATGTTGATAAAGCTGAGGAGTCTAGTGAGAGGAAGGGAGTTACGTATAGCCAGTTTAAAGAATGTAATCCTCCACGATTTTCTGGGGCTATGGATGTTGTAGCCACTTATAAATGGCTTCGTGAAATGGAAGCCGTGATCAAGTTGAGTGAGTATAGGGAGGATCAGAAAGTAAAATTTGCAGCCCACTCGTTTGTAGGTGAGGCTCTGTATTGGTGGGATACGATTATCCAGACGTTAGGCGAGGAGGCTACTGACAAAATGTTGTGGCCTGAATTTAGAAAGTTAGTGTCGGACAAGTTTTGTCCAAAAGGCGAGATGGATCGAATAGAAATGAGTTTCCTGCAGTTTCAGGCAGGTAATATGTCTCATAGGGAATACACATCTAAGTTTGAGGAGATGGCGCGGTTAGTGCCTCATTTAGTGGTTCCTGAAGAGAAGAAGATTTTGAGGTATACACAGGGGTTACCTCAGGAGGTTAGAAAGTTAGTTAGATCATCTGCTCCGAGTAGTTACCAGTTGACGGTAAACTTAGCTGCAGATATGTATCAAGAAGTTTATGGTAGTAGTGTTGTTCCGGAAGGGAATAAAAGGAGGCGTGAAGAATCTGTCGTGCAAAGAAGATTTGAGAATCCAAGTTCCCAAAAGAAAGGTAGGTTTGGAAGGGGTCAATTCCCGAGGAATGTCAGAAATGAGCTGCCACGTTGCGGGAGGTGTGGTAGGCTACATCAGGGTGAATGTATGATGGGTAGCAAGAATTGTTTTAGATGTGGAAAGACGGGACATTATGCTAATGAGTGTAGTGAAGGTCCTCGTAAATGTTATGAGTGTGGAGAAACGGGGCATATTCGAAGTGAATGTCCAAAGTTGGTAGTTAGAAAGCCTGAACCGGTTAGATCGATGAAAGGGTCAGGAGAAGGATCGAGTGTGGCCAAGGGGCGAGCATATTCTATGACAGCCAGTGAGGCTAAAGCGTTGCCAGATGTAGTTTCAGGTACGTTTTTAGTTAATGGAATTCCAGCTAATGTGTTATTTGATTTTGGTGCAAGTGGAAGTTTTATATCTATTGATTTTTGCCCTATACTTGCATGTGAAGTTCGACCATTAGAGGTAGCTTTTGTAGTTGAAACTGCTAATGATAGATCTGTGATGATTAGTAGTATGATTGATGGTTGTTATATTGAATTAGAAGGATATAAGTTGCCTGTTAAACTATACCCAATGGTGTTAGGAGGGTTTGATGTAGTATTGGGTATGGATTGGTTGGTAAACCATGAAGCCCATATTATATGTAATAAGAAGTTAATTCAGTTAAGAGCACCGGATGGGAAAACGATTAATGTATATGGTGATAGAGAGGAGTCGACTGTGAAAATGATATCTATGATAAAAGCTGATAAGTTAATGAGCCGCGGGTGTGTATCCTATTTGGTATATGTAATTGATTTCCAAAAGTCTGTAAGAAAGATAGAAGACATTCCTGTGGTTAGAGATTTTGTAGATGTGTTTCCAGAGGAATTACCGGGTATTCCCCCAGATCGTGAAGTTGAGTTTAGAATTGATTTGGTTCCGGGTGCTAAGGCAGTTGCTAAGCCACCTTATAGGTTAGCTCCATCGGAATTGAAGGAGTTAATAAAACAGACTGAAGATTTGCTAGAAAGAGGTTTCGTTAGACCCAGTTCTTCCCCGTGGGGTGCTCCAGTATTGTTTGTGAAGAAGAAAGATGGGAGTATGCGTATGTGTATTGATTACAGAGAATTAAACAAGTTGACAATAAAGAATAAGTATCCACTCCCACGAATAGATGATTTGTTTGATCAGCTACAGGGAGCCAGTTGGTTTTCTAAGATAGATCTTCGCTCGGGATATCATCAGTTGAAAGTTAGGGAAGAAGATATACCTAAGACAGCGTTTCGTACCCGTTATGGTCATTATGAATTTCTGGTCATGTCCTTTGGGTTGACGAACACCCCTGCTGCTTTTATGGATTTGATGAATAGGGTGTGCAAGCCAATGTTAGATCGATCAGTAATTGTGTTTATTGATGATATACTGATCTATTCGAAGAATGAGGGAGATCATGCTTGCCATCTTCGTGAAGTACTGGAAAGACTGAGAAAAGAAAGGCTTTATGCAAAATTTTCTAAGTGTGAATTTTGGTTGCGGGAGGTACAATTTTTAGGGCATGTGATTAATGCAGAAGGTATTTTAGTAGATCCTACCAAGATTGAAACAGTAGTGAGGTGGAGTCCTCCAAAGACACCATCTGAGGTCCGCAGTTTCTTGGGTCTGGCTGGTTACTATAGAAGGTTTATTCAGGATTTTGCCAAAATCGCATCCCCGTTAACGAAACTGACGAGGAAGAATGAAGAATATGTTTGGGGACCAGAACAAGAAAATGCATTTCAAGAACTGAAGCAGAAGTTAACCCAATCACCAGTGCTGTCGTTGCCAGATGGAAATGAAGATTTGGTGATTTATTCAGATGCTTCATATCAAGGTCTAGGCTGTGTTTTAATGCAGAGGGGACGAGTGATAGCTTATGCTTCCAGACAATTGAAAGAACATGAAAAGAATTATCCGACACATGACCTAGAATTGGCAGCAGTGGTATTTGCCTTGAAGATATGGAGGCATTATTTATATGGGGCGAAATGTATGATTTACACAGATCATAAGAGTTTAAAATATTTCTTTGATCAGAAGGAATTGAACATGCGCCAGCGGAGATGGTTAGAATTGGTGAAAGATTATGATTGTGAAATACTTTACCATCCTGGTAAAGCAAATGTGGTTGCTGACGCGTTAAGTAGAAAGAATGAACACCCTCCAATTCGAGTTAAGTCATACAAGTTAGTGATAACCCCAGATTTTATGCATCAGTTGCGAGAAACTCAATTAGAAGCACTGAAAGAAGAGAACGTGAAGCGAGAACGAATGAAGGGTCAAATAAAGGATCTAGAAGAAAATAGTTTTGGAGTTAAGACGAAATATGGTCGTATGTGGGTTCCGATTAAAATGAGGGAATTGGTGTTAGATGAAGCTCATAAGTCCAGATATTCTATACATCCTGGTGCTACTAAAATGTATAAGGATTTGAAACAAGAATATTGGTGGCCCGGTATGAAGTTCAATGTGATGCAGTATGTGAATAGGTGTTTGACGTGCCTTCAGGTCAAAGCTGAGCATCAAAAGCCATTTGGTAAGCTTCAACCCTTAGAGATCCCAAAATGGAAGTGGGAGGAATTGACAATGGATTTCATAACTAAGCTTCCGCGTACAGCTAAAGGTTATGATACCATTTGGGTCATAGTGGATAGATTGACACGTAGTGGACATTTCTTACCAATCAAGGAGACGTATAACTCTGAGAAGTTGGCAGAACTGTTTATTCGAGAGATTGTTGCTCGACACGGGGTTCCATTGTCTATTGTGTCAGATAGAGATACACGTTTCACTTCGAGGTTTTGGAGAAAGTTTCATGAAGATATGGGTACTCGTCTGTTACACAGCACATCTTTCCACCCAGAAACTGATGGGCTGACTGAAAGGACTATCCAAACAGTTGAAGACATGTTACGAGCTTGTGTTATAGATTTCGGTGGTAGCTGGGATAGTCATTTGCCATTAGTTGAATTCTCCTAAAATAACAGTTATCATTCTACGATTGGGAGAGCCCCTTATGAGATGTTATATGGCAGAAAGTGCAGAAGTCCTATATGTTGGGGAGAAATTGGGCAGAAAGAGTTGGGTAGCTTGGAAATTGTACAGGCTACGAATGAGAAACTGGATCAGATCAAAGCTCGGTTTAAAGCAGCTCAGGATCGACAAAAGTCTTATGAAGATAAAAGACGAAGGCATATAGAGTTTGAAGTGGGAGATAGAGTTATGTTGAAAGTATCTCCTTGGAAGGGAATTATCAGATTTAGAAAGAGGGGAAAGTTAAGTCCTCGTTTTATAGGACCATTTGGAATTATAGAACGAATTGGGGAAGTGGCCTATAAACTAGAATTACCTGATCAGTTGCAAGGAATCTACCCAACCTTTCACGTGTCACAGTTGCGCAAGTGTTTGGCCGATGAGAATGCTTATGTACCTTTGGATGATATAGAAGTGGATGATAAGTTAAATTATGTTGAGAAACCTACTGCTATAGTAGATAGAAAGGTGAAAAGGCTGAGGAATAAAACTATTCAGTTAGTTAAAGTGCAGTGGTCAAATAGAAAAGGGTCTGATTTCACTTGGGAATCAGAAGATGAGATGAAGAAAGATTATCCCCGATTGTTTGAATAGTTGGTTTCGAGGACGAAACCTATTTAAGAGGGGGAGAGTTGTAGCATCCGGTTTCTAAATCCGGACCTGTAATTATATTATAGTTATGATTAATTAATTAAGTTGAGTTTGTTTGATTGATTAAGTATTCAGTCGCATGGGTTATATGCGAATGAACTTCAGTCGCACCTCTTACGTGCGATTGAGATTTAATCGTATGAATAGTAGGTGAATGAACTTCAATCGCACGATTCAGTCGTGCGAATGGTTCAATCGTGCGATTGGAAGTAAGGCGGTTAAGTTGTAAGTATGGATAAGTAAGGCGGTGTATAAGGGTAAAAACAGACTTTTGTCTGTATTATCTTCAATCTCCTGTTCGTTTTACACCCAAAACACCCCTGTTATTGCCAATCGACTAGGCGAAACCCCGTTTTGGTAAGTTTTGAACATCACGGATTAATCCGGAGATGTTATAAGCTGTGGGTATGATTGAATTTGATCCAACAACCTGTTTTAATCAGTAAATTAGCTTGGTTCATTCTGAATTTAAAATCCAAGAATTCAAATCCAAGTTTTTGTGAAGTTTTGATAAAATAATGGTCCGAAACCATTGTAAACAAAGTGTATAGGATCTGTTTTGAATATGGTATGATTTGGATGGTTAAAACTCAAATTTTGAGTAAGTTTGGATCAAAAACGTCAAGAACACAGCTGCTGATTCGTTTCAGGCGAATGGGCTCAATCGCATGGCTCAATCGCACGAATGAGAGTTTAATCGGGCGATTGAGTGCGAATGGAGGTTCAATCGTGCGGTTGGAA
The DNA here is from genome assembly GCA_024085815.1 of Flaveria linearis. Classification (NCBI taxonomy): domain Eukaryota; kingdom Viridiplantae; phylum Streptophyta; class Magnoliopsida; order Asterales; family Asteraceae; genus Flaveria; species Flaveria linearis. The sequence continues at coordinate 6,074,492 of CM044001.1, forward strand.
CTCAGTCGCCTGGTTAGAAGGCCGAATGGAGACGAGTGAACACTGGGTACGAATGAGAACTCAATCATGCGAATGAACGGTTAATCGTACGACTGAAGGTTCATTCGCATAGGTCCAGTCGTATGATTGCTCATTCGCATAAGTGTTCAATCGCATGAGGACCTGTTTGAGAATAAGTTTATTGAATCAGGGTTTATTGCCTTAGATATACCTTGATTAGAAGAAGGACTAGTTGTCTTGGGTACGTGGATTGTGTAGACTGTGGTGAGGAAGTTGATAAGGTGAGTTCTAAGCCCTTTTTAAATGTTTGGTTTTAACATTCGGGCTAGCACACACATAATGAGAAATGAATTGAATGTTTTAGTACCAGAATTGTGATAGTCATGATGGATATGTTTCTAACAGTTTGTTAAGCTGTTAGAGGGAAAGTGGGGGTAATAAATGACTACCTGAACATTGTTAATCATTACAGGATGGTAATGATTGCAATGGGTCAGGTAGAGTGTAAAAGATAGTCATCTGAACGTTGTTAATCATTATGTGATGGTAATGATTCCAATGGGTCGGATGGGGTGTGATGGTTAATGAAAATATGTTAAAAACTGGTACTAAAAGAAAGAATGTGTAAAGTGTAGATGAATGTGATAATATTGGCAATAATTAAAAGAAATGTTTTTGAAATGGTAATGTGATAAAAATCTCAACAGGCCAGTTAGGGTAAGATGCCTGGGTGTAAACTGTACAGTTTGATAGGAGTGATGACGATCACTCAGCTTTGTGAACATCTTGTGGTGACGACCCTAGATGATTATTTGGCATCCTACTGGATGAGAGATAGTAACCGGTAGTTGCTAGATGTGGGCAACCGATGTTACTGGGTATGGGAGACTGGTAGTTGCTAGATGTGGGCAACAGACGTCTCTGGGTAGGGTAACCGGTAGTTGCTGGATGTGGGCAACCGACGTTACCAAGTATGAGAAACTGGTAGTTGCTGGATGTGGGCAACCGATGTTTCTGAGTATAGTAACTGGTAGTTGCTGGATGTGGGCAACCGACGTTACTGGGTATGGGGAACTGGTAGTTGCTAGATGTGGGCAACCGATGTTCGATGGGACAGGTCCAGTGGGACAGAATAATGATAAAAGTTGAATTTATAATATTGCCAATAAAAGATAGCTGTGATGTGTGTGAAAATGTTGTTAATGTTTTAATGAAAAATTAGAACTCACCAATTTATCTGATATTTTGAGTATGTTGTGTGTGCTAGGTAAGGAGGGATCCTCTAATAATAGAGGAAAGCAAGTATGAGATGATGAGGACGCTATCCCGGAGCTACTGCTGGCATAGGATTTAGGACTTGTTAATGATGTAAACAGGGCAATGTATAATTAAATACAATCTTATGTAAAATATTTCAGGAAGTTGGGTTAATATATATATAACCATGTTTAACGTCTTCCGCTGTAAATAGAAAGCTCTGATTTGTGTTTTAAGATATTAATCCAACTGCGTGACGTGCCTCCGGTGCCCTGCCGGGTTTGGGGCGTCACATGGAGTAAGGTTAATATTCGAGGTCGTACTCGGTAAGTTGAACCTCTTTAATTTTTGAGTTTTTGTAGCGTCACAGTTGGCTTCGTGGAAGTTGTGTTGTTTGTTGGTGTATAAAGCAGGGGAGAAAATAAGTTTTTTAGCTGATGAGTTTGTTTATTTTTCAAAGGATGTTTAATGTCATTTTGTGTTTGATATAATTATTCCTGTAACCTTTGGCCATTTTGTATATTGAGAGTTTAAATAAGTAAAGAGCAACATGTAAGTTACTCTTTAAGAATCGATGTTGATGGCACTGTAAACTTTGGCCTTTTTTAGGACTAATGTTGTTGTGTAAACTGATTTGAGTAGTTATGTGTTACTTAATATGTTTTCTTAAGTCCTCAAATTTGGTAATAATTGCTCAAGTCATATATGACATGTTAGTATGCTTTTCCTAAATGTATTGTATTGTAGTTTCAACTTTGACATGATAAGGCTTCAGACTAGGACACCTTACAGATTGGATTTTGTTGGTAATAGTCATAATACGGTAGATGTTCTTTTCTTATAATGGGTCATATTACTAATTATACACTAACATGAGAGATCCCATAGTATAAACGCCAAAACAACCAGCATTTTAGGATATTTTTACCTGTAAATAAGTTAAAAAGTTTGTTGGAGCATATATAGTCATATATAGTGTGTCCGTCGCTTGACGAATAGTCTAGGCTTAATGTTATACACCTTGTAAACACATGAAACTGGGTCATTCGCAGGAGCATATGCGAATGAGACTCAGTCGTACGACTAAGCCATGCTAATGGACAAGTCGTGCGACTGAGAGATGCGATTGGGGCATTCGTAAGACTGAACCATAAGAATGGTCCAGTCGTACGATTGAACCATATGCATGGTCCAGTCGTACGATTGAACCATACGCATGGTCCAATCGCACGAATGGGCCCAGTCGCATCTAATATGGGCCGAGGCCTATATATATCAGTTTCAATGTGTAGAAACCTAAGGGTTTTGATAGGGTTCCCGGTGCCCAGGTGCTGCCGGATGAGAGGGGAGATCATGCTCGATCTCCCCTTGCCAAAAGTCTTGATTCTTAAGTTGTAACGAGCTTAAAATCGTTATGTTTTATCAATGAAATCATTCGATTCTTGTTCGTACTATTGTTTGTCTTTTGGTTGTTTATCCTTCCGTCAAGAACGTGCTCAGATGTTCAGCGATCCAGTGACTTCACAATCACAAAGTTAAATGATATTTTTGTTAATTAAATGATTGTGAAATTAGCAACACTACATTGGCTCTAGCTTTAAGATCAGTATTTTACGCTTATGTTTACCAGGTCTTTTCTTTGCTGTTTAGAAACTAATTATGGTTAATCATAGATGGGTGTACAAGCTGGTCATATCATTTAACACAAGCATAAATCATTTACAAGTATTAATCGTTTATAATCATAGAGGGGTGTACAAGCTGGTCAATCCCATACACCACCTAAGTTGTGTTCTTTTGAAACTCTGATGATTTTTAAAGGTAATAGAAACGGGCCACTTTAATCATGCAAATACTTTGCGGGTTTGATGTTGTCCAGGAAGTATAATATATTAAAAAAATTAAACGGTTCAAATGGGTAATCTTTTTTAACTGCCCAAACGAGTAATTTTTATTGAACGGGTCAAATGGGTAAACGTAAATAAAAAGTTTATTTAAGAAGATATTATATAGTACAAGGCATGTTCTTTGTTCTTAGTTTGCTCATGCCTCAAATTTGGTAATATATGTTGTATTTAGGGACTAATGTTGTAGTGTAAACTGATTTGAGTAGTTATATATTACTTAATATGTTTTCTTAAGCCCTCAAATTTAATAATATTATTGCTCAAGTCTGATATGACATGTTAGTGTGTTCACCCTCAATGTATTGTATTGTAGTTTCAACTTGATGGTTTCTGTAATTGTATCATCGCATCGACATGGTCAGGCTTCAGATTAGGAAGTATAATATATTTAATTTTTTTTAAATGGGTCAAATGGGTAATCTTTTCTTAACTGCCCAAACAAGTAATTTTTATTGAATGGGTCAAATGGGTGAACTTCAATAAAAAGTTTATTTAAAAAGATATTACATTTACAAGGTATGTTCTTTGTTCTTAGTTTGCTCGTGCCTCAAATTTGGTAATATATTTTGTATTTAGGAGTAATGTTGTGTAAACTGATTTGAGTTGTTATGTGTTACTTAATATGTTTTCTTAAGCCCTCAAATTTAGTAATATTATTGCTCAAGTCTGATATGACATGTTAGTGTGTTCACCCTCATCGTGTTGTATTGTAGTTTCAACTTGATGGTTTCTGTAATTGTATCATCGCATCGACATGGTCAGGCTTCAGATTAGGAAGTATAATATATTTATTTTTTTAAACGGGTCAAATGGGTAATCTTTTTTTAACTGCCCAAACGAGTAATTTTTATTGAACGGGTCAAATGGGTGAACTTCAATAAAAAGTTTATTTAAGAAGATATTATATATTATAAGGTATGTTCTTTGTTCTTAGTTTGCTCATGCCTCAAATTTGTTAATATCTGTTGTATTTAGGAGTAATGTTGTAATGTAAACTGATTTGAGTAATTATGTGTTACTTAATATGTTTTCTTAAGCCCTCAAATTTGGTAATATTATTGCTCAAGTCTGATATGACATGTTAGTGTGTTCACCCTCAATGTATTGTATTGTAGTTTCAACTTGATGGTTCTGTAATTGTATCATTGCATCGACACGGTAAGGCTTTAGATTAGTTTGTATTATGTTGGTATTGGGTCATCTTACGGATTGAATTTTGTTGGTAACAGGTCATAATACGACAGATGTTGTTTTCCATCTATTTCAAACAATTTGTATTCTTCGGATTATATTATCTCCCGAGCAATATTATCAACTCGAAATGAGAGTGTTGATGAGATTAATGATCAAATGATCGACATTTTTCAAGTGGAGGAAAAAAATTACTATAGTTTTGATGAAGCAGAAGACGATCATAACAACTTCTATTTGATCGAGTTCTTAAACTCACTAACTGTGAGTGGTTTGCCGCCTCATAAGCTTCGATTAAAAATTGGATGTCCCATAATATTGTTGCGGAATATCGATCCATCACATGGTCTATGTAATGGCACAAGATTGATATGTAAAGGTTTCCAACACAATGTTATTGATACGGAAATAGCTGTTGGCCAACATATTGGGAAAAATGTATTTTTGCCTAGAACCCCTCTTTGTCTTTCTGAAGACGACATGTTCCCGTTCAAACTAAAAAGAAAGCAGTTTCCCATTCGACTTAGCTTTTTAATGACAATCAATAAAGCTCAAGGTTAAACAATTCCGCACGTTGGCGTTTATCTACCAGAATCTATGTTTTCACATGGACAACTTTATGTGTCATTGTCAAGAGGGATATCACGTGAAAATACAAAGGTGTTAGTGCATCCTTCAAAAAATTTTAGACGAGACGGAGTATACACCTCAAATGTTATCTATCGGGAAGTGTTACGTGATGAATGAGCTGCATGTGTATTTAAATGAAAGTAAGTTAATAGATATGTGTGTCATATGTTTTTATATTTTGAATGGATATTAATTACATATTACTCTATATTAATTGCTAACAAAAATGAAAAATATAAGTTAAGACATAATTTCGCTTATCAAATATATACTTTATAACATACTGACTTGTTTATTTCTCTTACATAAAGTAGAAATCTATTATGGATGAACCAAAGAAGGAACTCCAAGACATGTCTGGTATCAATTTAACATATATAATTATAGTTTAATCTATGTACCTTCCTAGTCTTAATAAAAACTACTAACATTGTTTTTTCAGTGCCTGTTTCAGTCAAAGATGAGAAAATGCAAGAAAGTCTTAATCAAGAATTAGTAGCGGTAAAAAAGGAAGTGACACAAAAATCTTCCAGTTTGGACATGGACGAAGAATGGTGGTCGAAGCATGATGATGAGGTCATTGAGATTTGTAAGGCTTATGACAAAAAATGATCTCATCAAATCCAAGTAGTTGAAACACTGATTTATTTTTAACGTACTATGTTTTTGAAAAACATTTTCTTATTTGTGTGCGTTATTTAATTAAGTTTTATGATGCTCATGACATAAATAGACTATATGTAAGGCCCGTTCCCGGAGACCTCACAGTTGGTCATTCACATCAATAATTACATAAAACATTACATATTATAGATTTAAGCAGCGGAATTTGTTTAGCAAAAACCATTCATTTCATTAATAACACTGTTGTTAAGCAATACATTGTAGTTCATGAGTCACAAAAAGATTAGTTGAATGAATTACAAAACAACAGCACCGTCAAAACATGAAAGGATGTCAGTCTTTCCCCGCCGAGTAGCCATCCCAGTGTGCCATCCTCAGCATCGTTTACCTGCCAACTGGAAAACACATAAAGTCAGCGTTTGCTGAGTGAGTTCTAGTTTTATAATTAAAATACTTTACTTTTTCAAATCATACTATACTTTCGTACATGCACACACATTATACATACATATAGATAATATCATTATTATCTTTCATTGCGTTTGTTAGCTTTTGTTCATTCATCGTAACTCATTATCATTCATTTATCATCTAGATTCCGTCAGGCTTTACCCTCTTCATGGCACACAGCCACGATTACTGAGGTCGAATGACGGGGATCCCGTTTTGTACTTTATTATGATATTTCGTTCGTGAGCATACATCCTGCATACATACAGATAATAATTATTATTATTATCCTCATCATTCGTTCAATTCATACTCTTTCCATTACTCTTTCAGTCTTTACATTCGTTCGTACGAGTCTGTTGCGACAACAAGGTCGCTCACCTCCATATCGATCTCTCACGATCATATGTTAGCCAAGTCTGTTGCAACACATGGTTGCTCACCTCAGTGGCAATCTCAAGATTGCCTGCTAACCGAGTCTGTTGCAACACAAAGTTGCTCACCTCATTGTCAATCTCAAGGATTGACCCTGTGAGCATCCTTCGGGGTAGCTAACCCGCATCACAGTTGAGCTAACACCTGCCAGGGGTGTGCACCTCCATACATTTGCTTGCAAGCCTTTACTTATTCATTTACGTTCCATTTTCTTCATCATTAATATTTTACTTATTAATGATTATACTCTTCGTTAAATTTTAAACATTCTTCATCATGTCATTTCATACTTAACAATATTAAAATAATAATAATAATATTGTTAATAATAATAAACTACTGATAATAATATCAGTAATAATAACAAGGGTCAATCTTTAATCATCATTTCATGCATACAAGATCATCATTAAATAGCCCTTGGTCAACCTCGGTCAAAACCCCAAAACCCAAATTCCCAGAAAAATCCTGTAAAAATTTCAAAGTATAAAATTCTGGGCGCATGAACACTATGCAGGCGCATGAGCCCTGCTTAGGCGCATGAGCACTGTTGGGACATATTACCTTACACTTTGGAAAATAATTCCAGGTGTAAGAGCACTATTTAGGCTCATTACCCTACACTTAGTTTTTTCTAAGTCAGAATTCAGGCGTATGAGTACTATTCAAGCATATCACCCTATACTTAGTTTCTAAGTCATAATTCCGGGCTTAAGAGCACTATTTAGGCATATTACCTTATAAGTTTTCTAAGGCATAAATTCAGGCGTATTAGTACTGTGCAGACTCATTACCCTGTACTTAGTTTTCTAAGTTCTAAATTTCAGGCACATGAGCACTGTTGGGGAGCATAAGTTCCAACACTTGACTGTTCAGGCTTATGAGCCTTGTATAGGCGTATAAGCAACCTGTTCACATATTTTTAAGTTGTTTCCAGTCCCAAACATTATATCACTTAGTTCTAAACATTCACATACTCTTCTAAGCATGAACTTAACATAATCATACAATACATTTGCCCAAAACATACCCCACCCACATACACATGCACATGAACATACGGGTATAATACCTAATCTCATAAAAACATACGTACATGTATTTCCACCCCCAAAAATTGTATAAAACATGTAAAAAGGGTTCTAGAAACTCACCTTAGCTGCTTTCAAGCTTTATACTCTAAATCTTGGACTTCTCAAAGGACCCGAACACCTATATGTGTCTAAACACACAATTCGACCACATATACACATAAGAACACATACAATTCAGCTACTTGGCCAAAAATCTATAAAACCGAACCCAAAAACTCATAAATTGCTTACCAAGTTCGATTTCAGTTGTTTTCTCTCTCTAGAATCCGAAATCTCTTCTCTTCTACTCTTCTTTCTTTTCTTTTGTCGAAAAGCAACTGGGATTGGATGTTATGGGCGGCCATACCACCTTTAGTACAAAATAATTATAAATTTTGTACTCTTGACACTTTTGCCCATTCCACTTTTAGTTGACTTTCTTTTCTCCCTTTTTTTTCTTTCTCTTTTATACTTTTATTTCTTTAAAAAGAATACGGGTGTTACAAGTCCACCCCCCTTATATAGGTTTCGTCCCTGAAACCTGTTATTCCTCAAACAGATAAGGATAATGCTGCCTCATCTCTTCCTCAGTCTCCCATGTGGATTCGGATCCCTTCCTGTGCTTCCACTGTACACGCACAAGAGGAACCACTTTATTCCTTAACCTCTTCTCCTTACGATCAATGATTGCCACTGGTTGCTCTACGTAGTTGAGCCGTTGGTCCACCTCAATATCCTCCAGTGGTACAACCATATCTTCATCAGCTAAGCACTTTCTCAGATGAGATACATGGAATGTGGGATGAATTCCACTTAACTCATCTGGCAGTTCAAGTCGATAGGCTACCTCTCCTACTCGTGCGATGATTCGGAAAGGTCCTATATATCTCGGGCTTAACTTACCTCGTTTCCTGAATCTAATAATTCCTTTCCAAGGTGAGACCTTCAACATGACTCGGTCTCCAACCTTGAATTCTATCGGTCTTCGCCTTTTGTCAGCATACGACTTTTGTCTATCTTTCGCCGTCTTCATGAAGGCTTTGATCTTTTCCAACTTCTCAGTTGTACCTTCGATCACCTCAATACCTCCTAACTCTTTCTGCCCAATGTCTCCCCAACACACGAGCGTCCTACATTTCCTACCGTATAGCATCTCGTAGGGTGGCATGCCAATACCGGCATGATAACTGTTGTTGTCGAGAATTCTGCTAACGGTAAGTGATCATCCCAACTTCCTCCAAAATCGATCACGCATGCTCGAAGCATATCCTCAAGCGTTTGTATCGTCCTCTCAGACTGACCGTCCGTCTGAGGATGATACGCGGTACTGATGTGTAGCCTCGTCCCCATTGCATCATGGAATCTCCTCCAAAACTTTGATGTGAACCGGGTGTCACGATCCGACACGATAGACACCGGCACGCCATGACGAGCTACGATTTCCTTGATGAACAGATCCGCCAATCTTTCGGATGAATACGTCTCGCGGATCGGTAGGAAGTGGGCACTCTTTGTTAGTCGGTTGACAATTACCCAAATAGTACCGCATCCTCTCGATGTGCGAGGTAGCTTAGTAATGAAGTCCATGGTGATATGCTCCCACTTCCATTCGGGTATATCTAACGGTTGGATCTTCCCGTACGGTTTCTGGTGTTCTGCCTTCACTTGGAGACAAGTAAGGCACTTACTCACGTACTCCATTACATCACGTTTCATGCCCGGCCACCAATAATCTTTCTTCATATCATGATACATCTTGGTAGCACCGGGGTGAATGGAGTATCGAGTCTTATGGGCTTCGTCCATAATCTTCCCACGTAGATCCCCGTATCGAGGAATCCACATCCGCCCGAATCGGGTCTTAACACCAAGAGTGTTCTCGCCCAATTCCGTGACCAGGCTTCTCATCCTTTCGGAGTTAAGACGATCTTCTTTCAAAGCCTCGTCTTGGAACTCCTTAATCTGTGTCATCACATCGGAGGTCATAATCAGTTGATAAGCCTTCACCCGGATCGGCTCGGGCCTTTCTTTTCGGCTAAGGGCATCTGCCACCACGTTGGCCTTGCCCGGATGGTAATGGATTTCACAATCATAATCCTTTATGAGCTCCAACCATCGCCTCTACCTCATGTTTAGATCTTTCTGATTGAAGAAGTACTTCAAGCTTTTGTGGTCTGTGAAGATGGTGCACTTCGTCCCGTATAGATAGTGCCGCCAAATCTTCAACGCAAAAACCACCGCGGCTAATTCTAGAATGTGTGTAGGGTAGTTGACTTCGTGGGTTTTCAGTTGTCGAGATGCATAAGCTATTACCCTTCCACGTTGCATCAACACGCAACCTAGCCCAGAATAAGATGCATCCGAATAAACCACTAAGTCGTCATTTCCTTCGGGCAATGTCAAGACAGGAGCTTGTGTTAGTCTCGTCTTCAACTCCTCAAAGGCAGTCTCCTGCTCTTGACCCCACACGAATTTCACATCCTTGCGGGTCAATTTTGTCAAAGGTGATGCTATCTTGGAGAAGTCTTGAATAAATCTCCTGTAGTAGCCCGCCAATCCCAAGAAGCTACGAATCTCGGATGACGTCTTTGGTGACTTCCATTGCATCACAGCCTCAACCTTTGCTGGGTCCATCTTGATTCCCTCTGTATTTACCACGTGACCCAGAAATTGCACCTCGCGTAGCCAAAAAGCACACTTGGAGAACTTAGCATACAGTTTCTCCTTTCTCAAAGTTTCCAACACTCCCCGAATGTGACCGGCATGCTCTTCCTCTCTCCTTGAATAAATCAAGATATCATCAATGAACACAATCACTGATTTATCCAACATCGGCCGACACACTCGATTCATCAAATCCATAAAAGTAGCTGGCGTATTGGTCAACCCAAAAGACATGACGAGAAACTCGTAGTGACCATAGCGCGTACGAAAAGCTATTTTAGGAATGTCTTGCTCCCTCACTTTCAGCTGATTGTAGCCAGATCGAAGATCTATCCTCGAGAACCAACTGGCACCTTGGAGATGGTCGAACAAGTCGTCAATCCTCGGTAACGGATACCGATTCTTTATCGTCAATTTGTTCAACTCACGGTAGTCGATACACATTCTCATGCTACCATCCTTCTTTTTCACGAATAAGATCGGAGCACCCCAAGGAGAGATACTCGGTCTGATGAAACCCTTATCGAGCAATTCTTGTAGTTGCTCCATTAACTCCTTCATCTCAGTCGGAGCTAATTGATACGGTGCCTTAGCGACAGGTTGGGCACCAGGTATCAAATCAATTTGAAATTCGATTTCGCGATCCGGTGGCACACCCGATAGGTCATCTGGAAACACATCGGGAAAGTCACACACAACCGGCATATCAGACAATTGTGGTGTTGACGTGTCCACATCCTTCACGTAGGCTAGATAAGCGCTACATCCACGTCTCATGCACTTTCCCGCCACCGCCATCGAAATTACTTTTGGAATCGTCATAACCCGATCGCCATATATTGTCACCGGACTTCCGTCAGGCGCCGTCAGTCTAATCATTTTCTTACGACATACGATATTCGCTTCATGGGTTGCTAACCAATCCATCCCTAGTACTACATCAAATCCACGTAGGGGCATCACATGTAACTTAGCAGCAAACCTATGACCTTCTAACTCTATGGCACAGTCCTCTATCAAATTTGTAACCCTAGTGGACTTACCAATAGCAGTTTCTACGTCAAAGGGCTCGTCAATGCATTTACTACTAACATGCAGTTTAGCACAGAAAGTAGCAGAAATAAAACTTCTACTAGCACCAGAATCAAATAACACAGAAGCAAGAGTTTGATCTACTAGAAACGTGCACAACATCGGGGTCCGTTCTAGCCTCCTCCCTGGTCATGGTGAAAGCTCTGGCACTCGCCTTCCCTTCAGTCCTGGTCGTCTTCTTTGCCCCGAAACTCTCAGCCCTCGGCCTCCTGCAATCCTTACTCATATGGCCACTTTCCCAAATCGTCGATACCGCCGCTGCATCGCGCGGGTTCCTTACTAGTACTACAATATTAGAAACACTCATAAAAAGGTTTTCTTGGTAATAGGGAAGCTATTGGTTTTTGGTTAGACAATTGGTGTGGTAATGGGCCTTTAAAGAACATGTTCCTAATTTCTTTAATCTTTCTACTCTAATAAAAGGGTAACTAGGTTGAACATGTGTCATCATCACATTTCACATCACCAAATGTTGGACATGTGTCATCACCATATTTCACCTCACCAAAATTTTCCCGCTTCTCTCTCCTATTAAATTCTCATTAATTAATTACTAATAATAAATTAAAGAAAGTATATTTTTATTAATTATTTTTCTAAGTAAATAAAATTTATAAAATAAAACCTACTTCTAAAACATCAAACTTTTTAAAAAATATAAATTATTTTAAAATTGATGTTTGTAAGTAATTTCTTTATATACAAAAAATAAATAAAATTGGGAGTTATAGTAATTTTTGAAATTTTACATTTTTTAAAATGTTTGCCTTAAAACAGATTTATTTTATTTTTCTTTTGAAAAAAAATTAAAAAATTAAAAAAACTAAGAAGTTGATATCATTGTTTTATTATTTATAGTTCGTACTTGTATATTATTTCAATTATGTTTTATCTTAAAATATAGTTTTATAACTAATAAAATATTTTCTTATTTGATATTTTATTTTTTTAACCCGTGTAATACACGGGTTTACTAAAACTAGTTATTATGATAGTGGTACAAAATTCGGGTAGCTTTTTCTATGCTGAAAGATTTTCAAAGAATCCAAGCTAGGATATATGGTGGTATCTTGGTGAAATCATTAACACACGTTTGGGAGTTATACGGATATGGACGGATCTAAACCCACACAAATGGTTATTGTGGTCAGGTTCTATTAAAAGTAAACTGTTTCTTACGAAAGATGAGAATTAATAGGATTCCATTGAAGGAGTGTTTGGATGCAATCGGAGTTCCTTTGGTCACATTGATTTCTTTAATGTGTCTTGCGATAGTGGAATGGGTTAACCATATTTTCCTTTTGTGCATGTTTGCCGTGTTAATGTGCAGCGACGAATCCACAAATTTATTTCTACGAAGTCACTATTTTTAGTTGATTCAATTTCACAAAAGCAGACATAAAAATTTCCAAGTCACTTTGGATTAGGCCAATAAAAAAAAGCTAAATTATTTATAGGTAAATACCATATATAACTTTATCTTCTTTAGATAAATATGTGATATTACTATTTTAATTTTTGTTGCAAAATCTTTGTATAAAATAAAATAGCGGTCAACAATTTCTTTTCTTTTTTTTGTTTTACTTCAGTTTAAATTCATCTTTTTCATCAAAATCGAAATCAAATAGTGTCACTATAAAAAAAGCATAGGTGTCACTAAAAAAATCATATATACATCTCTATATATACTTGTGAAAAGTTTACTGTATTCATGTGACTCCGATGTTATCTACACAAGTCCGTCCCTATTTGATGTGGTCTAACATACTTCCTTGGTGCTTCGAATTCGTGGCTACTTTTAATTTGATTACAGACTTGTTAGTGGCTCCTTTCTTGTTACCTATTTCATTCAAACCAAAAAAAACATGGTTTATTCTATATTAATGACAACGTCAGGTGCGGACCCAATGTTTCAGGTGGGGTCGCTTGCATCCCATGTAATTTTTAATGCTAAATATACAATTAAGGGGGCGTTTGGTATGCAGGAATTCAATGGAATTCAATGAAATTGGAATCTAAATTCCATTGGTCATTGTGTTTGGTTGGTAGGAATTCGTTGAAATTAGAATTTGAATTTCATTCTTCACGTGTGTAACATCTCGTATTTTTCACATTAACTTCTGTTAATGTTTGTTAATGATACAATCACTGGTATAAAGCTTTGATAATTAATAATAATAATGATAATACTAGTAATAAACAATAATACTAATAATAAACAATAATACTAATAATAAATAATAATGATAATAATAATAATAAAAATAAAAAAAAATAATAATAATAATAATAATAATAATAATCATAATAATAGTAATTTAAGTAATTAATAAAGGTTAAGAATTGAAACTTAAGTTAAGGGGGCTTAGTGTCATTTTATAAACTTTAAATGAAAGTTTATACATGAAATAATAAAGAGTGGAAACTTCAGGGCTATTTGTGTAACTTTTTTGAAACACCCAACCCACCCCCATCTTCGGCCGACCACCCGATTTTCCTCCACTTCTTCGGCCCTTTTCCAACCATTATCCGCACTAACAATCAATAATAATCGAATTAAATCACGCACTCACGATCGTATGGTCGTTTATAAGCTTCAGTCGAGTTCAATTGTACCAGAAACAAACACAAAAACACCCCACTTGATTCTTCTCGGTCGCGACCTGCAACCTTGGAGAAATCAACCTTCCGAGCATCCTTAATCGAAAATGATAGAGGGCTTTGAATCAGAAACCTCATTCGAAGCTTTCCTAGAACTTAATTCGATTAACAGCAACGTTTGCGCCTTGAATCATCAACCATGTAACCGCGACTCGTTCTTAAACTGGAGAACATCAAATCGAACTCAATCATGTAAGTTACATATATCATTATGCTTGATTTTACATGGGGATCAAAAGCCCCATGATTATCGACATTAACAACAACGGATTGGGGTTCAATTTTGGATTCAATCGTTCTAGGGTTCTTGGTAATTTGGGGGATTTGATAATTGATGCTTTTAAATATTTAAGTTGAACTTCTAACCAGATCGAGCTGTAGCCCAACTGGTAAGTGGCATGCTTTCTGGCTAAGAGGTCCCGGGTTCGAACCGGGCCTCCGCCATATTTTTGTTTTAATAAGTTTTCTTAACATTTTTTTATTCAGAAAATTAATATTATATTGTTAAATCATAAAAAAATTATTTTGTTAACTAAATTATTTCAGAGAATATTAAGTTAATTTTTAAAAGGTTTTATAAACTTATAACTTATAAATTTAATAAACTTTTAAAGAATGAAAAGGTTATAAAACATTATTAAGTCTTTTATATATTACAAATATAATATAGTCCAAACTTGGATTATTTTCAAAACACTTCAAACCTAAATATTACAAATACTTTAAATGTTTAATCATATAAATGATTATTTAAATAAATATTTAAATAATTACTTATCCATTTAATCATGTCATGTCATATTTAGTTTATATTCTCTAAACTTTTTATTTGAACTCTTGAAGCCTATAACACAATATAATATACTTTATTTTTATTACTAAAATCTCGTATTATAAGATTTTATAATAAATAATTTTAAAAGTTCAAAACTTTATAAAATGATTTTAAATAATTTTAAAGTCATTTAGATAAGTATATAATTAATTCTCTTTATCAAATAATTAATTATTAAATTAATTATTTCTTTTCAAACTTAATTTCTATTAACTTAAATTGTTGAGACCTTTTTAATCATTCTTGGACTTAAGATTTATAATATCTTTATTAACCCAAAACGTAAACGATTCATTATTTTATTTAATTATTTAAACCCCCAAATCCCAATTGAAACCCTAGTTCATGTCTAACTATTAATCTTATTATTAAACTTAATCTTGGAATCAATACATTTAGGTAACTCGTAAAAGAAATCGTTGGTGCCTCGTTTAAATTCTTATCATCACCTTATATATATCAAGTGAGTTTTCCTTGCCCCTTTTTACTTTATTTCACACCATTTTGGGGTGAAACATGATACTTATACATCATACACTTATAAACGATTGAGACTTGTAAAGCACTTGCAATTCATCTTTATATTTTGTCATGGTTATTTGTGTGATGTAAGTGATTATATGAGATGCATAGTTTGTTACAATCATTAACTATTGCTAGCCTGGCGACGTCTTAGATCTTTGGGCTGACAAGCCTATTTGGTGCTAAAGTTGATGAACTGCCGACTCCTAGGAGCCGTATGCTTGTGCACTAGGGAACCAAATACACTTAGCCAATCTTATATACTTGTAATCAAGTCGAGGTTTGATTGTAAAGATATGTGTTCTATAACCTTATTAGCTTATAACCTATGACATGAATTGCTACTTGAAATCTTTTCATATTATGTATGAAAACCTTGGAAACTCACCAACTATTTTTAGTTGACCTTTAATTTTTCATGTTTCAGGTAACCCCCGAGTTTAAAGTGATCTTTTGAAGCTTATCTCACTTAGGACTGGACTTAGAGAAATAAACAATGATCTTGTTACTTTCAACCTTGTATTTATGATGTATCTTTGTTTGAGCCTTTTACTTGTACTGCTACAATTGAATCTTGATTAATATATTTGAAACTAATAATAGCGTTATGTGGTTGTGAACAATCGTAACTCTCACACCTCGACGTTTCCGCTGATATGTGAAAAATTACACATGTTAAGAATACATATCTTTTCCCATTTTAAGTGATTTTTGTTTCAAATTAATCTTTAGCGATACTTAATTGTGATTAATTTGATTTTTGTAGCTTCGAATGGTGGTTTGATGATTTCAAAAGAAAAAAGCCAAAGAATTCATGAAGAGTTTGGAAGTTTAGAGGCTGTCATGGCCATGACAGGAGCTGTCAAGACCATAACAAGCTGCAGACCCCCCTTTTTTAGCGCATTATGGCCATGAAAAACTGGGTCATGGCCATGACACGCATCAGACCCCCTTTTTAACCCCTTCTTCTTCTTCATTGAGGGGAGGACGATTTTAGAGGAAAAACCCTAGTTTTTCTTCATCTTTGAAGGAGATTTGAAGGAAGTTTCTCAAGAGTTCAAAAGAGGTTGAAAATCAAGCATTTCAAAGAAAGATTCAACTTCACACAACCCATCCTCACTCATCTTTGGTTTGAAAATCTCTAGACCTAACATGTTGTTGTGGCTTTTGTAAGCCTCATGAGTTTGGTTCTTAATCACTTAGATTAGATGAAGCTTAGCATACTTTGACATGTTGTATGAAACTCTTGGTGGTGTTTATGTCAATGTTCATTACAAAGCTATGAATGTCCTTTAATGGTGGTGTGTTCTTGTTTAACTTGATGAAATATTGAATCTTGTGGGTGTTGCAACCATATTATGTTGGAAAACCATGTGTGTTGGAACATTTATTCATGAATTGCATAACCTAGTATGTAGTTTATGGCATTTGACTAGAAATAGTGAATGAATGGTTGAATATCTAGTAAAGTTGAACAAGTATGCATCCTTATACATGTGTTTGTGAAAACCATTGTGTTTGTTATGAATACCTCCTAACTTTGTTATGTAAAACCATAGATAATGCGCAAATTTATGGTTCATAAATTCATGTTAGGATATTCATAAGTTGAAGGATATATATAGGTATTGTTACATTACGTGAATTGAGGTGGTTGCCATGTGTTCATCGTGTTAACTTTCCAAAGATTTGTGGGTTTGGTATCCTTGACGGGAGTCCAAATCATATTTAACATTGGCATAATATTATCATTAGTTCTTCATGGCATAACTTTAGGTGGCTATTTTGTGTTTATCGTCTTAGCTTTCCAAAGAGTTATATAATTAGATAACTTTGATGAGAGTCTAGTTTATATCCATGTTTCGTGTGTAGAAAATGATCTCACCATAGGTTCATGCATGTCGTCATTGTTTTGCTAAGCGGATTCAAAGTCTAAGTGATACCTTCCTCTGATTGGTTATCTTCATCTTTATCTACTTTCTTCAATTAGTTTAATTGTTAGTTAAATTAGTTAATGATAATATTCATAAATCCTCTTTCATCGGCTAGATAATGATAAAGACTTAGTATCAGGAGCTCTCGTGTCCATGGATCGATATTTGTTTCTTACCAAAAGCTATACTACTATTCGATAGGTACACTTGCCTATTGTGTGTGTAGTTAGTCATAAGGTGAAAATCATTTTATAATTTTAAATCTTAATTGTGTAAAATTTGTTGCTAAAGTTTATATATCAAAACACACATCAAGTTTTTGGCACTGTTGCCGGGGACACGGCAATTCTGAGAAAGATCCGAGTCATTACTTTAGCCAATCCTTTGTATTTACTATTTTAATTTAATATAATTATTTTGTTACCTTTATCTTTCTTTACGCGTTTGGTAGTGTTTGTGTTTCAGGAAGCTTATGTCCGCATCTTCACCGGTTGATGATCTTGTAGAGCCTTATTCTGAACCCGAAAAAGTAATCAGGAGAAACTTGAGGGCAAGATCCCATAAAGTAGCACAAGAAATCGAAGGTGAAGCGACGAGGCTAGAGTACTCAAACGAGACCGAAAGTGAAAAGGAGGATACAAACGGAACAGAAAGTGAAGAAGAGCACACCGAAGACACAATGGTGGGGCAAGAAGATAGAAGAACAATCTATGATTTTGCCAAACCATCTTTAGAAGGTGCAAAACCTAGCATTGTACGACCGAATGTGCAAGCAAACAACTTTGAGATCAAGTTAAGCACAATTCAAATGATCCAAAACAATTGTCAATTTGATGGTCGTCCGGATGATGACCCAAACTTTCACCTTGCAAACTTTCTTGAGATATGTGATACCTTCAAGATTAATGGAGTTAGTGATGATGCAATTAGACTTCGATTATTCTCTTTCTCATTACGTGATAGAGCAAAGCAATGGTTGAACACACTTCCTGTTGGTTCCATCACTACTTGGAATCAAATGGCCGAAAAATTTCTCTTGAAGTATTTTCCACCATCGAAAACCGCTAGATTAAGGAACTTGATCACATCATTCATGCAAGATGAAGGAGAATCACTATATGAAGCATGGGAAAGGTACAAAGATTCAATGAGGAAGTGTCCACACCATGGATTGGAACCTTGGTTTCAAATCCAAACATTTTACAACGGGTTATGTCCGGAAAGTCGTCAGATTATTGATGCATCTTCACGAGGTGCATTTTGGGATAAAACACCAGAAGAGGCACATGAGTTGATTGAAGATTTGGCTAACAACAGTTGTTCATGGCAAGCTCCAAGAACACGGCAACCCAGACAGGGTGTTCATCAAGTTGATACATATCATTCTTTATCTGCACAAGTTGAAGCACTTACAAATCGAATGAATCAAATGTAGGTAAACAGGGCCCAAGTAGTTTATGATATGTGTGGGGGACCACATATGAGTTCGGATTGTCAACAAAGGGAAATGTTCAACCCTTCGGAGCAAGTTGATTATATGGGAAGTCAAGTTCGTCCTCAAAATAACCTATATAGTAACACATATAATGCGGGTTGGAAAAATCATCCAAATTTTAGTTGGAAGGCAAGTGGTAGTAACCAACCCCCGGGATTTCAACCAAGACCAACATATCAAAACCATCAACAACAAGGCTATCAACCGTATCAACAACAAATTCACAATCAATTCCGCTCCCAAAATCAAAATCAATATAAACAATTCCAACATCAAGGATCAAGTAGTGGTTCACAACTAGAAAAGAAACCCAATTTGGAAGAGATGATGGCATAATTTCTATCTACAGCTGAAAGTCGTCATCAAAGTTCGGAAGCTCGTCACCAACAACACGAGATGGAATTGAGAAACCATCGAGCCACAATGCAAAGTATAGAAGCTCAAGTGGGAGAAATTTCAAGGCAATTATCCGAAAGGCAACAGTCTTCCGAGTAACACCGAGCCTAATCCTAAAGCTCATGTGAAGGCGGTCACGACTAGAAGTGGCAAGACCACTCATTCGGATAACTTAGCTTCTACATCCGAGCCAATTGGTGAAGAGGAAGTTGAGGTTCAAGACGAAGTGCAACATACTAGGCAAAACCCATCAAGTACCGCACAAGTCAAAGAACCATTGAGAGTTTACAAGCCCACTATTCCTTATCCCGGTAGATTGAAAAAGGAAAAGATGGAAGAACAATATGGTAAATTTCTTGAACTTTTTAAGCAATTGCATATTAACTTACCATTTGTTGAAGCTTTATCACAGATGCCAAAGTATGCCAAGTTTCTTAAAGACATTCTAACAAACAAGAAGAAACTCGAGGAGCTTTCGCATGTGACGTTGAATGAAGAATGCTCGGCGGTTTTGCAAAACAAGCTACCGAAGAAAATGACCGATCCAGGGAGTTTTACTATTCCTTGTTTAATTGGTAGCTTATCTGTTAGCAATGCATTGGCCGACTTAGGTGCTAGCATCAATTTGATGCCCTACTCGGTATTTGCAAAATTAGACCTAGGTGAGCCTAGACCGACCCGAATGAGCATCCAACTTGCCGATCGATCTGTAAAGTACCCTAGAGGCATAGTTGAGAACATGTTGGTTAAAATTAATGAATTTGTGTTTCCGGTTGATTTTGTAATTCTTGACATGGATGAAGATAAAAATGTACCACTTATCTTAGGTCGCCCATTCTTAGCTACCTCTAGAGCCTTAATTGATGTATGCAATGGTAAATTAACTCTAAGGGTAGATGAAGAAGAGGTAGTCTTTGATATTAAAAATTCCATGCAACATTCACAAAATCATGATGATTCATTATATTTTATTGATACTATTGACTCATATGTGGATCATTATCTGCAGGAAAGTTGTGAGCAAAATGCTTTGGACACACAATTGCTTGATGGGGAGAACTTTGACATTTGTCACGTGCAAGTTGTTGATGAGTTAGCTTGCTCGTTAACCAATGAACCATCCTCAAGTCCAAAAGTATTTGAAGTATCGGAAAGAGATGAAGCAAATAAGGCTAAACCATCTGTTGAGGAACCACCATCATTGGAACTTAAGGAGCTACCATCTCATTTGGAGTATGCCTACCTGGATGAGGATTCCAAATTACCCGTCATTATCGCTTCCGATTTGATGAATGATGAAAAGGTGAAGCTCTTAGAGGTGTTAAAGACGCACAAGAAAGCTATGGCTTGGAAGATCATGGATATAAAAGGAATACATCCTTCCTTTTGTACCCATAAGATTTTAATGGAAGATGAGTACAAGCCAGTGGTGCAACACCAACGTCGCCTTAACCCTAACATGCAAGAGGTTGTAAAGAAGGAAGTAATCAAGCTACTTGATGCGGGCTTAATCTATCCGATTTCCGATTCCCCATGGGTTAGCCCGGTTCAAGTGGTACCAAAGAAAGGAGGTATGACGGTGGTGACGAATGAAAAGAATGAGCTTATACCCACAAGAACCGTCACGGGTTGGAGAGTTTGCATCGATTACCGCAAGCTCAACGATGCAACAAGAAAAGATCACTTTCCTTTACCTTTCATTGATCAAATGTTAGAACGTTTATCTGGGAACATGTTTTATTGTTTTCTTGATGGTTTTTCAGGATATTTTCAAATTCCTATTGCACCCGAGGACCAAGAAAAGACGACATTTACATGTCCTTATGGCACTTTCGCATACAGAAGAATGCCATTTGGGTTATGTAATGCACCGGCCACGTTTCAAAGATGTATGGTTGCCATATTTCATGACATGATCGAAGACTCAATGGAGGTGTTCATGGATGATTTCTCGGTCTTTGGAAATTCATTTAATCATTGTTTAAGTAACTTGGAAAGGATGCTTGCAAGATGCGAAGAATCAAATCTTGTTTTGAATTAGGAGAAATGCCACTTCATGGTGAAGGAAGGCATTGTCTTAGGTCATAAGATTTCCAATGCGGGGCTAGAGGTAGATAGGGCAAAAGTGGAAACCATTTCGAAACTACCACCACCAAATTCTGTCAAAGCAATAAGAAGTTTCTTAGGTCATGCCGGCTTTTATAGACGTTTTATCAAAGACTTCTCAAAAATAGCAAGACCTATGACCCAACTTCTTGAAAAAGATGTGCCTTTTGTTTTTAATGATGAATGCTTGGTTGCATTTAATCTGTTGAAAGAGAAATTAATAAATGCACCCATAATGGTAGCCCCGGATTGGAATCTCCCATTTGAACTAATGTGTGATGCTAGTGACTATGCAGTTGGAGCAGTTTTAGGGCAACGAAAGGAAAGACATTTTCATCCAATCTACTACGCAAGCAAAACCCTTAATGATGCTCAAGAGAACTACACAACAACTGAAAAATAATTGCTTGCTGTGGTTTTTGCTTTTGATAAATTTCGTTCTTACCTTATTTTATCGAAAACTGTTGTTTATATTGATCATGCAGCTCTCAGATACCTTTTTGGAAAACAAGATGCAAAACCGAGATTGATTCGATGGATCTTGCTTTTACAAGAGTTTGACATAGAGATACAAGACAAAAAGGGGGCTGAGAACATCGCAGCTGACCATCTTTCTCATCTCGAGAACCCGTCTTTAGAAGAACTACGGGAATCCAACATAAATGACAAATTTCCACATGAATTTCTTTTGCAGGTTCAAGAGATTGATAATCATCCTTGGTTCGCAGATTTTGCAAACTACCTTGCGGGTGGGGTTCTCGTTAAAGGAATGACCTACCAACAGAAAAAGAAATTCTTTACTGATTTAAAGCACTACTTTTGGGAAGACCCGCATCTGTTTAAGGTATGTGCAGATCAAGTGGTGAGAAGATGTGTGTATGGTAGTGAGGCGATGAGCATTATTCGCCATTGTCGTGAAGGACCCACTGGTGGACATCATGGGGCTAATTACACCGCCAAGAAGGTTTACGACTCTGGATTCTATTGGCCCACCATTTTTAAGGATGCACATGCATTGGTTAAAGCTTGTGATGCTTGCCAACGAGCAGGTAACATCTTATCCCGTGATGAGATGCCCCAAAACGGGATTCAGGTATGTGAGGTATTTGATATTTGGGGCATCGACTTCATGGGACCATTTCCATCTTCACGAGGACACAAATACATCCTAGTTGCTGTTGATTATGTCTCAAAATGGGCGGAAGCACAGGCATTACCCACAAACGATGCTAGGGTTGTTGTAAAGTTTTTAAGAAAGTTGTTCACACGGTTTGGAACCCCAAGGCCTTAATTAGTGACCGAGGCACTCATTTCTGTAACTCTTTACTTGAAAAAGCTTTATCACACTATGGTGTTCATCATAGATGTTCAACGGCGTATCATCCACAAACGAGTGGACAAGTGGAAGTCACTAATCGAGGCCTTAAACGCATTCTGGAGCGAACAGTGGGGCAAAACCGAAAGATTTGGTCAGATAAGCTAGATGATGCTTTATGGGCTTTTCGAACCGCTTACAAAACACCAATAGGCACAACACCATTTAAGTTGGTTTACGGAAAAGCTTGTCATCTACCATTTGAAATTGAGCACAAAGCATATTGGGCTTTAAAATCAGTTAACCTTGACTTAAGATGTGCAGGTGAAAACAGATGGTTGCAGGTTCATGAGCTTGAAGAATTGAGAAATCAAGCTTACGAGAACTCTCGAATCTACAAGGAACGAACAAAGCAATCACACGACAATCACTTGAAGGATAACAAATATTTCAAGTAGGAGAGCGTGTCTTGCTTTACAATTCAAGACTTCGGTTGTTTCCAGGAAAGTTAAAATCACGATGGACAGGTCCTTACCTTGTGAAACAAGTATTTCCATATGGCACTGTTGAAATAGAACATCCGGACGTAAGAGTTTTCAAGGTGAATGGCCATCGATTGAAACATTACATCGAAGGCCCGGTGGATGAGGAATTGGAGATTGTGAATCTTCACCCCAAGAACAATTAATGCGGGGTCGAGTCAAGCTAAAGACTCGTTAATAAACTAAGCGCTTCCGGGTGGCAACCCGAGGGTTTGAACGCATTATGGTATTGTATGTTCTCTTTTTACGGGCTCTATAATGTTTTGATTTTTAGGAAATCGGTGTATTTCTTATAGCATGATGAAACTCGAGATTTAATTACCGGCGTCACTCGGTAAGTATTTCTTAAGTGATTATGCTAATCATTCGAAAAACCAATAACTAATTTTTGAAATCATTATCTTTTGGTATAACCCGTTAAATATTTATATTTAAAAAAAATCAAAAAATCAAAAAAAATTCAAATATTTATTTTATTAGGTAATTGTAATAGAATTAATGGAAAAAAAAATTTTAAAAAAAAATTAGATGATAAGATAAATTTTCTTATTAATTAAAAAAAAATTGAAAATGTATTTGTCATGACCATGACACAAAAGTATTGCCCATGACCTTTGCATTGTCAAAAGCTAAAAAGCTACTGTCATGACTACGACCATTTTTGTCATGGTCATATCCTTAGTCAAACTTTTAGGTAAAAAAAATTAAAAAAATTAAAACATAAAAGAACCCTAATCTCATCAGATCTCATCTTCCCCATTTCTTCTTACTTTCTTCTTCTCTCAACCTCACAAATCAAAACCATACACCCTAAGCCGCCATCACCATCGCACCACCCAGCCACCGCCTTCGACCAGCCACCATCCACCGTCGCCCCATTCGCACCTCCACCCATTCGCACCTCCACCACTACCGTCCATTCGCGATACCCACACCGAAATCGCAGCCACCTCCAATCGCAAACCCATCGCAGCCACCTCCGACCACCACCTCCGACCGCAACCAACAACCAATCGCAGCCACCTCCTATCGCAAACCCATTGCAAAACTACCGCAGCCACCATCTCGAAGCCGCACCTCCACAACTGTCGGCAACCACCGTCGCCCCCACCATCCTGCGACCACCAGACCGCCCAACATCCATCAAACACCACCCGCGTCCACCACCCAACCACGACCACCTCCCTGCCATCGCCACCCTCACCCACGACCACCAAGCCTTCCAATCACACCCACCGCAGCCACCTTCGCCAGCAACCACCTCAGCACAATCGACTCTTCTTGGAATTCAATCACGTTTCTTTTTCTCTTTAATCTTTCTTCTACATAGGTATATAACTAGCCATTTTTATTCTTTTAGTTTCTTTTACTTTTGTTAGTCCTTATTTTTGTTAGATTGAAAAAATGATGCTGATTTGTGTTAGATTCAAAGCATTTTCATGATAGGTTTTGTTGACAATTGGTTTGGCTTAGTGAAATTGAACCATAGTATGATATTTCACATGTATTTTGGGGTTGAATAGGTTACGGATATATATCTTTTTGTTGCAATTGTTGAGATGAGACTTGTGTTGTTTTGATTTAATTTGGTGTAGGCGTGCTTAATGACTCTTGTTTGAATGCATCAAATTAGCTCATACGACAATTGCAAATTCATATTGTTCCACTCTTGGTGTGTAGTTACCATCGTTATAGCAAGCTCATTTCTACTTGTTGGATGACTAATTGGACTTGTTATTTCATCTGCGTTTTGGATAAAATCATGGGGCAGTGTTTAAAACATGTTATCAATTTTATTTTTGTGTTTTGAAGATTGTAAGTTAGTATATTTTGTCACATGAGTTTTGCAGTTATTGTGTGACCCTTTTGTGATATCGGTTCATCAACTTTGTTTATGATATTTTGACGTGTGACTGTTGATGTGTGTGTATGTGTGTGTATGTGTATATATATATATATGCGTCTACATATACACACATATATTGTTTAAATCATTATCTCACATTTTCATTTTTGCAGGTGATGGCGAATGACGATCTTCATCGGTTTCTTCAATTTGAGCAAGGCAGCGAGAGGGCTAAGCGATATGAAGCCATTCGCTTAAGGAACTTTGAGCCATCACGTACGATTTGCATGTCCACCTTAGAAGCTCTTGGAGAGAAGGCTCGTGTTGAAGCTATGCTCACAAAACCATGGCAACGTTTCTTCCCAATTCGTCAGCCTCAGTACAAAGAGCTAGTGTTGGAATTCTGTGCTACTTATCGGTTTGCTCACCCGGTTAGTGACTTACATGATAAGAATGCCATTCCTTCCGATTGGGTGGTGAGGAACGCAAGCTTTCTGTTGCTCAGCTTGGGGGCGCGCTTGGTATTTATACTAAATCTGAGCTGAAAAGATCGCCATTTCTTCAAAGTTTAAAGAAGGTTGATCAGGGAACTTTATCTGCTTTCTGGCGTGAAATTGGCACGGGCAATCATTCCCCAAAGCTATCGATGAGTACACAGCTGAAAGATCCGCTTCATCGTTATTTTCACCGTGTGATTTCACATTCGATCTGTGGTAGGAAAAACAGCACGGGTGTGGTGACTCGTAAGGATTTGTTCTTCTTGTATTCTTTAATCAAGCAAGTGCCTTGTAATCTGGCTTACGCTATGGCACAATTCTTCTCATCGTGCATCGGAACAAAGCCCGCCAGTTACATCTGTGGTGGTTCTTTCATTACATAGTTGGCTTTGTCTTTTGATTTCATGACTAATGATGTTATTTCAGGATTAACACCTTTATTTCCTACAACGGTTATTAGCACATCAATGCTGGAAAACATGAGTTTGGCTTCACAGTTTGGTGATGAAGGATGGAAGTTTATTGATGAAGATGGAAATCCATGGCAGCCTGCTCATCTACGTCGCGAAGAACCATCCGCGATTACCATTAGAGAAGAAGCACCAGCCCCTCCTCCACATGTTGACTTGGCGGCGCGCATTGATCAAATTGCTCAAACTCAAGCGATACTTGTCAAATCCATTTCTCAGATGTCAGATTCCATTCAGTGGATAGTTGAGGAGTTGCAGCAGGCTGCTCGTGCAGCCGGACGGGAGCCACATCCTTTCCCGCCCCAGCCTTCTGGAGATGATCTCATGGAGGACTAATTCTATTGAACTCTTGGTTACATGAATTGCGCGGCTGCTTTGTTTTATTTTTGAAATCTGATCGCGCGCGACCAGAAATCTTTTGATAAGGGGTGTTCTTTTGTTCTCTTTCATTCTCACTTGCATGTTAATTGCATCTACTTGTATTGTTTTTACTTATCTTGACACATTGAGGACAATGTATCGTTCAAGTGTGGGGATGCTAAGGATTTTTGTTTGATTTCATCAAAACCACCGATCTTATATATTTTTACTTCCAACAAATTCCTCTTTTTGGCTTAATTTTTTTTATGGTGTTCATTTTGCTTAAACATTAGATTTTTAAGCATAAGCTTAATTTTGAAATCACATTTCTAAGAGAATCCAACGAAAATGCAAAAACAATGTTGAAAATATCGTAATAATTGTCATGTTGATTGAAAGATTTTTATGCCAAAGTTTGCATCGATTCCTACCACCCCGTTTCCGTGAGTAAAAACTCTTGTGCCTTTCAAGCATTGGTTGTTCACTATATATCACATGCTCACGTTTTTGTTAATTATGGAGTGGCTCGAATGTTGTAACATTTTAGAACTTGCTTAGGTGATTCATTTCAAAATCATGAACTAAGTTGTTGCATGAAAATGATTGAGGCGTTAGGAAAACTCACCTTGTTTACTCCATTTTCGTTTCTCTTCTCATGCCTGATCATCACCCTTAGTTGCCCTTGTTGAGCCTAAACCTCATGTTTTTTGTTTTACCACCGTGAATAACCTAATTAGCCAAATAGCCTCCTTCCTTTTAATTTTTATGTTAAAATCCGGATTTTGTTAGTTGTCTAACTTATATTATATAGTTGTAATTATGTTTAGAACAATTGTTTATTGTTCTATTAGCGTAGTATATGTTGTATTCCCAAAAAAAAATAGAGAAAAGAAAAAGAAAAAAAATATGAAAAAAAGCAGAAAAGAAAAAAAAGAAGATTAGTGAATTATTTTCTTTGTTTGTTTTAGGAGAAATCAATTAAAAATGAACAAATTTGTATGTTATAATGAGAAACCATTATGATAACTCATTATACGTATGTTCATATTAGTTTATTTTAGTTTGTGTATTCTTCTTATGTTTTGTATTTGTTCGTAGAAAGCATCTAGCGATTCCGGATTTTTAACATTTTAACCACTTTTTCACCAAAATCCACACCTTCAACCCTAGCCCCGTTACGGCCTTTAAAGACCTCGTGATTTGTGCAACTTTCTTATGTTATGTGGTGGAGAATTTGATCTCTAATCAAGCTTATGATAATGTTGCTTCATTATGTGCTTTGAGTGATTTACATACCTACTTACATACATACATCCGAGTGTTGAGCGAATCATTGTGAGAAGTGCAAGTTAAGGCATAAATTTCTTTTCATAAACTGTCAAGTCTATTTAGATATTCTCACACGTTGGAAATTGATTGACTCGTTGGTTTCCTTTTTAAATGTGTATTTCTTAAAATCTTATGCATTTAAATCTTAGCTTATTTGTGAACTACCTATAAATATTATTAATGCCAATAGGAATCTTGTCAAATCTTTTGTCATTTTGCTTGAGGGCAAGCAAACCTTAAGTGTGGGGATATTTGATATATGAAAAATTACACATGTTAAGAATACATATCTTTCCCATTTTAAGTGATTTTTGTTTCAAATTAATCTTTAGCGATACTTAATTGTGATTAATTTGATTTTTGTAGCTTCGAATGGTGGTTTGATGATTTCAAAAGAAAAAAGCCAAAGAATTCATGAAGAGTTTGGAAGTTTAGAGGCTGTCATGGCCATGACAGGAGCTGTCAAGACCATAACAAGCTGCAGACCCCCTTTTTGAGCGCATTATGACCATGACAAACTGGGTCATGGCCATGACACGCATCAGGCCCCCTTTTTAACCCCTTCTTCTTCTTCATTGAGGGGAGGACGATTTTAGAGGAAAAAACCCTAGTTTTTCTTCATCTTTGAAGGAGATTTGAAGGAAGTTTCTCAAGAGTTCAAGAGAGGTTGAAAATCAAGCATTTCAAAGAAAGATTCAACTTCACACAACCCATCCTCACTCATCTTTGGTTTGAAAATCTCTAGACCTAACATGTTTTCTTCCATTTCTATGAGTTGGTTGTGGCTTTTTTAAGCCTCATGGGCTAAATACTCTTAATCACTTAGATTAGATGAAGCTTAGCATACTTTGACATGTTGTATGAAACTCTTGGTGGTGTTTATGTCAATGCTCATTACAAAGCTATGAATGTCCTTTAATGGTGGTGTGTTCTTGTTTAACTTGATGAAATATTGAATCTTGTGGGTGTTGCAACCACATTATGTTGGAAAACCATGTGTGTTGGAACATTTATTCATGAATTGCATAACCTAGTATGTAGTTTATGGCATTTGACTAGAAATAGTGAATGAATGGTTGAATATCTAGTAAAGTTGAACAAGTATGCATCCTTATACATGTGTTTGTGAAAACCATTGTGTTTGTTATGAATACCTCCTAACTTTGTTATGTAAAACCATAGATAATGCGTAAATTTATGGTTCATAAATTCATGTTAGGATATTCATAAGTTGAAGGATATATATAGGTATTGTTACATTACGTGAATTGAGGTGGTTGCCATGTGTTCATCGTGTTAACTTTCCAAAGATTTGTGGGTTTGGTATCCTTGACGGGAGTCCAAATCATATTTAACATTGGCATAATATTATCATTAGTTCTTCATGGCATAACTTTAGGTGGCTATTTTGTGTTTATCGTCTTAGCTTTCCAAAGAGTTATATAATTAGATAACTTTGATGAGAGTCTAGTTTATATCCATGTTTCGTGTGTAGAAAATGATCTCACCATAGGTTCATGCATGTCGTCATTGTTTTGCTAAGCGGATTCAAAGTCTAAGTGATACCTTCCTCTGATTGGTTATCTTCATCTTTATCTACTTTCTTCAATTAGTTTAATTGTTAGTTAAATTAGTTAATGATAATATTCATAAATCCTCTTTCATCGGCTAGATAATGATAAAGACTTAGTATCAGGAGCTCTCATGTCCATGGACCGATACTTGTTTCTTACCAAAAGCTATACTACTATTTGATAGGTACACTTGCCTATTATGTGTAGTTAGTCATAAGGTGAAAATCATTTTATAATTTTAAAGCTTAATTGTGTAAAATTTGTTGTTAAAGTTTATATATCAAAACACACATCACCGCCGTCTAGGTTGGGGTGTGACAACGTGTTTGGTTGAAAAAGGAATTGGAAATGGAATTGGAATTAATTCCCTCAAATTCCTTCAAATAAAGAATTTCAAAATCCTTCCAAATATTGAAGGATTTCAAATTCCACCGACTCTTGCCTCCACCACTAACTGCCATCTACCACCCCGCTCACCGCCGACCGACACTACCGACAACCCGACCGCCGACCGCAAACGCCCCCCGCCAACCCTAACCCCCCGCCGCCCCTAACCACCGTCCGCCGCCCACCACCCAGCCCACCGCCAACCGACTGTGACACCCCCGATCGCCGACGCCGCTACCCGCCCCCGATCACTAACCACGGTCGTCGTCCGTAGACCGCCGCCATCCGTCACCGACCCCGACCCCGCCGACCCCGACCACCGCCGACCCCAATTACTGTCACCGCCGCCCACCGACCGCCACCGACGCCGACCACTGCCACCCCTAATCGTCGATTGTCACCGACAGTCGTTGCGGAATCGTGTCTCGACGACGGGCGTTATCGGTTAGTGGCGGTCGATCGGCGGCGGCTGTCGATTTTCGGCGACGGGCGTTATCGGTTGGTGGCGGTCGATCGGCGGCGGCGGTCGATTTTCGGCAACGGGCGCGGTTGGTGGTCGCGGTTGATTGTCGACGGTGACGGCGGCGGCGGTCGGTGGTATGTAGCGGCGATAATTGGTGGTCATTGAGGTGGTGGCGGTTTGCAACGGGTGATAAATTTCAATTCCTTTATAATGTATTGGCACTGAAAATGCATTTGGAATTTAAATTTTCTTTATAGATTCCAATTCTCTTGAATTCCAAATCATTTGGAAAATATTGAATTCCAAATGCAATTTCTTTGAATTACAATTCAAACTCCAATTCCAATTCTAATTCCAACAAATTCCACGAACCAAACGCGCCCTAAATCTCGACCGACACCCATAAAACTTTAAGTCGACCTCAAAGAAATATTGACACCGACCCAAAGAAATTTTACGACCAACAAATTTTAAAATAACCTCAATTAAAATAATTAATAAATATAAATCAATTATTAGTTTAAATGATATGTCCATAAAAACTATTTTGGATAACTTTAGTTTAAATTAAACAATTAATTATTAAGTCCATAGTCATTTAGTTTTTAACTTAGCAAGCCATTTAACAAAACCAGGGTAGAAAAGCTTAACCAAACCTGAGCTTGTCTAAGCTTTTGCTGAGATCATTTTGTCTTAAGAGAACTCAAACTCATGCTTTAGCTCGGCTCGTATAGAACTTTAATTCTAATGCTTAAGCTCGGGTAATATAGAAGAGTGTTTCTAGTTTGAAATTTTTCAAGTTCGAGCTCGACTTAGGTTTTTTTGTTTATTGATTAACTATTTTTAATCAAAAGGTCATAATAATAATAATAATAATTTTTATAAAATATGTTAACAGATTAAATACAAATTAAAACTCGTTTAGGCATGCAAGTGGACTTGACACGTGAAGCTCCGGCTCGAGCTCGTTTATCAAATGAGACCTCATATGAGCTTGAGTTGTTTAAGATCGGCTTGATCTTAGCTAATTTTAAGTCGATTCTGGGGAGCTCACGAGCTAGCTTGACTTGGTTATAGCCTTTGTGTTATTTGTTAACTAGCCTAACCACCCGTGTGTTACGCGGGTTGGACAAATTTACATTTTATGAAAATAACATAAAGATATTTATGCACATTAATAATAACAACATTGTAAAAAGAACATAACGATTAATAAAAATATTTGCTTACACCGCAATTAAATAAAAAATTTAATACATTGGACGAAATATTAAAGTTTTACAAATCTCTAAAAACCTCTTTATACACAACATTTGAGGTTTTATTTGTAGTCTCACCATTCTCGTCTAATATAACCATCTTTAATCCGTCTCGTCTAGTAACTCGTGACAATGTGACGTAAAGTTGTCCGTGTGTGAAAACTGGTTGTTTTAAAAACAAACCAACTCTTGATAAAGATTAACACTGGCTCTTATTTATTGTCATGGCAAAACACACAGTTAGAGGGAATTGTCTTCTTTAAAACTTAAAGGGTAGCCTCTTGTCAGTTGTTATCAATGAAATTCTAGGTATAAAAGTACGTTCTCCAATGTTACTCCCAGATATAACCTCTGCTTCTATAACACGTTTTCCTAATGATACGACTTGTAAACATATCCAGGTATGATTTGGAAATATTCGTATGCTTATTGGTAAGATATTAACATCTTTACCAAACTGGCGATTAACATACTGCATAGGTAATAGCTGCAAGAAACGTAAATTAGTTATACATGTATTTATATGTAAAATATGTAAAGAAGGTTATTAAATAAAGATATTTTATAAACATACCAAGGGAGTGTATTCCATATCAGGTATCACGTATGAAAAAAAGTCATAGATGTATGTAGATTCTTGAGGTCGTCAAAAAGACATCTTCAAAGTAAAATGTTCTAGTATGTCAAATATGAAAATAGTGTTTTCCTCAAATTGTCTTTCCTTGCAGATCGTATCCCATCCTTCACAAATATAATATATTTTCCCAAGTCTTCGGATGTTTACTTTCCATTTGACATGATCATCCGTTGTTATCATAGTTTGCCCATAAGGAAAGCATTGCTCGAAACGAAGTTCCTCGTAGAAATTAGGTAGATACTAATAAAATTATAATTATGTTATAATAAAATACATAAAATATATCATAAATACGAAGCAGTGAGGTTTGAAAAAAAATATATTCTAAAATAATTTTCTTACAAATTGCAATGGTAGGTAGCCTAATTGCCATATTAAACCCAAGTCATAAAACTAATGTCCTAAGAAATTGCAAGATCAATAATAACATTCATTAACATCGTAAAACAATATTCATATTAGAAATATTACCCTTAAAAATTAATATTTACAAATCTTATACTTCGAATAAGGATAGTATTCAAATTGAATTACTCAGAAAACGTCATCCATTATTCAAGAACATCCTCCATTAAGAAGAGAAACCCAAACCAACATACAATTAAACTGTAATCGAAACCCACTAAACTGACCAATGTGTTCATCTTAAAACATCAGCAATTAAATAAGTTAAAACGAACATGAATAACCTGATTAGTGTGTTTAACCCAAGTTCAGAATCCCAAACAAATAGAAATTAGATCTGTGGTACTACATCAAATCTCACTAAGAAGCATTCACATACAATGCATCAGATAGAAATCAAATCGGATATGACAGTAAACAACCACATACAATGAATCATACATACTAAAGACAACATGAAACAAATAACAGTAGGTTTGACACATGCCAGTAGGTTAGAGCCTTTGTAAGTCGGTTCAATCTTCACAAAAAAACCATGAGAGTTTCTGAAACATAATGTGCATGTCAGTAATCAAAATCAAGTAATGCGGAAAAATAAAAATTAAAAGTTAATATTGCTTATATTCTAATAATATAATAATGTGAAGATTAAATAAATATGTTAAAAGGTAAACTAAGACAACATATTTTAATGCAAACGGGATGGAATTATCTTCCTTGCACTAATAACAGCACCAGGCTCACCTTGCACCATCACGTACTTACCACCATCAAGAATAAACCCGTGGAGGCAAGGGTACTATACAATGTTCAATGAATTCTTTCATGATCACAGTAACGCCTTTATATTTAAACTATCAAAAAAAGATAACATGATAACTTACGATTTATAGTTTGTTATGTTTCTCAAAAGTATCATATATAGCTGGAGAAGATGAACCTCAATTTCACACTTTTCGTGGTTCTTTAAGATGTCAAAAGAAAATAATAATTTGCAAAATGAAGCGAAAACTTCCTCGTGTAAATTGAATAATTTAATTAATACGCTTCATTGTCTTGAGACAACAAAATAAGTAGGTATGCTGTGAACCATACTGCCACAATGTATGTTACTCCACGATTTCAGTACAACCTTTAAAGTCCATCCACTAAAATCAAAAAAGGGAGTAGGTAAGAATGGACAATATATAAATAGCAATTTGCAACATTGTGTAATTAGAAATCTTTTTCAACTTTTCAAGCATCCAAATTATACGAGGTACTATGCAACCATCAGATGAATCAAAATGTCCATTGTACAACTGCACCAGAAATAAAACCATGACCCTTCAATAAAAACAATAATTAATCAATTAGGCTCTTGTATCACATAATTATAACAATAGTAGGGTGAAGTTTAACCCATAGTACTTTCATAAAATTATTATTCAAGTGCTAAACCTCTTTTTATTATTGAAACAGTCCCTAGGCTCTTGTATGCAATCATCAAGTTAAGGTATACCAGGAATGAGATAACAATAACAAAGTCATATATCTTTAGTAAAATCGAACCAAAATCAAACCAAAATGCAACATAAAACGAACCAGAATCGAACAATTCGGAAATATGTTTAGTAAAATCGATCCAAAATCGAATAAAACAGAAACATGTTGTGTAAAATCCAATGAAATTTGATATAAAAACAAATCAAAACATAACAAATCAGAAATAAATGCTTACCTGACCACCATGACTAACTTGTAGTTGGATTGATGAGATCGTAGGTAGAGATGAAATCGGAGGTAGATACTTAAATCAATCTGCAAGAATCGTGTAAATTAGTGTATCATCCATATCGAGCAATAAACATCAAGAATCAAAGCAATACACATCAAGATGAGATCGTAGGCTGCATATCAATTATTATGAATCAACATCAAGAACCGAGCAATAAAGATCAATAGTATATCATCCATGAACCTGAATTAGAGATGATTGGAATGGGAGAGTACCTGATGCAGATCGATGAATACGAGTCAACAACAACATCGCACAATAAACCTGCATAGTATGTCGAAAAAAACTGAATTAGAGATGAAATCGGAAGTAGATTAGACGTATTGAACGTTGATGCAGCGAAGATTGCAATGGGAGAGAGGCTGATGGAGAGCGATGGTTATGAATTTAGGGTTAAAATAAAGGATTTTGGGGCTTTTTGATGAAACCCGATTATAACAGGATCGATGCATACGAATCAACAACATCGCACAATAAACCTGCATAGTAAGTCGAAGCAAACCTGAATTAGAGATGAAAACGGAAGTAGATTAGACATATTGAAGCTTGGTGCAGCAAAGATTGCAATGGGAGAGAGGCTGATGGAGAGCGATGGTGGCTGAGTTTAGGGTTAGAATAAAGGATTTTAGGGGGTTTTGATGAAACCTGATTATAATAGGGTCGGGTATTGTAACCCGCGTGTGTTTTCTAGAATAAAGGCAGATGAAGTGCCATGTGGCTGTTATGTGAAGGAAAATTTGCCAAGTGGCAATGTAGTTGTTGAAATTATGCCATGTTGTAAGGCCCCGTTCCCGGGCACCTCACAGTTGGTCGTCATCACCCATAAAAACATACATTTAATATAACTTAATAAATTAAGCAGCGGAATTAAGTTGGCAAAACCCTTCATTCATTTTAAAATGCTGTTGTTAAGCAATACATTATAGTTTCTAAGTCACAAAAATTAGTCGAATGAATTACAAAACAACAGTATCGTCAAAACATAATTTGGATGTCAGACTTGTCTTGCCGAATAGCCATCTCAGTGTGCCATCCTCAGTAACCTGTTACCTGCCAACTGGAAAATACATAAAAGTCAGCGTTGCTGAGTGAGTTCTAGTTTGGTAATTAAAATACTTTACTTCTCATTCCAAAACGTTCGTTATGCATATGTGATCACGCATCGTACGTACACGTAGGTAATTTCATTATTATCTTCATCATTCGTTCATTAGTTTTCATTCGTGTACCATTCATCATTCTCATTCACGTTCGTACATACATTCTTTTCATTCATTCATACGTTCTTTAACTTTCATTCGTCAAGCATGCAAAACTCTAAGGGTCACCTTTCTTCTCTGCCCTCATGGTTCCAACCCATGAGCCGACAAAGCATATCGTATCCGTCTGGTGCCCCTATGGCTCTCAGTCCATAGACCGACACCTTGTGCCCCTATGGCTCTCAGTCCATAGACCGACACCTGGTTGCCCCTATGGCTCTCTGTCCATAGACCGACAACCTCGTTGCCCCTATGGCTCTCTGTCCATAGACCGACAACGTCTCATGCGGGGTCACGTTAACCCCGTGAGTGATCGTCACCACTCCTGCTGTAACAACTATCCCGTGACAGGTCACAAAGACACTGCCCCGTTGTTCCTAAGGCAACTATGGCTCACTATCCATAATCTACCTTAAGGCTCGTAATAGACCTAGTTACTAGAACCAAGCACCATTTCCAAGACTTCATAACCGTCAATTCCATCTCGTGCCCCTTAGACCATGCAAGACTTTCGTTCATTCATTTATGCATGTATTCATCATCATTCTTCTTTTCGTTCATTCGTTAATACATGCATTCATCATCATGTTCCTCTTTCATTATCTTTCACTTTACGTTACATAATACTTCATTAATTCATTCTCGTTGTTCGTAAAGTTTCAGAAAGATAAGCATACACAATTACAAGGAACATACACACTCATCATACATTCATCATCATACATTCATCATCAGACATTCATTATCATACATAGCATCTTACCATACTTAACAATATTTTATTAATAATATTGTTAACAATAACAATACACTGATAATAATATCAGTAATAATAAGGGTTAATCATACTCATCATTATATGCATGAGACATCATCATTTATTAACCCTAGTCAACCCTGGTCAAAACCTCGAACTTCGGACTTACTGGAAATTTCTGTAAAATTCTAAGTTTTCTGGGCGTTTGAGCCCTGTTGGGCGTATAAGCCCTCTGGGCGTATGAGCCCTGTTAGGCGTAAGAGCACTGCTGGACTTTTCATCTTATACTTAGAATTATCATCTGGTCATACGACCACACTGTTGGTCGTATGAGCACTATTGGGCTCTTCAACATACTTAGAAAATATTACTTGGTCATACGACCACACTGTTGGTCGTATGAGTCCTATTAGACTCATCAATACTTAGAAAAATACATCACCTGGTCATACGACCACACTGTTGGTCGTATGAGCACTAGTGGGCTTTAACACTTAGAAAAAATCCTGGTCATACGACCACACTGTTGGTCGTATGAGCACTGGTGGACTCATCAACTTGTGCTTATTTATTCTAAGTCCCAATTTCAGACATATTAGCAACCTGTTTATGGGTATAATTCATAGTCCAAGTCCCAATCATCATAATGCCTAGTTCTAAACATATACACATGATTCTAGGCATAAATCTAACATAACATGAACATACATACATTCATTTTATACGGGTATCAACCCAAATTTCTATAAAAACATATATGTATATATATACATGCATTTCCAGCCCCAAAACGTTTAGAAACCAGTAAAAAGGGGTCTAGAACTCACCTTAGCTGCTTTCAAGCTTAACACTCTCACAACCATGAATTCCTGATGTTTCTAGCACCTGGAAAATTCGAATCCTGCTTGATCTTCTTTCTCAACCCGAAGCTTTTTCCTTCTTTCTCTCTCTAAAGTCGAATGAAAATGTTATGCAGAAGGTAATGGGCGGCCATGCCACCTTTTTACCAACTTTATAAGATTTTTTTATCATTTTACACTTTTGGTCCTCCAACTTGGGGTTGACTTCCCTTTTTCCTCCTTTTTCTCTCTCATTATTCTTTTATTTCTTTTTGACAAGAATTACGGGTGTTACAAGTCCACCCCCCTTATATAGGTTTCGTCCCCGAAACCTGTCATTCCTCAAACAGATGTGGGTAGTGTTGTCTCATCTCTTCTTCAGTCTCCCACGTAGACTCGGATCCCTTCCTGTGCTTCCACTGTACACGCACAAGAGGAACCACTTTATTCCTCAACCTCTTTTCTTTACGATCAATGATTGCCACTGGTTGCTCCACGTAGTTGAGCCTCTCATCCACCTCAATATCCTCCAGTGGTACAACCATGTCTTCATCAGCTAAGCACTTTCTTAGATGAGATACATGGAATGTGGGATGAATTCCACTTAACTCATCTGGCAATTCAAGTCGATAGGCCACCTCTCCTACTCGTGCGACAATTCGGAAAGGTCCTATATATCTCGGGCTTAGCTTACCTCGTTTCCTGAATCTAATGATTCCTTTCCAGGGCGAGACCTTCAACATGACTCGGTCACCAACCTTGAACTCTATCGGTCTTCGCCTCTTGTCAGCATACGACTTTTGCCTATCTTTCGCCGCTTTCATGAAGGCTTTGATCTTTTCCAATTTCTCAGTCGTTGCCTCAATCACTTCAACACCTCCCAGTTCTTTCTGCCCAATGTCTCCCCAACATACGGGCGTCCTACATCTCCTACCGTATAGCATCTCGTAAGGTGGCATGCCAATACTGGCATGATAGCTGTTGTTGTACGAGAATTCTGCTAACGGCAGGTGGTTGTCCCAACTTCCTCCAAAATCGATCACGCACGCCCGAAGCATGTCCTCAAGTGTTTGGATCGTCCTCTCAGACTGACCGTCTGTCTGAGGGTGATATGCTGTACTAATGTGTAGTCTCGTTCCCATTGCATCATGAAATCTTTTCCAAAACTTGGAGGTAAACCGGGTGTCGCGATCAGACACAATAGACACCGGCACCCCATGACGAGCTACAATCTCTTTGATGAACAGATCCGCCAATCTTTCAGATGAGTACGTTTCGCGGATCGGTAGGAAGTGGGCACTCTTTGTCAAGCGGTCAACTATCACCCATATAGCATCATACCCCTTAGGGGTACGTGGTAACTTCGTGATGAAATCCATGGTGATGTGTTCCCACTTCCACTCGGGTATATCCAACGGTTGGATCTTCCCGTAGGGCTTCTGGTGTTCCGCCTTCACTTGTAAACAAGTCAGGCACTTACTCACGTACTCCACTACGTCACGTTTCATACCCGGCCACCAGTAATCCTTCTTCATATCGTGGTACATTTTGGTAGCACCGGGTGAATGGAGTATCGGGTCTTATGGGCCTCATCCATGATTCTTCCACGTAGATCCCCGTATCGAGGAATCCACATTCGCCCAAATCGGGTCTTAACACCAAGAGTGTTCTCACCCAATTCCGTCACTAGGCCTCTCATCCTTTCGGAGTTAAGACGATCTTCTTTCAAAGCCTCGTCTTGAAACTCCTTAACCTGTGTCATC
This sequence comes from Flaveria linearis, assembly GCA_024085815.1. NCBI lineage: Eukaryota > Viridiplantae > Streptophyta > Magnoliopsida > Asterales > Asteraceae > Flaveria > Flaveria linearis. The sequence goes on from CM044001.1 coordinate 6,113,243, forward strand.
ACATCGGGGGTCATGATCAGCTGATAAGCCTTCACCCGAATCGGCTCAGGCCTTTCTTTTCGGCTAAGGGCATCAGCCACCACATTGGCTTTGCCCGGGTGGTAATGGATCTCACAATCAAAATCTTTTATCAGTTCCAACCACCGCCTCTGCCTCATGTTTAGATCCTTCTGCTCGAAGAAGTACTTCAAGCTTTTGTGGTCAGTGAAGATGGTGCACTTCATCCCGTATAGATAGTGCCGCCAAATCTTCAACGCGAAAACCACCGCAGCTAGTTCTAGGTCGTGCGTGGGATAATTGACTTCGTGGGTCTTCAGTTGTCGAGATGCATAGGCTATGACCTTTCCACGTTGCATCAATACACAACCTAGCCCAGAATAAGATGCATCCGAATAGACCACTAAGTCTTCATTTCCCTCGGGCAATGTCAAGACAGGAGCTTGTGTTAGTCTCGTCTTCAACTCTTCAAAGGCCGTCTCCTGCTCTCGACCCCACACGAATTTCACATCCTTGCGAGTCAACTTAGTCAAAGGTGAGGCTATCTTGGAGAAGTCTTGAATAAATCTCCTGTAATAGCCCGCCAATCCCAAGAAGCTACGAATCTCGGATGGCGTCTTTGGTGATTTCCATTGCATCACAGCCTCAACCTTTGCTGGGTCCACCATTATTCCTTCTGCATTTACCACGTGACCCAGAAATTGCACCTCGCGTAGCCAAAAAGCACATTTGGAGAACTTAGCATACAGTTTCTCCCTTCTCAAAGTCTCCAATACTTCCCGAATGTGACCGGCATGCTCTTCTTCGCTCCTCGAATAAATCAGGATATCATCGATGAACACAATCACTGATTTATCTAACATTGGCCGACACACTCGGTTCATCAAATCCATAAAAGCAGCTGGCGCGTTAGTTAGACCAAATGACATAACGAGAAACTCATAGTGTCCATAACGCGTACGAAAAGCTGTTTTAGGAATGTCCTGCTCCTTTACTTTCAATTGATGGTAGCCAGATCGAAGATCTATCCTCGAGAACCAACTGGCACCCTGGAGCTGGTCGAACAAGTCATCGATTCTCGGTAACGGATACCGATTCTTTATTGTCAACTTGTTCAATTCACGGTAGTCGATACACATTCTCATGCTACCGTCCTTCTTTTTCACAAATAAGACCGGAGCACCCCAAGGAGAGATACTCGGTCTAATAAAGCCCTTGTCAAGCAACTCCTGCAGTTGCTCCATCAACTCCTTCATCTCCGTAGGAGCTAATCGATACGGTGCCTTGGCGACAGGTTGGGCACCGGGTATTAAGTCAATTTGAAATTCAATTTCGCGGTCAGGTGGTAATCCCGATAAGTCTTCCGGGAACACATCTGGAAACTCGCACACAACCGGAACGTCGGATAGTTGTGGTGTTGGCGTTTCCACATCCTTCACATAACATAGGTAGGCGTTGCACCCACGCCTCATGCACTTCCCCGCCACCGCCATCGAAATCACCTTCGGAATCATCGTTACCCGATCACCGTATATTGTCACCAGGCTTCCGTCAGATGCCGTCAATCTGATCATCTTCTTTCGACATACAATATTCGCTTCATAGGTTGCCAACCAATCCATCCCTAACACTACATCAAATCCTCCTAAGGGCATCACATGTAATTTGGCAGCAAACCTATGGCCTTCTAACTCTATGATACAGTCCTCTATCACATCAATAACTCTAGTGGACTTACCAATAGCGGTTTCTACATCAAAGGGCTCATCAATGCATTTACTACTAGCAGACAATTTATCACAGAAAGTGGCAGAAATGAAACTCCTACTAGCACCAGAATCAAATAACACAGAAGCAAGAGTTTGATTTACTAGAAACGTACCTGACACAACATCGGGGTCCGTCCTAGCCTCCTCTCTGGTCATAGTAAAAGCTCTGGCGCTCGTCTTCTGCCCCTCAGTCCCTGCCACCTTCTTTCCTCCGGAACTCTCAGCCCTCAACTTCTTGCAATCTTTACTCATGTGCCCCACTTCACCACAGTTGAAACACCTCGCAGCCTTACAGTCTCTAGCCATATGACCGAATTTCCCACACCTGAAACAGACGTTTAACCCCCATCTACATTCACCACCGTGCTCCTTACCATACTTGTCACATCTTTTGGGTCCCGAGCTTGATGACCCCACCTTACGGTTATCCCTTCTCGCCTTCTTGTTATTCGGGGTAAAGCCACCACGCCCGAACCGCTTTCCATTCCAGTTTCGGTCACCACCGGCCTTCTTTGATTCCACCACCATCACTTCCCTTTCGTCATAGAGCCTCCCAGCTAAGTCTACTGCCGACCTAAAGGTGCTTGGTCGGGCAGTAATCAAGTGCCTGCGGATGTCGGCTGGCAGTCCCTGAATGTACCGGTTAATCTTTCGAGATACCGGTGTCACTTGATCCGGCACCAGCCTCGCCATTTCATTGAATCTGGTAGTGTATTACTGGTGTGTCATGGTTCCCGCCTCGAGTTGTAGGAACTCCCTCTCGACCCTATCAAGTTCTCTGTGAGGACAGAATTCCTCAATTACTAGCTTCTTCAACTCGGACCATTTCATTTTCCCGATGGCCCTGGAACCCTCAGCTTGGACAATATTATCCCACCAGCATAGTGCTGAGTCAGTAAAGGAGTGGGTGGCAAACTTCACCTTCTGATCCTCACGGCACTCGCTGATCTCGAGTACCGCTTCCATCTCCCTTACCCATCGTTGAGCGGTTGCAGCAGTGCCATTGCCATCGAAAGTCGGGGGCTTGCACCTCTGAAATGCCCCGTAACTGCACCCCTTGGTCGTCATCCCTACTACATCATCTCTTTCCTCATCAGATATTACTATCTCAGGATCCGGTCGTTCCTCTTCTTCCTTGCTCTCCTTTTCAGTCGACCCTCTCCTGTCCTCCTTTTCCTTCCTTTCCTCGTTCCTTATAGCTCGAATAACATCGGTCACTACAGATGGCATAACTGCCTGTAGGACCTGGTGTATCTCATCAGCAATCGCCTCCCTAGCTGAGGCATTCAGACTAGCATTCTCTGTTTCTTCATTCCGGTCCGGAACCTCAGGGTTCACAGGAGTCGCCTCAGGAGCTTTAGTACTGTTCCTAGTCGTACGCGGACGACCTCTACCTCTAGCAGCCTTAGAAGGTTTCTTCCCAGCCATTCTCCTATGCACTATAAGATTCAAACACTAAAACAGTCATTCAAGGAACAGCTTAGTTTATGTCAAGTATAGTAAGTCCCTAATTACAGTGGCCAGTTGTGATTAGCCACTTACTTTACTCTTCACACCCCAAGCACTTCCTATCCTGACTACATCAGCATCTAAATCTACTAAGAACACATAAATCACATAGCACACGCACATAACACTGATTAACTTTTAAGAAAAGCAATACCTGATGGCACATGGCTACTCGGGCTGACATCCCTCTTTCCGTCGCATTCTCAGTTTAAGTTTAGGTTTATTTTGAAAATATTTACCCAATTCACTTAAACTTTAGCTCTGATACCAACTTGTAAGGCCCCGTTCCCGGGCACCTCACAGTTGGTCGTCATCACCCATAAAACATACATTTAATATAACTTAATAAATTAAGCAGCGGAATTAAGTTGGCAAAACCCTTCATTCATTTTAAAATGCTGTTGTTAAGCAATACATTATAGTTTCTAAGTCACAAAAATTAGTCGAATGAATTACAAAACAACAGTATCGTCAAAACATAATTTGGATGTCAGACTTGTCTTGCCGAATAGCCATCTCAGTGTGCCATCCTCAGCAACCTGTTACCTGCCAACTGGAAAATACATAAAAGTCAGCGTTGCTGAGTGAGTTCTAGTTTGGTAATTAAAATACTTTACTTCTCATTCCAAAACGTTCGTTATGCATATGTGATCACGCATCGTACGTACACGTAGGTAATTTCATTATTATCTTCATCATTCGTTCATTAGTTTTCATTCGTGTACCATTCATCATTCTCATTCACGTTTGTACATACATTCTTTTCATTCATTCATACGTTCTTTAACTTTCATTCGTCAAGCATGCAAAACTCTAAGGGTCACCTTTCTTCTCTGCCCTCATGGTTCCAACCTATGAGCCGACAAAGCATATCGTATCCGTCTGGTGCCCCTATGGCTCTCAGTCCATAGACCGACACCTGGTGCCCCTATGGCTCTCAGTCCATAGACCGACACCTGGTTGCCCCTATGGCTCTCTGTCCATAGACCGACAACCTCGTTGCCCCTATGGCTCTCTGTCCATAGACCGACAACGTCTCATGCGGGGTCACGTTAACCCCGTGAGTGATCGTCACCACTCCTGCTGTAACAACTATCCCGTGACAGGTCACAAAGACACTGCCCCGTTGTTCCTAAGGCAACTATGGCTCACTATCCATAATCTACCTTAAGGCTCGTAATAGGCCTAGTTACTAGAACCAAGCACCATTTCCAAGACTTCATAACCGTCAATTCCATCTCGTGCCCCTTAGACCATGCAAGACTTTCGTTCATTCATTTATGCATGTATTCATCATCATTCTTCTTTTCGTTCATTCGTTAATACATGCATTCATCATCATGTTCCTCTTTCATTATCTTTCACTTTACGTTACATAATACTTCATTAATTCATTCTCGTTGTTCGTAAAGTTTCAGAAAGATAAGCATACACAATTACAAGGAACATACACACTCATCATACATTCATCATCAGACATTCATCATCAGACATTCATCATCATACATAGCATCTTACCATACTTAACAATATTTTATTAATAATATTGTTAACAATAACAATACACTAATAATAATATCAGTAATAATAAGGGTTAATCATACTCATCATTATATGCATGAGACATCATCATTTATTAACCCTAGTCAACCCTGGTCAAAACCTCGAACTTCGGACTTACTGGAAATTTCTGTAAAATTCTAAGTTTTCTGGGCGTTTGAGCCCTGTTGGGCGTATAAGCCCTCTGGGCGTATGAGCCCTGTTAGGCGTAAGAGCACTGCTGGACTTTTCATCTTATACTTAGAATTATCATCTAGTCATACGACCACACTGTTGGTCGTATGAGCACTATTGGGCTCTTCAACATACTTAGAAAAATATTACTTGGTCATACGACCACACTGTTGGTCGTATGAGTCCTATTAGACTCATCAATACTTAGAAAAATATATCACCTGGTCATACGACCACACTGTTGGTCGTATGAGCACTAGTGCGCTTTAACACTTAGAAAAAATCCTGGTCATACGACCACACTGTTGGTCGTATGAGCACTGGTGGACTCATCAACTTGTGCTTATTTATTCTAAGTCCCAATTTCAGACATATTAGCAACCTGTTTATGGGTATAATTCATAGTCCAAGTCCCAATCATCATAATGCCTAGTTCTAAACATATACACATGATTCTAGACATAAATCTAACATAACATGAACATACATACATTCATTTTATACGGGTATCAACCCAAATTTCTATAAAAACATATATGTATATATATACATGCATTTCCAGCCCCAAAACGTTTAGAAACCAGTAAAAAGGGGTCTAGAACTCACCTTAGCTGCTTTCAAGCTTAACACTCTCACAACCACGAATTCCTGATGTTTCTAGCACCTGGAAAATTCGAATCCTGCTTGATCTTCTTTCTCAACCCGAAGCTTTTTCCTTCTTTCTCTCTCTAAAGTCGAATGAAAATGTTATGCAGAAGGTAATGGGCGGCCATGCCACCTTTTTACCAACTTTATAAGATTTTTTTATCATTTTACACTTTTGGTCCTCCAACTTGGGGTTGACTTCCCTTTTTCCTCCTTTTTCTCTCTCATTATTCTTTTATTTCTTTTTGACAAGAATTACGGGTGTTACACATGTGGCTGAAAATGTTTCATTTATTATATATGGAGATGTTAGTTTAAAAACTAAAACATGTGGTAGATCAATTTTCAAATTATTTGTTTTAATTTGGTTTTTTTTTCATCTTCTAAATGTGTGATCCTACCTGACCTGACCCAACTCAATCTAAACTACACTAAAAAAATAATATTGGGGATATACAACTGACGCTTAAATTTTTCCGGCTTCTTAAAATATAATATCGCTCACTGGACAATGTTATGGTTTATTTGGAAGATCCGTAATGATGACTTATATCAAGCCATGTATCTTTCGTGACTGGTGTGATAGATGAAGTAATTCCTTTTCATGGATGTTGTTTAGGGCCAAGATAGTCGATTTAGCATGGCATAAGTAATGATATATATATATATATATATATATATATATGTAGAGGTTCAACTAAGAATAATTAGTTGCCTAAGTAGGCTAAGAAGGAATAAGGAGATTACATGTGGCACTCTTCAAATTAGGGTTAAAGGGCATTATGGTCATAAAACACACATTAGTCCCTTTTGTATTTTATCAAAATGCAGCACAAATTCGAATGTAATGTGCTGTTTTATTAAATACATCATATCATCATACTACTTACCCCCTTTTTTCTTCATGTTTGGACTGTTAATATGTGTTTTCATCACAAACTCACAACTGATATCTGATGAACAACAATGGCGCCTAAAATCCTCCGATTCCAATCGGAAGAAGCCACCGCCGTTGCTCTTGCTATATACATCTCCGATCTCTCCGCCACATCCATCGCCGCCCACGGCTCCTTCTCCGTCGTCCTCTCCGGCGGCACTCTCTTCGACACCACCAGGTAACCACAGCTCCACCATTGCATCGATTCAATGATGTAACAAATCAGAGGCTCTAGTTCATCGATTGATCGATTATTATGTTCTGATTATGAATTTGAGTCTCGATTATTATGTTTTGATTATTATGTTCTCGATTCAATGATGTAACAAGTCAGATTTGGAGTACAGGAAGAAGATTCGGATTGATTTCGTTACTGTTCGCAAGCTCACGGTTAGTGCACACCAACTGTTCGATCTAATGTCAATCTAACAGTACAGCACAGCTTTGTGCTGTTTTTATAAAATACAGCACAGCTTTGTGCTGTTTTATGAAATACAGCACAGCTTTGTGCTGTTTTATGAAATACAGCACAGCTTTGTGCTGTTTTATGAAATACAGCACAGCTTTGTGCTGTTTTATGAAATACAGCACAGCTTTGTGCTGTTTTATGAAATACAGCACATCTTTGTGCTGTTTTATGAAATACAGCACAGCTTTGTGCTGTTTTATGAAATACAGCACAGCTTTGTGCTGTTTTATGAAATACAGCACAGCTTTGTGCTGTTTTAAGAAATACAGCACAGCTTTGTGCTGTTTTATGAAATACAGCACAGCTTTGTGCTGTTTTATGAAATACAGCACAGCTTTGTGCTGTTTTATGAAATACAGCACAGCTTTGTGCTGTTTTATGAAATACAGCACAGCTTTGTGCTGTTTTATGAAATACAGCACAGCTTTGTGCTGTTTTATGAAATACACCACAGCTTTGTGCTGTTTTATGAAATACAGCACAGCTTTGTGCTGTTTTATAAAATGCAGCACAAAAACGTTAAAAATGTAGCACAATTTCACATAATTTGATTTTTTTTTGTAAAAAACTATAGTAATACTATACTCAAATTAAAGAGAAAAAAATGCTTGATTTTATGGTGTAATTTATTTAAAAAATAATGTCGTATGAAAAAGTTATTAGCATTTAAAAAAATAGGGGAAAATTTTAAAAAGTCAACAATTGTGGGTAATATAATAAAATACTCAAATTACCCTTGATTACTTATTTTTTCTACACTTTGATCTTAGCCCTTAATTAGATAATTAGAAGGCTAAGATTACTTCTTAGCCTACTTAGGGAAAATTATTTTTTAGGGGAACCTCCCTCTATATATATATATATATATATATATATATATATATATATATATATATATATATATATATATATATATATATATATATATATATATATATATATATATATATATATATATATATATATATATATATATATATATATATATATATATATATATATATATAGGGTCAGGATCTTTTCAGGATTCGTAAAAATCTTGAGAACTGCAAGAACTCATCCTAACCATTGATTAATATAGTGTTTATTTTAAATTTACTTTATTTATAAAGGGTATTAAGATAAATTTATAATTCTTTCATTTATGTGTTCCTTATTTATCTCCTCATATTTTAGTAAAATTCAATTAATGTTTGACAAGAATCCTCACATATGGCAATCTTAACGTAAATCATTTTCAAACTAAAAACATTTATTTAATAACTTTTTGACCATGCCATAAACAAAAATCAAAATCAAAGTTCCAAATCAAATCAAAATCTCGTATAATCAATTGAAGATCAACAATAAATCAATTTATGCTTTTGATATCGGTAGTATACAAGGCCTTTGATGAAGATGAATCGAAGATGAAGATGATGGAGATGATGCCATTGATGATGATGACGATGAAAACACAAAGGCTTTCGGTTCTTAATTCTTTTGAAGACAATGACAACAATAAAGACAATGTTGTTGATGAATTTTTTTATTTGATAATCATTTTATGTTTGTTCCGGGTGTATAGTTTTGGTATTGACTATGTGATGAAAATGAAGATGATTCTACAATGAAGATGATGACGTTGATAAAGATGACGATCAACAGAAAGGGTTCGGGGTTTTCATTCTTTTGAATACAGCTACGACGATTAAGATGATATTGCTTATGAAGTTGTCTACTTAATAATATTATTTAGGTTTGTTCCACATGTACAATTTGGTTATTTATTATGCATAAACCTTTGAAAATTTTGCAAATTATGAAGTAGTATTGCTAACGTATATGTATATAGACTTACACATACGTAAACCTGAATGTAAACTTAATTGCACATGCATATAGCTATATGTAAATTTGGTTACATATACGTAAACATATATTTTTAAATTTATCTACATATACATCCATGGCATAGCCTTTTGATTACGTATATGTAAATCATAGTTATATCAATGAAATATTGGTTATTGTTTTTAGTCTGATTGTGTATATTTGATTACATATATGTAAACTTGATACACTCACGTACATATACATAACCTGCATACTAATAACATATATATTTCAAAATACAATAACTTACATATATGTAAATTGCATTCTGTAGTTTACCATATTATAGCTATTAGATTGGTTGTTATTTACATATGTGTAAATTATACAATTTGACGATTTGATACATATAAATCATACAACTTTATTTTTAATGTAAGTGATTTGTTGGTTAATAAAATTTATGTGTAAGTGACTTTTTAGTTAATAAAATTTATGAATGAAAGTTATATAATGAGTAAGTTACGGAATCTTCCTATTTTTTGGGGTTTCCAAAAAATTTAATGGTCTCATTTTACTTATATACCCTTAATGCTTTGATTACACAAATCATTTAATATATTGATTTACATCATTATCCTTTTCAATCTCAACCATAGATTAATATAATCAATGGGTAAAAAGAGTTCTACGAGTTCTTATTTTAAAGGGAGTCCTGTAAAGAATCTGACCATATATATATATATATATATATATATATATATATATATATATATATATATATATATATATATATATATATATATATATATATATATATATATATATATATATATATATATATATACACATACTAGTTTTAGTTACCCGTGTATTACACGGGAGGTGGAGAGTTAAGTATTAAAATAACATAAAAACATAAATAAAACTAAATGTATTACACGGGTTGAAAAAATAAAATTAGTTGTTGATTGTTATTTATATAATACTAACTTTAGTAAACTTGTGTATTACACGAGTTAAAAAATAAAATATTAATTATGATGAAAGTTTATGAAATATAAAATGATATTTTAAAATAAGATATAATTAAAATTACATATGAGTAATAATTATAAGTAATAATTTTAATTTTTATTTCAAATAAATTTAACCATTTTTTCCAAACAAAACATATTAAAAATATCATTTTAAAATTTTTTCATAACTTCTAATTTTAATTATTTTTAGTTTATAAAGAAGGAAGTTTACTTTTTAAAAACATCAATTTTAAGATATTTCATATTTTTAAAAATGTTTGATGTTTTAGAAAAACTCTTATTTTTGTAAAAAATTATTTTCTAGAAATAATATTAATAAAAAAGACTATTTTCTTAATTTATTAAGGAATATTTTTAATCTTAAAAATAATTAAAATTATTTAATATTTAACTTAGGTAACTATTTAAGAGGAGAGAGAAGCGGGAAAAACCAACTTATGGGGCCTAACAATGTGACAAGTGTCCCCCCTCCCAAGTTACTATTTTAGTATTATATATCTATACTATATTAATAAACAAATGAGAAGGGCAAGAATGTCAATTCACACAAATCTCTTAAATTTAAGAGTTTTACAACCATTAAAGCTCCATGTACAACTTCAAAGCACAAAGAGATCCAAAGGGATTCAAAATTTAAACCCAAAACCCTTGTTACTGTTACAGATCTCAATTCAAAACACCCACACACACCTTCTCTTTCTGTCGAATCCCCCATACACACACCTGTTGATGACGATGGACCCAGAGAAGGAGAGAGAGACGGAGCTAGAGAGTGCGATGTATACAAACTGCTTGTTGTTATGGCTTGATCCGGCGATCATCGGCGCCGGAGCAAGCAACGGTGCTCCTCCGGTGGGGTTATTCCGGCACTCGAACCCTAGATTGGGTGAACAGCTTCTGTACTTCATATTGTCCTTTCTTTCGCGGCGGTTTTCTGTCGTCGCCATCGTGATCGTCGCCGGAGCCACCACCGTCCATGTTATCACTACCAGATCTACTCTCGTGCTCCTCCTCACGGCTCCGCCTACCGCCACCACCACCGCCGGTGTCGTAACTTTCCGGCATTCCACCACCACCGCCACCACCACCGTCCATCGTCATTTGCTGAAAAAGATATAAAAAGAAACACATGATTTCAGAGATTCACACCATTAAAATGCACAAATCTGTGTGATTTAACTTTTAATCGAAGAAGATGATTACGAGAGCAAGTGAGAGGCCGGGGGATGAGAACATTGATTTCGAAAGCGGTTGAGAGACAGTGCTGACGTGGATATTATACGGTATATCAGCGACGATTCTAGCACCACCGTCACCGGCGCCGGCGAGAATGTTATCAAGAAAACCCCCAAAACTCATGAAATCTCATTTCACACCCTCCAAAAAAAATCCCCAACTTTTCGATTCAAAACACAAAACCCACTTCAAATCTTGAATCTTTTTTCAATATCATCACACAGATTCATCAAGAACTCGATCTTGTTGATTCTATGAGCCAAAAGGTGGAGTTTTTAGTGTAGAAAAGTTGCAAGAAAGTGAGAGAAGACTGGGTGTGGTTAAAATGAAAACCCTAGGGGTGTGAGAGAGAATTAAAGGTATCTATCTATCTGCATGCTTGATTTTTGGTTTTAGATCATGAGCTTGAAGAGAGAGATTAAAGAAATATAAAAAAAGTTTTTTTTACTTGTGTTTTGTAGAGAGAGAGTGTGTGTGTGAAGATGGAGGAGATGATGTGTGTGGACTGTTGAAAGCTTTAGAAATACAAAAGAATCAGAAAAAGAAAGTTTTTGACAGTAAAAAAAGGGTCGGTTGGTTGACTATTCACTCCTCTCACATCTCTATCTCTCTCTCTCTCTTCCTTTTCTTTCTCATCATTACTTTCTTTTTCTTTGATCCCTTTAGTCACAGATCGGTTTACCGGTAAATATAATTTGGAGAATAGACGTTATTTTAATCAAGCTCATCTATGCGTTTTTCATCCGTGATCGCACCCCCAACCCTCTCAGGAGGAAACTCATTGTTTTTTAAAAAAAAATCCATTGGCTGAGTGAGACTTAAACCTATGATCTCTCATTTATCTATATCTATACTATATTAATAAGCATCTGAGAATTATAAAATGGTCATTTGACCAAAACTCTTAATTTTTAAGAGGTACAATGTTTTAAAGCATAATGTACAACACATTGAAACATAACTCTTAAAACCGGGGATTTTGAATCTATGTATCGATAAGTCAATTAATAAAGTGTATACATATAGTAATTTATCGATAAGTCAATTAGTAAAAGTGTATATTTATAATAATGTTTTTTTGGTCATTTTATTTGTTAATTTCTTATATCAGAATCTGTGTAACACTCTAAAACAATTTCTAATCATCAAAACTTTATGTAACAAAAGCACAACTGATTATTATTATTATTAAGTGGTAAGTGTTTTATTTATTTTTATTATTATTATGCATCATGATATGGATCGATCTTGTTTGATTATGTTATTTTGAAAGTGATTAGTTTATAGGTTTGTGAGGATTAACATTAACGCTAACTGGAATGTCTGGAAGCGAGAAATGATGGTGTTAGGGATTTCGAAGGTGGTTTTGGTACGGATCTAGGTTGATTTAGTGGTTTTGATCATGAATTCAGTGGCTTGTTAATTTGTATGTTTGTACTGTTTCTTTAGGTTGATGAGATGGTTACTCTCATCATATTGTGCTTGTTATGAGTTGAAATGGCCATTTGATCTTCTAATCAGTGACGGATTGATTTTTCAGTGAATAAAAGTTAGTGTTATGCGTGTTGCCAGAGAAAATTAAGAACATAAGCTCTTGGTACAATATAATGGTGAAAGTGGATGAGGTCATTGAGATTTATAAGGCTTATGACCAAAAATGATCTAATCAAATTCAAGTAATTAACATGCGGATATTTATTTTTAACGTACTATATTTATGACTTGTATTTTCTTATTCGTGTGCTTAGATATTTATTTTTAAAATACTATGTTTATGAAAAACGTTTTCTTATTCGTGTGCTATTATTTAATTGAGTTTTGTGATGCTCATGATATAAATAGAATATACAATAGAAGCCACGCATGTATTTAGAAAACAAATATCACATTTTGAAATATGTCGATGTCATTGCCGCCGCATCGCGCGGGTTCCTTACTAGTATATATATATGTATATCTTATCTTACTACTATAATAAAAGGGTAAATGAGGGTGGCACATGTCAACACCATATTCATTCTAACCAATTTTTCCCGCTTCTCTCTCTTATTAAATAACCACATTAATTACTAATAATATTATTTATTTATTTTTATATTATAATTATTTTTTAATAAATTAAGAAATAGAACTTTTTATTAATGTTATTTCTATAGAGATGGTTTTTACAAAAAAAGATTTTTTTCTAAAAAATCAAACTATTTTTATGTAATATTTTTTAAAATTGGGGTTTTAAACTAAATATTTTATAAAATAAAAATAATTAAAATAGGGAGCTATAGTAAGAAAATTTTTAAAAATAAAATTTTTTTAAAAACGTTATTTTAAAACAAAATGTTTAATTTATCTTTGGAAAAATTAAAAAGTTTAAAAGTTCATATTATTGTTTTAGTATTTTAATTATTATTTATACATAATTTTAATCATATCATGTCTTACTCTATCGTTTTATAATTAATAATTTTTATTCTACTTAATATTTTATTTATTCAACCCGTATAATACACGGTTTTACTAAAGCTAGTATATATACATACATATATATATATGTATATATATATATAAGTAATGTAATATATATATATATATATATATTATTGTTTGGAAAAAATATAATAGAACAAAATAGATATTTAAATATAACATAAGAAATGAAGGGTTGGAAAAGGCAACTTTGAATTGTAGTGACATCAAATTCAGGGCAACTAAAACAAGTCTCAAAATGCATTTTTTTAACAATGATTTTTCTACTCTTAATTAAGATAAAATCAAGTTACACTTTCAATTACTAATACTACTTTTTTAAAGGACCATCGTCAAATCCACTAAATTATGAGCACGTTATTAACATGTTTTTTCGATAGTATAGTTTCTATAGATATATAAAGGTTAGTTAATTATATTTTCTTAGGGTTTTAATGCATCATCTTATAGAACCGCCAAATAAAAAGTTCCTATTTTGTTTTCAGTTATGAATATTAATGGAATTTCAATGACGTAACAAGTTAAGGGTGAGAGATTGTGCAACCAGTAAAGAAATTAAGAAATATTTTTATAGCACAACACATCACATGTAGATGGTCTTACTTGCAACCATTAAAACAAACATCTTTAATTTATTATATGGCTTCCAAATTCCAAGGTTTTAAACATATTCATATATTGTTTTCTATCAGCTTTAACAAAAATAATTTGAATTGAATAATGTACAAAAGCATCTTGTTATAATTATTGAATAACGTACAAACTTATATTGTTATGATTAATAAAATAATTTAGAGGTATTAGAACTGCAAATGATATTACAATACTTTATCATATATCTTTGATAAAAATTATAGAACTAAGTTTTTTTTTTGTTAAAATCAATCTATTGTTAAACTTTCTTATGCTACTTTTTGTTTCTATAAAATTATCTTCCACTTTCCAACAACGATGATAGTTCGACTGTTCGAGTAGGGTGGAACCAATCATATGTGGTTGTGCGGTTGACATTGTTAGTTATGATTCGTGTTTTAATTTAATGCTTTAAATACCTTTATATCGTTGATACTAGTTAATTATCAAGTTATGTAAAAACCTAATTAACCTAATTACACAGGGTAATAGTATATTGCATTCATATGGAGCATGTAATTGTTAAAACATTTCTTGCTTGATTATAAAAGTTAGTTTAATGATTTTGTTTGACTATGAAATCAAACAACAGGTAAACTAAGTTGCAATCTAGTTAAGAAGCAGAAAACACAAATCTTATATTGATTGAGTGGATAACCCTAGGCATGGGGTAATCTACAATAAACTGTCTTTCGATCACAACAATAATCAATAACATAAACACAAGCAAACTACCTACATTCATATATTAACAAGTACGATCATTCAAACGCTTGCATACAAGATCCTGACATTAAAGTTGGTTTGCCACATGTAACCCGATGTTTAATATAAGTGTTTGATTGTTGCTATAATACCCGTAATAAATAAGAATAATAATAATAATAATAATAATAATAATAATAATAATAATAATAATAATAATAATAATAATAATAATAATAATAATAATAATAAGGTTCAGGGGGTATACATTTAGAAACTTAAATTATCAAGTTTGGGTAAGGAATAAAAAAGTATGTAAACCACAGGGACCTAATTTGTAATTTTGTTTTAATTACCCAGCCCCCCTACCCGTGTTCCCGATCTACTATTCCGGCCACCATTTTCCGGCCAAAACCCGCGGCTCCGGCGACCTACAAACTCTCATTTTTGTTCGGTTTCAACTCAATCATTGATCCCCGACATTTCCGTGTGGATGTTTCGAACCAGTGGACCACTGAAATTGGAATAATAAAGTCGGTATAGTGGGATTCCACCCGACCGAAAGTTCGGCCGCTTTACAATTCTTAAATCGCACTACACGGACATAATAATTGAATTGAATGCTACCTAATCAATCGTATACGAATTCCTAATCTACCTATGCTCTCAATTTCGATTAAAACTCACCCAAACACCCCGTCGATCACCATCATAAGCCGCGACCTGCAACTTAGTCGAGGACCTGGTTCCGAGGCTTTAAACTCACAATTGATAGAGGGCTTAGAGTCTTCAACACCCTTGGAAGCTTCACACAAAGTTAATTGGGTTATAATCATCATTTGAACAACAATCAAGCCCTACGTTAGTCGCTACTGTTCATCCTCTGTTCGTACCATTTCTTGCATCAATTCAGGTAATTAAAACCTCATACACACTCGATTTCATTCAAGGAACAAAAACCCTATGAATTTAAGCATTATCGAAATCGAATCAGGGTTCAATTGGGACTGATTCGATCTAGGGTTCTTGGGTAAATTGGGGGAATTGTTTAAAGTCTTGATTTAAGAATTACCAACTGATCCATATCGCGGCTGCGGCCTTGGTCTATCGGTTCCCCACTCACATCCTAACATTGAGGTCCCGGGTTCAAACCCGGGCACCCTCAATCATTTTTTTTGGCTTTTTCAACTCTTAAAAAATATGTAAAAGTTTCCAAAAATTATAAAAATCAATTCTGTAAACTCTTTTTATTTTTAAGACCATCTACATATTTTCTAGAAATTGTTTCTTAAAATGCTTTAATATTTCTATAAAATATTTTTATAGAAAACACTATTAATAGTTATAATACTATTATTTAATTAAATAATGGATCACTATTATGTTTCAAAACAATACTGATATATTATGTAAATGAATAATATATAACTTTTGATAGTTATAGTTATATATAATATTAACAAACATTATAAATAGTTCATTTTGTTTAAAAATAAGCTTTAAATAGTTGATTAGTTTCGTATTTTTACAGCCAACTTACGGAGGCCATAACTTTTTTATAACAGATTCAAATCAGTTAAATCTTATGTCCGTGAAGAAGTTCGTCGAAAGACGAATCTGTTGGTATATAAAACATCGAAAAACTCATTCGTTTAGACCTCCAAACAGTCGTTTTCGTAACAGCTAGCAGTTCTGCGCAGCTGTAAAGATCCACGTTTTTCTCATATTTCAGTAATCCAAATCAGAAACTTTTCTAAATGAAAGTTGTTCAGAACTCACTATCTAGTAAACTGGAGATTTTCAGAATTTTAAACGTCGTTTAGTATTTTTAACGAGTGCGAAAAGACAGAGGCAGAACTGGAATTTTTCAAACTATAATTTGTGTTACGTTATCGTAGGTTCTCACGGCGTTAACCGAGCCTAGACTTTGTTTCTGATTATTGTCATTCGTGTATAAGGTACGGATTCCGACCTTTCCCTCTCGTAGCATGAATACTTCTCGTTCTTGATCTGTATTTTGAATTCTTAACTTGACTTGTTGGTTATCAAATCCATAAGATTATTGTTATAAGTGTTTATTGTATAGTTGATATTGTTTGCATGTGATAGTCTTTATCTGCTTTGTACTCATTGTCACATGCTTCCTAAATTATTAATTGTAGCTAGTGACCTTGATTAAGGGTTATGAGCACTAGTGTAACTTATTGTGTTATATTGGCTTGATCGATTGTATTATTGACCTCCGTACCCGAGCACATCCACCTATGGGGACATAGGGCGTCATTGTGGCACAAGTGACGTGCTCTATCTGTGGCAGAGCGATTAGACCACATCGTCTCTACATTATTATTATGTGCTAAGTTGTTACACATATTGATTATTGTTAAAGGAGGCGTATGGATCGATCCTAGGATATCATTGTTATTGTTTATTGGTGAGATGGTTAGGTGTGTGTGCCCACATTCCTATCTCACATATTGGTGCATTAGAACTGCAGCTAATGTACACATTGTTAAGTGTTATTGTTATTGGCTCATATGGGTATTCCTTTTAGATGATCATTATCATTTGATTTCCAGCTTGATCATCTCATTGTTATCATTATTGATCATTGTATTGCTATTGTTTATTTCCGTTACTGAGCATTCTTTGGCTCAGCCGTATTTTCTTTTGTTGTTTTCTCTTATTTTTATAGCAGGTACTCAAGGGGCTCAGGGGAATGAGTGAAGAGTGTTAACTTAAGAAGTTAGGATGAGAACATTTGGATTAATAAGATTTAATAGTATTTTGATTTTAAGACTTTGTTTAAATTATTTGGACCTATGTAAGAAATTGAGTGTTTCTTAGTACTTTAATTCTATCATTCATGAACCTCTGATTACTGTTTATGTGACACGTCAACCCTACCCGGGTTGGGGTGTTACAGTTATGGTATCAGAGCTTAGGCTCCTTCCTGTAGAAAACTTAAACTAAATAATTAAGACATGTGAGGATTGGGTAGACATTGGGTTAGGTTCTCTATATATTATATGGATGTTTCTAATTCACGTTGTTCTGATTAATGTGAAATGTTTTCATTTTAGATGCCTCCCAGCCGTAATTCACGAAATTCTAGCGGGTCGAATGGACCTGATCCAAACCTTGTTGGTGCTATGACTCAAGCACTTACTGCTATACTACCGACTTTGATTGATGCGGTACATAATCCGAACCCAAATCCAAACCCAAACCCAAATCCTAATCCAAATCCAAACCCAAATCCGAATCCGAATCCAAACCCAAATCCAAACCCGAATCCAAACCCAACTGGTGCAGATGTTTGGCTAGCGCGATTTCAAAAGCAAAAACCACGAGCATTCACTAAGGCGGCTACACCTGCAGTGGCCAAAGACTGGATCGCTCATATTGAGAAAATTTTTACCGTGCTTAGAGTTGATCAACAGTACAGGGCGGGTTTAGCTGCTTATAAGCTGGAGGAAGATGCTCAAGTATGGTGGGAGAATGTGGTAGCTGAAAGAGGAGGCGAACAGTTCGTGGAGACTCTATCTTGGAATGATTTTCGTTCCATATTCTTCGACAAGTATTTTACGAATGTGGATAAAGCAGCATACAGGCGGGAGTATGATAACATCCGCCAACGAAACGATGAATCACTCACTGATTTTACAGACCGGTTTTATCGACTGTTGGGATTTCTAGGTTCTTCTGCTGGACCACCTGAGGAACGGGCTGAAAAGTATCAATGGGCAGTATGTGATCGGATTCGTAAGGCTATTATTCACTCCACTTTCAACAATGTTGAGGAAGCAGTTAGGGCTGCAAAAAGGGTGGACCTGGAGAGAAAGGAATTTTTGTTAAAATTTGAGGATAATAGGAAGCGAAGTAGAGATGGGACTCGTATTCAGGCCGGCGGTGAGTCATCTCAAGGATCTGACCGAAATGGAAATGATCGTCAGAAAAATCAAGGATCGGGGAAGAACACTAAGCCATGGCATGGTAAGACTCGAAGTCAAGGTCAAATGATACCCTATCAACAACCAATTACAGCTCAACCGGTGAATCAAAAAGGCAATCTTTCCAGACATCCGATGTGTACTCATTGTGGAAAGCATCATCCCGGAACTTGTCGTCGACTTACAGGAGCTTGTCTTGGTTGTGGAGATATGGGGCATAGGGTTAGTCAATGCCCAAAGGCGAGGAACCGACCAGAGAATGATGCTAAGGGAGCCAATGCGCCACCCACTACTGGAGGTCGAGTATTCGCACTAACTGTAGGGGAAGCTGCTAATGCTCCAGGTACATCTTCCGTACTAATTCATTCTAATAATCATAATCTACTTCCATTGATTCTAGTTTTACCGTCGTTAGTATTCATTAGTTATCAATACATAGGTACGATTTGTGGTATACTTCGTCATGGTGACTATGATGTTTATGTATTGTTTGATACTGGCTCCACACACTCGATAGTATCTCATCTATTCACAAAGCGCCTTACGATCATGCCTACCGCTCTAGAGCCTGCATTAGTGATTTCTACTCCTGTTGGAGAATCGATTGTTATTTCCCAAGTGTACCAAAACTGTCCTATTCAGATCGAATCAACCATAAGAGAGGCTGACCTATTTCCTATGCACATGGGTGATTTCGATATTATTCTTGGCATGGATTGGTTAACGCGACACCAGGTTACCATAGAATGTCAAACTTGTCGTGTGCTATTTGGTGATCCTATGAATCCTGACTTAGTTTACCAAGGGAGCCTACCTCGGAAGCCTCTCAAAATTATCTCTGCTCTGAAAGCCCAAAAGCTTATATTCCGTGGATGTGAGGGATTCTTAGCTTCTATAAAAGATACATCAGCGGATACTCCTCGTATTGAAGACTTTCCTATTGTTCGGGAATTCTCTGATGTCTTTCCTGAAGAACTTCCAGGGTTACCACCTGAGCGTGAAGTCGAGTTTACTATTGATTTAATCCCCGGGGCGGAACCTATTTCTAAGGCACCTTATCGGATGGCCCCAGTAGAGTTGAAGGAATTGAAAGAACAACTGCAGGAGCTATTACAACTCGGATTCATTAGACCAAGTGTTTCACCATGGGGGGCACCGGTATTATTTGTGAAGAAGAAAGATGGTAGTATGCGTCTATGCATCGACTACCGAGAGCTTAATAAGATTACTATCCGAAACCGCTATCCGTTACCGCGTATTGACGATCTCTTCGATCAACTACAAGGGGCAAAGTTCTTCTCTAAGATCGACCTTAGATCAGGATACCATCAATTGAGGATCCGAGATCAAGATGTTCCTAAGACAGCATTCCGCACCCGTTACGGTCACTATGAGTTCCTAGTTATGTCTTTTGGCTTGACCAATGCTCCAGCTGTCTTTATGGACCTCATGAACAGAGTGTTCCATGAGTATTTGGACCGGTTTGTAATTGTTTTTATCGATGACATCTTGGTATTCTCTAAAAGTAGGGAGGAGCATGAAGACCACCTTCACACGATTTTGGAGACCTTACGCCAAAAGAAGTTATATGCTAAATTTTCTAAGTGTGACTTTTGGCTTAAACAAGTGGCATTTTTAGGCCATGTTGTATCAGCTAAAGGTATCACTATGGATCCGGCAAAGGTGGAAGCTATTACTAAATGGCCTCGACCGACATCCGTCACTGAAGTTCGTAGTTTTCTTGGTTTAGCGGGCTATTACCGACGTTTTGTGGAAGGTTTCTCTCGTGTAGCATTACCTCTAACTCAACTTATGAGAAAGGGTGTAAAATTTACGTGGGACGAGGATAGAGAAAAGAGTTTTGAGGAACTGAAGAAAAGACTAGTATCTGCCCCTATTCTTACGTTACCTTCGGGTTCTGGCGAATACCAAGTTATAGTGATGCATCGAAGAAAGGACTCGGTTGTGTTCTTATGCAGCATGGTAAAGTTATTGCCTATGCTTCCCGACAGTTTAAACCGTACGAAGTAAACTACCCAACACATGACTTAGAGCTTGCAGCTGTAGTGTTTGCATTAAAGATTTGGAGACATTATTTGTATGGAGTGACATGTGACATCTTTACTGATCATAAGAGCCTTAAGTATATTTTCACTCAAAAAGAACTCAATATGAGGCAGAGGAGATGGTTAGAACTACTCAAGGATTACGATGCCAACATCCAGTATCATCCGGGCAAGGTGAATGTCGTGGCAGATGCTCTCAGTCGAAAGAGTGCAGGTGGAGTAGCATGTCTTCAAATCCAACCCCAGATTATCTCAAATCTGGATAGAATGGAAGTTGGGTTACAGCTTGGTGAGTCTAACGGTTATCTAGCCAAGATGAGGATAGAATCTGATCTTATTACACGGATCAAGGAAGCTCAGAATCAAGATGGAGAACTTTGGGCGATATTACAAAATTTGAAGATAGGGAAACAATCTGAGTTTCGAGTTGATGAACAAGGAGTTATCTGGTGTGGAATAGATTATGTGTGCCAGATGACTCAACCCTTCGTGACTCCTTATTAGCAGAGGCACACAGTTCACCATTCTCTATTCACCCGGGAGCCACTAAGATGTATAGAGATTTAAGGCAGAACTTTTGGTGGAGTGGTATGAAAGAAGATGTAGCTAAATATGTGAGTCATTGTTTAACTTGTCAGCAAGTAAAGATTGAGCATCAAAGAGCTAGTGGATTACTGCAACCATTAGATATTCCTGTGTGGAAATGGGATGATATTTCCATGGACTTTGTTACAGGCCTACCAAAAACATTCAAGAAGAACGACGCCATTTGGGTCGTAGTTGATAGACTCACAAAGTCGGCTCATTTCTTGCCCATCCAACAGGGTTACTCAGTTAGCAAATTATCAGAGATATTTCTGCAAGATATTATTCGACTTCATGGCACGCCATCATCGATTGTATGTGATAGAGATCCGCGTTTCACGTCACGCTTTTGGAAGGGTTTCCAAAATGCTTGGGGAACCAAATTAAGATTTAGTACCGCCTTCCATCCGCAGACTGACGGACAATCTGAACGCACTATTCAGACTTTGGAAGATATGCTTAGAGCATGCGCACTCGAATGGACGGGCAATTGGGATGAGTATCTATGCCTAGTTGAGTTCGCGTATAATAATAGTTGGCAGGCTAGTATAAATATGGCCCGTTTGAACTTCTATATGGTCGAAAATGTAGAGCACCGATATGTTGGAATGAGGTTGGAGAGAAGATAATCGAAGGACCGGAATTGGTTAGAATTACTAATGACAAAGTTGCCATTGCCAGAGAGAAGTTGAAAGAAGCCCAAACTAGACAAAAAAGTTACGCCGATCAACACCGACGAGCGTTGGAATTTAGAGTCGGAGATCATGTGTTTCTCAAAGTGTCACCTTGTCGTGGCATACGTCGATTTGGAATTAAAGGAAAGTTAAGTCCACGTTTTATCGGTCCGTTTGAGATTCTTGAAAGGGTTGGAGAAGTCTCGTATCGTTTAGCATTGCCACCGCAACTCTCTCATGTTCATAACGTTTTTCATGTCTCTTTGTTGAGGGGATACAACTATCATCCGTTGCACGTTATTAATTACCCTCTTCACGCGATTCAAGAAGATCTTTCTTATGAAGAAGAACCTGAAGCTATTATTGATCGTCAAGAACGAGTTATGAGACGTAAGTCTATACCGTTCGTTAAAGTTTTATGGAAAAATCATTCTGAACGCGAGGCGACATGGGAGACAGAAGAAATGATTCGTTCACAGTATCCATACTTATTCGACAACTAAGTGTATGTTTTTCTAAGCCTAACTGTTAGTGATTACTCTATTCGTAAGTGGTGTGTGCTTAAAGAAGTATTATCTTCACCGTATTGTATTTTCAGAAGGATTCATGCTACATTATTTAGAATTTCGAGGACGAAATTGTTTTAAGGGGAGTAGAATTATAATACACGTAATAAATAAGAATAATAATAATAATAATAATAATAATAATAATAATAATAATAATAATAATAATAATAATAATAATAATAATAATAATAATAATAAGGTTCAGGGGGTATTTTTGACATTTTAGAAACTTAAATTATCAAGTTTGGGTAAGGAATAAAAAAGTATGTAAACCACAGGGACCTAATTTGTAATTTTGTTTTAATTACCCAGCCCCCCTACCCGTGTTCCCGATCTACTATTCCGGCCACCATTTTCCGGCCAAAACCCGCGGCTCCGGCGACCTACAAACTCTCATTTTTGTTCGGTTTCAACTCAATCATTGATCCCCGACATTTCCGTGTGGATGTTTCGAACCAGTGGACCACTGAAATTGGAATAATAAAGTCGGTATAGTGGGATTCCCACCCGACCGAAAGTTCGGCCGCTTTACAATTCTTAAATCGCACTACACGGACATAATAATTGAATTGAATGCTACCTAATCAATCGTATACGAATTCCTAATCTACCTATGCTCTCAATTTCGATTAAAACTCACCCAAACACCCGTCGATCACCATCATAAGCCGCGACCTGCAACTTAGTCGAGGACCTGGTTCCGAGGCTTTAAACTCACAATTGATAGAGGGCTTAGAGTCTTCAACACCCTTGGAAGCTTCACACAAAGTTAATTGGGTTATAATCATCATTTGAACAACAATCAAGCCCTACGTTAGTCGCTACTGTTCATCCTCTGTTCGTACCATTTCTTGCATCAATTCAGGTAATTAAAACCTCATACACACTCGATTTCATTCAAGGAACAAAAACCCTATGAATTTAAGCATTATCGAAATCGAATCAGGGTTCAATTGGGACTGATTCGATCTAGGGTTCTTGGGTAAATTGGGGGAATTGTTTAAAGTCTTGATTTAAGAATTACCAACTGATCCATATCGCGGCTGCGGCCTTGGTCTATCGGTTCCCCACTCACATCCTAACATTGAGGTCCCGGGTTCGAACCCGGGCACCCTCAATCATTTTTTTGGCTTTTTCAACTCTTAAAAAATATGTAAAAGTTTCCAAAAATTATAAAAATCAATTCTGTAAACTCTTTTTATTTTTAAGACCATCTACATATTTTCTAGAAATTGTTTCTTAAAATGCTTTAATATTTCTATAAAATATTTTTATAGAAAACACTATTAATTAGTTATAATACTATTATTTAATTAAATAATGGATCACTATTATGTTTCAAAACAATACTGATATATTATGTAAATGAATAATATATAACTTTTGATAGTTATAGTTATATATAATATTAACAAACATTATAAATAGTTCATTTTGTTTAAAAATAAGCTTTAAATAGTTGATTAGTTCCGTATTTTTACAGCCAACTTACGGAGGCCATAACTTTTTCATAACAGATTCAAATCAGTTAAATCTTATGTCCGTGACAAAGTTCATCGAAAGACGAATCTGTTGGTATATAAAACATCGAAATACTCATTCGTTTAGACCTCCAAACAGTCGTTTTTGTAACAGCTAGCAGTTCTGCGCAGCTGTAAAGATCCACGTTTTTCTCATATTTCGGTAATCCAAATCAGAAACTTTTCTAAATGAAAGTTGTTCAGAACTCACTAATCTAGTAAACTGGAGATTTTCAAAATTTTTAAACGTCGTTTAGTATTTTTAACGAGCGCGAAAAGACAGAGGCAGAACTGGAATTTTTCAAACTATAATTTGCGTTACGTTATCGTAGGTTCTCACGGCGTTAACCGAGCCTAGACTTTGTTTCTGATTATTGTCATTCGTGTATAAGGTACGGATTCCGACCTTTCCCTCTCGTAGCATGAATACTTCTCGTTCTTGATCTGTATTTTGAATTCTTAACTTGACTTGTTGGTTATCAAATCCATAAGATTATTGTTATAAGTGTTTATTGTATAGTTGATATTGTTTGCATGTGATAGTCTTTATCTGCTTTGTACTCATTGTCACATACTTCCTAAATTATTAATTGTAGCTAGTGACCTTGATTAAGGGTTATGAGCACTAGTGTAACTTATTGTGTTATATTGGCTTGATCGATTGTATTATTGACCTCCGTACCCGAGCACATCCACCTATGGGGACATAGGGCGTCATTGTGGCACAAGTGACGTGCTCTATCTGTGGCAGAGCGATTAGACCACAGCGTCTCTACATTATTATTATGTGCTAAGTTGTTACACATATTGATTATTGTTAAAGGAGGCGTATGGATCGATCCTAGGATATCATTGTTATTGTTTATTGGTGAGATGGTTAGGTGTGTGTGCCCACATTCCTATCTCACATATTGGTGCATTAGAATTGCAGCTAATGTACACATTGTTAAGTGTTATTGTTATTGGCTCATATGGGTATTCCTTTTAGATGATCATTATCATTTGATTTCCAGCTTGATCATCTCATTGTTATCATTATTGATCATTGTATTGCTATTGTTTATTTCCGTTACTGAGCATTCTTTGGCTCAGCCGTATTTTCTTTTGTTGTTTTCTCTTATTTTTATAGCAGGTACTCAAGGGGCTCAGGGGAACGAGTGAAGAGTGTTAATTCAATAAGTTAGGATGAGAACATTTGGATTAATAAGATTTAATAGTATTTTGATTTTAAGACTTTGTTTAAATTATTTGGACCTATGTAAGAAATTGAGTGTTTTTTAGTACTTTAATTCTATCATTCATGAACCTCTGATTACTGTTATGTGACACGTCAACCCTACCCGGGTTGGGGTGTTACAGTTGCATAGACGTATATATCTTATATTGATTCATTGCATAACTCCAGGCACAAATCATAGTGAATCGCCCCAACACTAGGGTGAGATGACACGATTACAAAGTCAACAAGTGTCTTACGATTAATTAACACAATCAACATCAAAGAATACATACGAACCAAAATTGTCATAGTTTGATAAGCATTTCAAAATGTCAAATATAAATATCATGGCACATGGCTGCATAAGATACCGTTTCTTAAAGCCCAATTGAGTTAATTGCTCATATCAAGTCCAAATTACTAAAAAAATGTCAATGTGAAGTCCATTTTTACCATGTATCTCATTTGAATTTGCAGAGAACAAAACTATGATATCTCATTTTAATCAATTCGATCAGTTTGTAATTTACGTTCAACAGGTTAAATATATTAACATATGAAAGTAAGGCTACACTACAAGAAAAGCTGGCAATAGCGGCGACACCATTAGCGGCGACAGGCCTTTAGCGGCGACACCATTAGCGGCGACACCAATAGCGGCGACCTGTCGCCGCTAATGAGTGACGATCCACCGTTCGTTAAATGAACCACATCTAACCGTTCAAAAACACTTTGATCTGACGGCTCGTGTTTAATCGTACGTTAGGTATTAGCGGCGACGCCTTTAGCGGCGACATGTCGCCGCTAATACCTTTTCAGCTATACGCGGGTTTTGCAGCCATTTTGCTCACTTTCCCTCCACCCCTTTCAGCTTACCTCTCCGGCGATCGACCTGCTACCCCTTCACCCCTCTCCGGCGACCACCTCCTCCGACCACCTCCGGCGACCACCTCCTCCGACCACCTCCGGCGACCACCTCCTCCGGCCACCTCCTCCTCCACCACCTCCTCCCTACACACCACCACCTACACCCGAGCGCATCCACCACCCCCCATCACCACCGGACCTCCGGCCTAGCCACTACCCACCGTTCGACAGCCGCGCAGCCACCACCCACCCCCAGCACAACCCCTACTACGGCCGGCCACCCACAAACCAAGATCCGACCACCGTTGCCGCTTTTGCTCGTGTTTCGTCGCCGCTACTGCAAAAGATTCTACATTCGGTATTTTTTTATTTTTTTATTTTTTTTACTTTTTTGTTTTATAAATGTAAATGCTTTAGGTTGTGATTGGGTTTATTGTTAAAACCATATTAGAATGAGATAACATATATGGATGATTTAAGTTTTGATTAGTTGATATATATATTTGTTAAAACTACGTTAAAGATGTAGATAGTTAAGTTTTGAACTAATTAGATTAGGATTAAAAGTAATATTTGTTGAAACTATATTTAGAATGAGAAACTAAATTTGTTGATATATTCTTTAAGTTTTGTTTAGTATTTGAACTATATGTATTTGGGAATTTTGTTATTAGTTGGTTATAATTAGTTGAAAGTATAGAAAACTGTATTAGAAATAGACAAATTAGTTGTACTAAATTAATTGATAAAATTATTTGTTTGATTATTGTTATTTTGGATGACATAACATATATATTATGATTTAAGTGTTGATTAGTTGATATATATATATTTGTTAAAATCATATTAACGATGTAAATGGTTAACTTTTAAACTATTTAGATTAGGATTAGAAGTAATATTTCTTGTTAGGATGAGAAACTAAATTTGTTGATATATACTTTTAGTTTTGCTAAATATTTGAACCATTTAGATTAGCGATGTAAATGGTTAACTTATAATTACGTATGATGAATAACAATAATAAATTGACTTTTAATCGTTGTTCATTATTAGAAATTGGCTTCTAATCACCATGATTATATTCCTCCATTTAAATTGTAAATTATATTGCAGTGCTGTAATCATGTCTGTCGATAAAAGTTGGATTCTTAATCCGAACCGTAGATCACCCGAGTATCAGCAAGGACTCAGCTCTTTTATCGATATGAGTGAAAAATATATCGATAAATATGGCATGATTAGATGCCCGTGTAGGAAATGTCAGAATACTCAGTTATTAGGATGGGTTAAAATGAAATATTATTTAGAAATATGGGGCATGTGTCGGACGTACAAGGATTGGATCTATCATGGTGAAAGTTTAATTCCTGAAGTTGTGGTTGTAAATGATGTTGAGCCAACAAACGAAATGGCTGACGTTATCGAAGATGTTATGGAAGAGAGTAGTGGTGTCCGTGATGATTTTGAGGACTTGTTAGAGGAAGTTCAATCAGAATTATATCCTGGTTGTACTAAGTTTTCTTCTCTTGACTTTTTAGCAAAGCTTATGAATATTAAGGTGAAAAATAAATGGACCAATAGCTCATTTGATGAGCTCCTTGAGTTGTTGCAGTCTTCACATCCTGAAGGTAACAAAATTCCCTCTTCTCACTATGTAGCCAAGAAGACATTAAAGAAGATCGGTTTAGGGTATGAGTCGATACACGTGTGCAAATATGATTGTGCTCTTTTCTAGGCAGAAAACCTATTGTTACAAAATTGTCCAGTTTGTAACGAGAGTCGGTGGGTCGATAAAAATACAAAGGGCAAAAAGTTACCTCACAAGGTATTACGATGGTTTCCTTTAACCCCCAGGCTACGCCACTTGTATTCTTCAAGGCACACTGCAAAAGATATGATTTGGCATAATACCGGACGATCAGAAGATGGTACGATGCGTCATCCTGTTGGTGGTTCTTCATGGAAAGATTTTGATATAAAGTACCCTACCTTCTCGAGAGAACCCCGAAACGTCCGCCTAGGACTTGCAGCTGACGGTTTCAATCCATTTGGTAACATGAGTTCGGCTCATAGCACGTGGCCTGTTATACTCACGACATACAATCTGCCTCCATGGTTATGAATGAAGGAGTCGTCATTCATGTTGTCATTATTGATTCCTGGTCCTAAATCCCCCGGGAAGGACATGGATGTTTTTCTTAGGCCATTGGTGGATGAGCTTAAGTAGTTGTGGGTGTCGGGCGTACGTACTAAAGACATGGCGACAAACACATTTTTCACAATGAGGGCGGCTTTGTTATGGACTATAAACGACTTTCCGGCTCATAGTAGTCTATCAGGTTGGAGCGGGCAGGGCTACAAAGCATGCCCGACTTGTAACGAAGACATGCAAACCATGAATGGAGAACAAATTTGGACTTCAACAGGGAACCCGAGATAAGATCCCCTCCGAAACAATTTAGTGATACTGACATAGAAACTCAACTTAGTCGGCTCCGCCACCGTTTACCGGGGAAGCATCTTGATTTTGGAGGTGTTAAATCAAAGCGGGAGGAGTATGAGTTAAATTGGTCCAAACGAAGCATATTTTTTGAACTTGAGTACTGGCCTTCTTTACAGCTAAAACACAACTTAGATGTGATGCATATAGAGAAAAATGTGTGTGATAGTTTGCTAGGTACTCTTCTAATGAATGAAAAGAGCAAAGATACACCAAACGCACGGGTTGACTTGAAAAATCTAAATATTCGGAGTAGGCAATGGTTAGAGAAAAAAAATGGCAAGTGGTATAGCCCCTACCCGAAATACTCATTGAAGACTAGTGATCGAAAGTTATTTTGTGAGTTTATAAAAAATGTAAAACTGCCTGATGGGTTTGGATCTAATAGTAGCAAGAGAGTGATAGATAATAATACTAACATTACTGGGTTGAAATCTCATGACTGTTATATTCTCATGCAACGGTTGATACCGATTGGTGTTAGAGGTTTTTTGGCCAAAGATACTTATACACCAATAGTTGATTTGTGTACATTTTTTAAGCAACTTTGCTCCAGAACACTATTAATTGATGATATGAAGATAGCTAAGGAGGCCATTCTTATAATATTGTGCAAGTTAGAATTGGTCTATCCTCCAGCGTTTTTTGACATTATGTTTCATTTGGTTTTGCATTTACCTGATGAAGCGATTCGTGGTGGTCCAGTGTGTATGAGATGGATGTATCCGTTTGAAAGGTATATGAAAAAACTAAAAAATTATGTCAGAAACAAGGCAAGACCAGAAGGTTGTATAGCAGAAGGTTATGTTGCTGAAGAAGCTTTATCATTTTGTTCGAGGTACCTTCGAGATGTTGAGACTCACTTCAATCGCTCTGATAGAAATGAGGACATCATTATTGAAAAGAGAAAGATATTTGCATTTGAGTTAAAATGTCGTCCGGCTAGCGCAAAAAAGATGAAATATCTTTCTCCTAGCGAAAAACTGAAGCTAGAATGGTTTGTCCTCGATAGTTGTCAAGAAGTTAGAGACTATATGAAGTAAGAGTTCCTATCTTTAAGTTTTAAACATTACTTAAATATATTTCGTTCCTCACTTGTTATATATTTTGTCAAAAATATAGTGAATTCAAATCTGAACGCCCACATGAGGATGTCATAATCAAATTTCCATTATGGTTTCTAGAGAAGGTATTCCGTGTATAATAATCTCTTAGGTTTATATCCAAATTTCCATCATGAATTCAAATCTATATTTGTTAGGTAATTTATATTTAACACGTTATTTTCTTAGGTTTATTCGATGAAAATACAAAATTCTCCAGATTTTCACTCAGAGTTGCATGCTCTTTCAATGGGTGCGGATGTAAAAGCCTATAACTACACTGCTTGCATAGTCAACGGTGTTAGGTTTATGGTACTTGCACGTGACGCGTAACGCACAACACAAAACTCGGGTGTTTTAGTGGAGGGTGAGAATGGTGAGAAATATTATGGCCAAGTTGAAGAGATTATTGAGTTGTGCTATGCAAATGGGTATTCAACAGTCCTATTTCGTTGCAAATGGTTCGATACTCGAAGGGGTATTTCATACGACAATAATATCACCAGTATCAACACCGAACGTGAATTGGACAAAGACGATCAACTCATATTTGCTTCCCAAGCTAAACAAGTATTCTACATCCGAGAACCTTCTCAGAGAAACCAAAGCAATAATAACCGGTGGGTCGTCGAGAATGTTAATCATCGTAAAATTTGGGATCGACCGCTATCCAATGATAAACTCGTGGAAAACATTCAAAATGTTGATAATGAATTAACAGAAGATCTTGACGTCGTTCATAATCATTCTTCATCTAATAATGTACTTTTCATTGACTTCACCCAATACTTTCAAAATGTTGATAATGTCACCGATGGCGAAATTGCAAGTGAAGTTAATCCACCAAATGTTACTGTTAATGTGATGTCTGAGGACGAGGGTGATTATGATGAAGAGCATTTTGATTATGACACTGAGGGGTCTAACAGCGAGACTGAAGTATATGAGGGAGACTCCGATTAAGTATATATTTAATCTAAAATTTTGTAGACATGATATCTTGTTGTAGTTGAAAACTTTATTCTTATTTTAATTTTGATGTTTTATATCTTCTAATTTTTACAGACATGATATCTTTTGGATTGTTTTGATACATCTCATGGCTGATGTAATGAGCCATGGAGGTGATGGCGCGGGGGATCCACCAATTCCTCCTTTTGGTGGGCCCGAAAGCCATCAGTTGGATGGTAAGCATTATATTTTCATGTTTATTTATTTATTATTAATATATATTGTAATTATTGCTTTTTTTATTATAAATGAAGGCTCGCCTTCCCGGAAAACAAGAGGGAAGGCTAAAAATAAAAAGTTACAGCATGAGTTAGAAAAAAAGAAGGACCTTTATCTCTTCCTTTTGATAGAGCTGCTACATATAGGTCAGTCGGTGAACTTAACGATATGTTTGTTCGTGAGGTTGGGATATACATGGAGGCCAATTATCCCTTTAATGTTCGTTCGTGGACTGATCTTTCTGATGCTCAGAAGAATGCGTTGGATGAGCATATGGCGGTAACTTTTATATGTTTTATGTTTATTGTTCGGTATTTATTTAACTAACTTCATTTTGTTTTAACTTAAATGTAGCGACGCTTTGATTTTAATGAGATTTTACGAGATCGTGAACGCGCTCAGATTGAGGGTGGCATTCGTTATGTATATCTCAAACGATTCAGAGATCGAAAAAACATTGCTAAAAGACACTTTGATCGTGTTGGAGGATATGAAGATGTGGAACAAGCAAGGCTCAACCCTCCAAAGGGAATGAATCATGAAAATTGGAGCAAAACAATTGATTTTTTCTTAAGTGACGGACACAGAAAAGCCTCATCATCAAACAAAGCAAACCGACAACAACAACAATACACTAATCGTGGTGGGACTGCCTCGTATAGTAGTTATTGTTACAAGAAGGTAATGATTTAATTATTTGTATGTGTATTGTAGATAAATATTTATTTAATATATGATATACTTTTAAATGTTAATCAGAATAAGAGCAGACTTGAGGCATTTCAGAATGCTCATACCAATAAAGATGGGACCTTTGATACGGAGATAGCTGAGCAACAATATGTAAGTTTTATATAAAGTAGAGTTTTGAAATATTAAAAATGAAGCCTTTGTGTGTATATATATATATATATATATATATATTAAATGACTTCTTGTTAATTAATGTAGAATCAGCTCAAAGGACGGTTTGATAAGCTAAGTCAATCCCAAAACGAAGGAAATAGTTCATCACTGAACGAGGTTGAAGTTTTTGAGTCGGTGTTGGGAGAACGCCGCGTGCATATTAGAGGGATTGGGCGTAAACCGTCTTCATCTGCAGGGTCGACTTCGTTTGTTCATGATCAGGAACAAACACCTCAGACATTATCAGAGGTATTAAAGTTTTATACATTTTATCTTGAAGTTGTTAAATGTATCATTGTTGGTTCATCTTAAACGGGTCAAAATGGGTAAATTTAAGTTGAATTATATACATTATGGTTGAAATGGGTCAAAATGATACAAACACACTTGATATAGTTAAAACGGGTCAAAATGGGTAAATTTAAGTTGAATTATGTACATTATGGTTGAAATGGGTCAAAATGATACAAACACACTTGATATAGTTAAAACCCTATTAATTTGAGTTAAAACGGGTCAAAATGGGTAAATTTAAGTTGAATTATGTACATTATGGTTGAAATGGGTCAAAATAATACAAACACACTTGATATAGTTAAAACCCTATTAATTTGAGTTAAAACGGGTCAAAATGGGTAAATTTAAGTTGAATTATGTACATTATGGTTGAAATGGGTCAAAATGATACAAACACACTTGATATAGTTAAAACCATATTAATTTGAGTTAAAACGAGTCAAAATGGGTAAATTTAAGTTGAATTATGTACATTATGGTTGAAATGGGTCAGAATGATACAAACATACTTGATATAGTTAAAACCATATTAATTTGAGTTAAAACGGGTCAAAATGGTAAATTTAAGTTGAATTATGTACATTATGGTTGAAATGGGCCAAAATGATACAAACACACTTGATATAGTTAAAACCCTATTAATTTGAGTTAAAACGGGTCAAAATGGGTAAATTTAAGTTGAATTATGTACATTATGGTTGAAATGGGTCAAAATGATACAAACACACTTGATATAGTTAAAACCCTATTAATTTGAGTTAAAACGGGTCAAAATGGGTAAATTTAAGTTGAATTATATACATTATGGTTGAAATGGGTGATACAAACACACTTCAAGGTGTTGGTGTATCATTATATACTTAAAGTTATACTAAGAAGCAAATACAACAACTTATAATGTATGTTTTGTTTTGTAGGCTCAAATCGCAAGTTTGTTTAAAAATGCAAACTTTATGTCGCAAATGACGCAACTTATTGCCTCCCAAAAAGGTACACAACAAGCTGATGAAGATGATGATTCGGACGAGGACGATGAATAGGATAGCGGTTAAGTAGTTTAAGTTTATTTTAACGACATTAGAAGTTGAAGTTAAACAATTTGTATGTTTTATGTTATTTGTGTTGTTAAAACTCGTATTGTACTTCTTAATACTTATGTTATTTGTGTTGTTGGGAAATCTGGAAATTTGATTTTATTTACAGGTTTTTTCGGTTTGTAAAAATGGAAATTAAAAAAATAAAAAAAATTAAATTGAAAATTTGACTATTAGCGGCGACAAATGTCGCCGCTAAAAGTCCTTCCCGGAATTTTTTATTTGAATTTATAGCGGCGATATTGTCGCCGCAAATAATGGAAGTAGTGGCGACATCTTTAGCGGCGACTCTTTAGCGGCGATATTTTCCGCATTAGCGAAGAATCATTAGCGGCGACTAATTAGCGGCGACAAGTCGCCGCTATTAGTATTAGCGGCGAAAATGGGTATCAATAGCGGCGGCAAATGTCGCCGCTAATGGTCTTGATCCTTGTAGTGCTACACCATATTATCATAATCATTTTTATTTCTTTGATTTAGTTTAGCTTACATTGTTTTCACAATTAACCTGCATAGTCATAAAAGTATAAAATCTCATGGAAGTAACATATTTTATGCAAATAATAATGCGATATTAAATGTGAAAAGGTGAAATATGATGTATATAAGATTGCATTGATTAATCACAAATACAATTTTGAGTAATTATATTTTGACGACTTAACCTAGATTTTACTTTTCACTCTTAAACTAAAAAAGAAGTTATTTATGTTTGTATTTTGTCACAATTTATTCTACTAAAATAAAGAAATTTTTTCTTAAATTTTAGGTATGCGATAAGAGACAAAAAGTGAAATAACAAAAACAAAAATGGAAAAGGAGTGTTCTTTTGTTATTTTTTTTGGTTTAAGAACGCAAGTTGAAATTCATGGTAAACTCAAACGACAAAAAACGCAGTTTGCTCTATAATATTTTATGGGTCTAAACTTTAAACTAGTCAATGATTTTATACATACAATGATTTTTACCTGAATATAATTTTTTACGGGTCTAAATTCTATAGTTTTAAACTATAATTTTAATACAATGATTCTTATCTAAATATAGTGAATATATTAAATAAAGCTAGAGGCTTGAGCATAGTCAACCTCGATATGTGAATAATATAATTCTGAAAGAGAATGTTATAAAAGAAATTATTTTCTATAAAATTATTTTTTAATCTAATAGTCTATTTCCTATGGCGGCCGTTATTTGTACACAAACAGAGGATTTTCGACACCACTGACACCTATACGAGTCGTATAGGTCTATACGATTTGTGTGATTTTAATGGCGTCAGATGTTGTCGGAAAGTTTGCAACTATACGAATCATATATACAAATCACATATGTCTTATAGTAGGTGCTATACGAATCACATGCACCCATACAAGATTACAAGTCGTATAAACAGTGTCAAATCATCTTTCCTAATAACAGTGTCAAACCCATGGTTTGTAAAACCGGACTGGACCGGCCGGTCCGACCGGTTGGACCGGGAACCGGATTCCAATCCGATCCGGTTCGATGATTAAAACCGTTTTAACGTTGAACCAGTGGTCAGATTGGTTGAGCCGGTTGAACTGGCGGTCGGACCGGGAACCGAACCTGTTGAACCGGTTTTTCTATATAATTTTTTATTTTTTTGTAACTTTTATATATATTTAAAAAAACAACTATAATTTTATCTGGTTCTTATATACGGTCCGACCGTTTAGACCGGTCCGACCAGCGGACGTTTTGATCAAACCTATAACAATTCATTGATACATCAATTTGATCGCTAAAAAGGCAAGAAGAAAGGTAAAGTATGTGAGATAATCAAACTACAAGGACCAACATGTAAACACCCACAACACGCAAAATCGCTTTCGAACCTCAACAACAATACCTATCACAATTTGGGGCAAAGTATAATACTATAATTCACCCATCAAAATGTTCACTGGAGACGACAACGGCAAAAAGCTCTTACGCCTGTTGTATCTGGTCGGCGCCGGAAGTAATCAATCGATTTTTCTCCCTAATCTCCTGCATAACATTGTAATTTTATATAAAAATTGACTTCAGTTAATCGAAAGCTGATAATATTATCGATTGTATCAGTCGTTTGTACGGCGGCGATCAATAAATGGAGAGCGATAAAGAAGTCGGAGTTACGACATCAACAGCACCGACGATTGTTAGAGGAGCCGACGAAAGCCGTTGATTGAGATTCAAGAGCTTCGTATTACGGTACGCTTTGATTAGGGTTTCGTATGAATCATCGGAAAAACTTTGTTATTAAAGTCTTATTTTATTAGTTTTTTTTTTATTTCATTTTTGAATTTAAAGTCGGTTCGTGACTTCGTGTTGGTACTCGTGTTGGTTGGATGGATCCTTTCAATTCTTCATTTCTTCATTTCTTCATTATTGATATCAATTTTCGTGGGTCAAAAATAGATTTAACAGCTCAGATTGTCGATTTGTTGGTCGGTTTGAGGTTTGATCTTATACCCATATCAATTTTTGTTTAAATTTGGATATGTGAATGTTGATGAATCGAATTGTTGTTTTCCGAAAAAGGAAAACGAACGCACCGACTTGTAATTGAATAATCGCCGGTGGCCAGTTGTTGAAATTTGTGCAAATATAAATGCATATCGTTGTCAGCATTAGGAATTCGGATGTAGAAAATTGGTGGCATTGATGATTCGTGATGAGATCGAAGGATCAATGATTGGTTTTGCAGAATAAACAGGATTGAAGAAAGAGCAAGAGACAAACAACCTTAAGGAAATCGGTGGGTTCTTAACTTCTTATCGTGAGCAGATGTTTATCCGCACTAATTGATACAAGTTCTGATAGATGGATTTTAATAGTAGATGTTAGGACGGTGTGTAAGTTCGGTTTTAAAAAATCTTAAGCATAATATAAACGTAATATATATCAGATGATTCACACATTGTTTAAATATATCTTCCTTCATTTTGGCACACGTCTTAATCCTATATTCTTAAATTGATTTTAGATGTATATGTTCTTGATATCAGAGAACACTAGTTGTCAACGAAAAAAACCCAAGTCACCATCATAGGTTGTTCCTCGCCATCAATTGTAGATTTTTTTTGAACAGCTAATTTATTAAGATAAAACTGAACCATTAGCAAGACGCTAAGGCCCAACCGGGAACAATACACTTACAACAATTACACCAATTTAAAATTACATCATTTATGCCATTCTAAATCTTTTATACCACCCATATTTTTGACCCACGAAAATGAAGAGAAAATAACTTCGTCCACCACTCTATCCACCAATATTTTCCTTGCTTCAAATATGATATCGTTACGAGCTCTCCATATGAACCACAAAGTTGTAACAAAAATAGTGTAAATTAAGCGTTTGACCCTTTCGCCTGCCTCCGTATTTAGAGTGTTTGTTAACAAGGTTCTAACCGTATCCCCTTCTCCCATCGGACGATGACACCAAGCCGTGATCTTTGACCATACCTGAGCTCCTATGTAAGTTTTTTATACACACAATCAATGTACAACCTAGAGCTGTAAGTTTATGACGTGTTGTATTAAACAAGTTTTATTCGAAATGACACGTGTAATACGACTTGTAACCAAGCACAATGCTATTAGTTAACATGTTATTTTCCTAAACACTAACATGTTTATTAAGCAAGTTACATAACAAGATATGTTTAATATAATGAAATGCTACAGTTTAATAACAAGACTAATATGATACACTTTACACAATTATTAACATGATTTTCTAAACACGATTAAGAAATAATAAAACAATCAACCCAATAAAATATATTATTAAATGGGGATTTTAATGACGTAAACATATGTTGGAAGTCGTTTGGTAAAAATGGTTGTTGTTAGTAATCTATCAATAATACCCAGTCACAATACAAGGTGAGCATAAAAAAGTTTAATGACGGTGTACTAATAGAAATTACCAAATGTTCACTCTCGAAGGGTATAACCGACATGATTAACTTTAATTTACATGTCAATAATATTGTCCATTGAGGGATCAATATTGAATTACTATATATGTCATTACTATACTTTAAAACACAAATGGGGCATAGTGCCTGGTGATGGCCATTGCCTTTTTTTAAACGAAAAAGTCAAAAAAGACAATAATTAATACTTTGTTTCAAAAAATTATTAACTAAAAGCCATTTGGTTTTATTAAAATTGGGTTTATTACCGGATCGGGTTTTTAATGGTTTTTTTTCCGAACCGGTTTTTTTTTTTCCCACCTCCACATGTCGCTTCGACGCTTAACCCATTGAACACGATAACTTATACGTGGTGTGTGTTATAAATAGATTGAATTCTTTTAGACACGGTTAATCAGGTAATAACGTGTCATGTCATTAACAGCAAGCCATTAAAGATGTTTAATTCTTTTTGTACCGGCTTAAAGAGGTAAAAATTCTTTGATAAATGCCATTACTTTTGTAAAAAAAAAGAGAAAATTACCATTTACGTTCTTGATGTTTGTTCATTTTAACCAGTTGCATCCCTGCGGTTTCAAAATTGCCATCTGTCCCCTAACGTTTCATGTTATCTTCGTTTGAGTCTATATGTTTCATTTTTATCTCAATTTGAGTTCAAATGACTAACACTGTTAGTGTTCCTGTTAAAATTATTTTTAAAAAGACGAAACTACCCTTAAAATTAAATAATAACACCTTTGTGGGTCCCGTCCATTAACATCATCGTCTTCAAATCACCACCACCACAACCACCCCCATTGCCGCCACCACAACCACCCGGTCATCACCATAACACGTCATCTCCATGATCAAATGATCACCACAATTGTCCCCCGGATCCGTTCCCTCTGCCTTCGAAACTAAGCATCGATCGTGAACCTGAAAGGATCCAAAATATGACTTTTCTTGAACAGTCAACACAAACATCAAAGATCCCATGATATTTCAATGAAGTCTGGAGATTTTTTTATGAAATTGATTGCAATTACACTCCAACATATTAAAAACTGCAAAAAGGGGTCTGAAGATTATCAAATTAAGCATCAATCACAAAAGCCACCGGAAGAAGCGATAATATTACCATGGAAAGAAGACGATCGAGGGACGATGAATGGATCAGCTGAACCACCAAAAGAAGCACAACGAACCCTTTTGTTCGCCAGCAGAACAGAGCCACCGGAACCGCCGTCGCCGCCGCCGCCAGCAGAAGCACAATGAACCCTTTTGAAAGGCATTTAAGTTTGAAAATTACCTTCAAAGACACTAAAATCACGCCACCATTAACCGCTGCCCCGTTAGACACTGAAGTCGCACCGCCACCATCATCGTCGCTGCACGCAACGCTATATGTGGGTCGAAACTTGCCGCCACCGTTAGAACCTTGGTCAAGAGGATGAAATCTTTGATCAATGTTGTTTGGTGGGGGGGTGATGTTGGTCTGATGAGATGAGAAAGGGGAAGGTTGGGGTTAGGGTGGGGTGGGTTTTAATACAGTATTAGGGTTGGGGTTAGGGTGGGGTGGGTTAGGTTGGGGTGGGTTAGGTTGGGGATGAAATCTAAGGGTATTTTTGTAACTTTACAAAAAACTAACGGTGAAATTTAACGGTGTTAGGGTTAAGGGCTCAAATGGTGACAAAAATAAAACGTTAGGGGGTAGATGGTAATTTTGAAACAACAGGGACGCAAATGGTTAAAACGAGAAAACGTTAGGGATGCAAATGGTAATTTACTCAAAAAAAAATCATTCTCTTGACTAAATTTTATATATACACACTACTAATAACCAACTTACTTATAATCACATAGATCGTAAATTAACTATTACCACAGTCATAAAAAATACTTCCTAATATTACTTATATATTAAGTAAATAATCTGCATGTCGCAATATATATAAAGTAAAATCCGCAAGTTGCAAAATCATAAAATCCATCGACACCAAAACTTGTTTTCCCAACGTCGTACGTCCCGTAAACCGACACAAAAACAGTCCATATATAAACCAAATGCAACTCTTAAATCTTAACCATCACCCCCTCTGTATTAATAACCCTTTGATATCTTTCACTCCAAATGGACTTCCACCAGTTCTACCAAACATGGTACGACCAACTCCACCACCATATCCGCCACCTCACGGAGGCCCCTCGGCCACCCACCACCGATAACCACCGTCAACAACTCACCCAACTCGTTAACAAAGTCATGTCCCACTTCTCCGAGTACTACCGAGTCAAGTCACTCGCTGCTAACCAAGATGTTCTCTCGATATTTTCCGCGCGGTGGGCCACCACCCTCGAACGGTCTCTGTACTGGATCGCGGGCTGGCGGCCCACCACGGCGTTTCACCTTATCTATACGGAGTCGAGTATTCTTTTCGAGTCGCGTATTGTGGATATACTACACGGGCTTCGAACCGGTGACCTTGGGGACCTCTCGCCTACGCAGTTTACGCGTGTGAGTGAGCTGCAGTGTGAAACTGTTCAACAGGAGAACGCTATAACTGATATGCTCTCGGAGTGGCAGGCATGCATGCAACTAATCTATTTCACTTTTTTTCTCCATTTTTCTTCAATATTATACAAATCCTTAAACGGTCGTCTGAATATTCCCTAACATTCGCACGGCCGTTTAAGGATCTGTAACGGCCGTTTGAAAACCAAAATTCCAGTCTTCAAACGGCCGTTGTACAGAACATGATTCTCAAACGTCCGTGTCGCCGTTTAGAATACTGGGTTCTTAAACGGTCGTCTGGAAGTTAGAAGGCCTTCAGACGGCCGTTTGAGAACAGTGTGAGATTATTTTGTTTGAAACACAGATTAGATTGGGGCATGTCAGTTGTGTATATTATACGCAACTGTATGCCCGAATCATAATAATCTTTTCTTTAGGTTGGTTATTTTCGAGATTTAATAGCAGGATGAGGCATGTGAGATACTGGGAGGCACATGTGTGGATCTCGACAAGAAGATCGAACGGCTAGCAAAGATCGTGGAAGAAGCCGACGAGCTGCGGCTGAGGACGTTGAAGACGGTGGTGGAGCTGCTAACGCCGCAGCAGGCGGTGGAGTTTCTGATCGCGGCGGCGCAGCTGCATTTCGGGATACATCGGTGGGGCTTAAACCATGATCGACAACGTGAACATGCAGAGAAATAACATACATTTCCGGCGACGATTGACGGTCAGCCACCGTAAACTGCCGTAGCCGCCGGAGACGGAGATAGCCGATTAGCCGCCACCCTTTTTGCACTAAAAGTTTGTTGTATTGTTTCTTTAACTTGGAGATCGATCGTCATTATCCAACTCAGAATTGTGTTGTTGGTGATCA
This sequence comes from Flaveria linearis, assembly GCA_024085815.1. Taxonomy (NCBI): domain Eukaryota; kingdom Viridiplantae; phylum Streptophyta; class Magnoliopsida; order Asterales; family Asteraceae; genus Flaveria; species Flaveria linearis. The sequence goes on from CM044001.1 coordinate 6,154,122, forward strand.
TAATTTGTCCTAAACATCTTAAGATTGTTGCGAATTAATCCATTTTAATAAAGGTCATGTTTGGGAAGCTAACTTTTAAATAAGTTTTTAACTAATTAATTTTAAAATGTTAATAATTAAATATAACTAATTAATTTTAAAATGTTAATAATTTAACAAGTATGTTTAGGAAAAAATTAATAAGTTAGTTTTAAAAAGTTAATAAGTTGATTTTGAAAGTTACTTTTAAGTTAATTTTAAAAAGCAACTGGGAAAATAAGTAATCTCAAACATGCATAAATAGAAAAATGTCACATAATAATTTTTTAATTTGGCTGTTTATGTATATTTCTTTTTAAATTTTTTTATGTCAAGAGTTGAAGACATTAAGTAAAGAAACTTGTTAGTTATACTGAAAAGTAAAAGAAATTACCAAAATTTATGTCACCATTTCAGATGGCATAAAATTAAAAAAAAACTAAAGAACCAAGTGTTTTAATAAGAAAACTTTTTAAATTTAGTTATCTAATTGAAAATTTGTAACTTATTATTTTATAAACCTTAAATAACTAAATTTATTTTATAAATCCTTAAATAACTAAATTTATTTTATAAATCCTTAAATAACTAAATGTTTTGAAGCTAAGTATGTTTTTGGATAGTTGCGACGTGGCAATTTCGAAGATCAACCTTGCATGCAGGGAAACACGTGTCACATGGTATGGTCCACGTGTTTCGAACTTCCAAAATATCGACCAATTGCTTTTCAGTGAATTTCGAAATAATTTTGTTGACTGTGGAATATTATAATGTATAATGCATGTATCTTCTATTTTTTAAATAGATTATATGTATGTATCTCCTAATTTTTTGAACATAGATTTTTTAAAGAATTATAACTTGGCACCTTTTTCTAATAGGACAACTATCAGTGTCACATGCCATGGTTTTATTTTTTGGTCTAATAAGAGGGAAAGTTACCTGTTACATCTTATTAGTTTTATGATTTTTTTACAAATATTTTGAGCCTTAAGACCTGGGAAAGATAATTCAAAACTCAAAGGTGGGTGCATAGCACCATCTCTTTGTTTTAATTTACACTTCAATTTGGATTCTAAAATTGTAATTATAAAATGACTATATGAATCAATTACTTTTATGGTATAGAAAGTCTGTAAGACTGGACATAGTGGTGCTCATAGGGGGCGTCAAATTTGCTGATGTGAACACAGTTAGGGCGTTAAAGCTATTACGTCTTAGTTGAAGTAGGGTTTCAAATTCATGTTTAACGGGCGTTAAAACAGACGAATGAATTCATTTCCTCACTTTAACAATTTTTAACTAAAAAAAGCTTTAAAACCATTACACTTTATTTAAAATGATTTTAATAAATTCATATTTGCCTAGGTGGCATTCTAACTATATAAACCAGTGCACACAGTTTAAACTAAGTAGACGTGATGAGTCGTCTTTTTTTTTTTTTTTTTTACTTTCTCTATGAAAAGTTGGAAATGTTCACAAGAATACTGGATCGAGTAATTAGTATTATATTATGGGCCAACCATAAACATGAATTGATTTTGTGATTTTTGATACCACTTGCATGTTTGGATCACTATCATTGATAAAGAAACCACTGCTGCATAGCTATCTCTATGTGTACCTGGTTAAACATGCTATGTGTTAGGGATGCTAAGTGTCTGAACTTCATGCTAGCAAACCCAAGGATCGCGTTGTTCTTTCGGCAGAGGTACGCCATGAAGAGGGATAATACGTGAGTCCATATCGTGTAATATGGATTTCACTAGGTGAAGATATGTAGATGATACCCAAGTGGTGTTTTATGTACCACTTTTTAGCCTCAAATAAGCGACTGAAAATGCCTTTTTAGAAGGGGTCATGGTACGATCTCTATTTTTTTTGGGTACTATTCTAGTGATAAAACAGTTACTTTTTCATTGTCGATTGATGTAATAGAAACCTAAAAGCGACTTGCTTGGTAATTAGTTTTCGGAACTCACAAGACTCGAGTTGGAACTTAACAGTATTGTGATTATTATGCTCACACATGACCATAATTAGTAAAATCTACACTACTCTTAGAATTTAGTTCATATTTTCACAAGTTATGCTTTATTCGGCCCTTAAATTTAAAAAGCTATGCTAATATCTTCAATTAGCCCACTATTCTTAAATATCAATTGTTCTTTATCTTGGATTTAAGTTTTTGACTAATTACAAACGAGTGATGATACTATATTTAATCAGCCTTTTATTTCTTTCTAGCTCATCTAATCCTTTTGGGCCTTTTTATATTTTAACTCATTTAATCTTTTTGGGCCTTATTTTTCTTTTTAGTCTGACGGTTTGACTCTCTGAGCTAGTTTAAAAGCCCAAAAACTAATATAAAATCTAAAAACAATTCAACCATCGACACAGAAGTATAATTTTATAAGTCGAAATATAATCAACAACAAAAAAAGTCAAAGAGGTCTTTACCGTTGACTTTTAGTCGGGTCAAATACGAAAAAGCTTATATATACGTTATTAAGTAAAATTAAATGACCTAAATGACATATATTAGGCTTTTTAGCATATCCCAACCTATGTATATTTGTGTAACACTCAAAAATTTGTGAATTTACAATAATATTTAACATAATCCTACAAGAAGCGTGATTCTGATAGTAACCACTTTGTAATAAAAGAAGTGTCACAAGGTTGTTCTAAATCGAAGCTAACTTATTAACTGAAATCGGGACATTACGAGCGTGACATGAGGCCTCGAGTTTTTATCCAATGCGTCATTAACAACAATAGGTAGTTTGGTCTGACTATCGGACTTGGATTCCAACATTTAATCGCTCTATTTGAAGTCATAATCCCCTTCTCAAATTTTAACAATCTTCATTAGTTTTCTTGTAAAAATACATAATAAAGTATTCATGTTTTTATTTCTTGATTGCCCAATAAATTTCTACTTTTTATTTTGGGTGAGACCATTTAGACTTTTCCTACTTTAGAGATTATTCACTTTTATTGGCTTCTGATATATCTCATATATAATAACATGATTTGAATGTTGTATCGAATTAAAAATATGCCGTTCCAAAATAAATTCAAATTAAAGATATTACAGAGAAAAATTAAATTTGCACACAAGTATGTAGTTGATGAGGTGTTAATGTTTCACAACATAGCAATCATTGTACGTTTATGTTGCTTGTTTTGTTTTGGTACTTACATGTGTACATAGTTGTGTCCATATTTGGACCGTTTGTTAATTGTTTATAGCTTATTACTCTCTATCATATCACTGTCACATGCCAAGGTATATGGGAGGTGGGAGGCTTTGTCTCTTTTGGAGATCTAAGGTGCTGTTTGTTTTTTCTGCAGAAAAACGTGCGCAGTCTGCGAACCACATTTGCAGACATCTGCAGTACAAGAGGTGGACCAAATGTCTGTAGTTTGTAAGAAAAAGACTGTTTGTTTTTTTAACGTCTGCAGAATGCTGAAATATTTTGTAGTTAAACTAAACCTATTTTTTAAACTTTAAAAATAACTTTAACTTTAATATATAAATAAAAGTCATACAAATACATTAAAATATAAATCACTAATCACTAATCATACAAATTAAAATAACAAATCATACTATACAAATCACAAATCAAACCAAATATTATATCAAATCACAAACCAATAAATTTGGTATAGTATCTGATTTTGTCTCTATCATCCTCATATCTGAATTATTAACAACCACATATGCATATAAAATCCCTTCATATGCATATCTGATTTTGTCGTAACTCTAATCAATAACCCCATCCACAGCTTCATCATTTTCAAATGCATCTTCATCATCTTCAAATGACCATCATCGCCATGAATCCATAGACCCTAAGTTCCTACAGCTTCTCGTAACTCTAATCAACAACCACATCCACACGCTAATCTCATTGATGTGAGAGCGGAGCAGGCGCCGGAGGTGTATCGGACGGTGGTGGAGTCGGCGGGCGGAGTAGGCGGCAAAGGGGTCGGAGGCCGGCGGTCAGAAGGCGGTAGCGTGGAGTTGGGGCAGCGGAGGGGGGAGGGATGCGAGAGGGGGGAGAGGCTGCGAATGGAATGGAGGTCGAAGGGCGGGAGGGCTGCGATGGCGAGGGGGTCGAAGGGGGAGGGTTACGACTGGAATGGGGTCGGAGGGCGGTGGCGTGGAGACGGACGTCAGCGGTCGGAAGGCGGTAGCGTGGTGGCGGGATCGGAGGCGGCAACTAGAGATGAGTGGTGTGGTGGGGGTTAGAGGGTTCAAATGAAAGAAAGCAATGTCTGGAAGAAGAGAAGAAAATGGGGTAGAGCAGAAGAGGTTGTGAAGACATAAGAAGTGGTAGCACCACATCTTCTCCGTGCAGACGTCAGGAAGACGTTTTTTAATGAAACGTCTTCCAAAAAGCAAACAGTTTGCGAACTTAAAATCTCTTCCCGCGTCTGCGTGCGCGCATATGAAGAGGTGGGGAAGAGTTTTTTTCCAAAAAACAAACACCACCTAAGTTTCAAACCTTGGCATTGATGAATATTACTAATTTGGTGATACTAACAACTAACAACAAACAACTAATCAGCCGTTCAAACTAAATAAATAAATAAATAAGTAAATAAAAAATAAAAAAATAAAAATAAAAATAAAAATGCAAAGTATCTTTAAAGATCTTTTTTTTTCGAATGACTTACAAAGAAATTTTTTTTTCTGAAATACACTTTTAGTTATATTTTTTACTCGAAAATATCCCTTTAACCAAATAATCTTAAAAAATTCCCATCCAGTAGAGTCACATTTGACCATAAAACAGGGTCGTTTGAACCCAATATGAGCTGATCTGATAAAGACATGTGTCTAAATAGGATCGTTATGAAGAACGTGCTTCCTTTAGGCTAAACAAACTTACGGTCGTCCGCACTTTCGTAAGTTTGTCTGAACAAACTTACGGTCGTCCAAACCTTCGTAACGACCTGATGTGAGTGTGTTGGAATGGTAATTTAAGGGTTTAAATGTTAAATATTATGTTTGATTCCTAGTGTTTATGCATTTGATTATGTTGAATAGGTTAACTACGAGTTTGAAGTGATTTTGTAGGCAAAATAACCAAGTTGGAAGCTTACATGGTGAAACAAGGCATTAGAGGGGTCAAGAAATAAAGATTCAAAGTGCAGCAGAAAATTTCCTACCGTAGCCTACTGTAGCCACCGTAGGCTACACCAGCATCAGCAAAAAAACAGCAGAATACCCCCAGCGTAGGCTACGCTGGCTGGCGTAGCCTACGCTAGGGCCTCCGTGAAACACCTATAAAACCGCGTTTTTGTTAGGTTCCACCCACCATTAACCCCCTATTCGACTTAAGACGATTGGAGACGAATTTTTGGAGTTCCTAGCCCTAAAATTCACCATTCCACATCATTCTAACATCATTCAATCATACGATATTTAATTCAACAACGGTTTTGAAGATCATTCAAGAACAATGAGCGGCTAGTCTTCTCGTGATCTACTTCGGGTAATAGGTTTTGTGTGATTAGGTTTGTGTTTGTGTTTGACTTGTGTTGGGATTGAACTTTAGAACCCGTTAAGTTCTTTGATAAGTTTAACTCGTGTTTGATTATTTAAACGATTGTTTTGGTTAATCATTATTTGAATATTATATGATATTGCACGAATCATATGGTTGTAGAGTTTTGGTTGTCAATTGAATTGGTATTGTGTATTAAGACCTATTAAGTCTTGATTATTATATCACTTAATCATTACACATATAGAATCCCCATTAAGGATTTTTCACCAAGTTGGACGAAACGATTACCGAAAGCCAAACCTTAATCCCGGAGTAGATTACTCTTTCTCATAATTATCTTCTTAATCAAGTTTACTCATTTACAATTTGTTTTCTTAGTTAATTTCTTAATCACTCCAAAAATCCAATTTTTACAGTCAAGAAGCAATAGTTTAAGTACTTTGAGAATTTAGTTAATCGTTTTACAAATCCATTTACAATACACCAACCACTAATTCCACGAGGTTCTACAACCCTACTTACCCTAACTAGTTTAAGGTGAATAGGAACACACATTTAATATCTTATTTGATTGTTACTTCGACAACGATTACGACCCTATTTAGACATGTGGTTTTATATGAAACACTTATCGTGGATTCAAACGAACCTGTTTTCCAGTCGGTTCATCCGTGTTGAGGTGGGAACAATTTGAATGATGAGCTGGTCAAAATGATATTTTGTGGGGAAAAATGATCAAAGGGATATTTTCAGATTTTTCCTTAAAACTCAATTAATTTTAAATCTGGATAAATGTAGTTTAAAGAGTTAATTATTATATTCATCTTTGATTTTGGTTTGTCTTGTAATTTCCAACCAATGTATAGTAATACATCATTGTCAAATCACTCTCCTACTACATCTTTGATAACATGTTTCAAACTTTATTAGGGTGAAAGAGGTACTAATGTCACATCCACCCTAACATAACACAAATCTATCAATTAAATCTTCTTATATCACACTAGTGTTGTCACATAACGCCACATAAAACTAGCAATTGATCGTTGTTGATCGACGGATTTGTTGAAGGGAAGACACGGTGAGCGGGTGCCAGAAACGCATGTCATATCACATGAAAAGGAGCGGCGACAATGTTGTTACAGGGCGACGCCAAAACATGTTGTTGCCTCACGGCGACCCGCCCCTTCCACCCTTATACCCATTATTTATTGTTTAAACTTTTATTTTGAATTCTTTTACAAAGGGAAATTTTAGGCGCACCGCCTTTTCCTGGAGAAAACCGACCCAAGCGGTCACGGTTAGGTCTCCCCGTGACCGCTTGGTCAGGTGTGAGACCTAACTGTCACGGTTTGCCCTAACCGTGACACTTATATCTGGAGATCCGTAGTCAATGATTGGGTATGTAATTATGGGGAATTGATTGTGCGCAGGGGGGCTATATGTCACGGTTTGGCCAAACCGTGACATATTTCTTTTATTTTTTTATTTTTTTAAGCATTAAACATTGTTTTTATTTTAATTTTATCACTGTAAACTTGAGAATGAAAAAGCGGGAAACACCGTTCGATCGGAGTTTGATTTCGTGTATCTTCCGATTGATTTCAAGTTTGTATCTATCTGAATAATATTATTATTAATTTTTATGGTGTAAATACTACATGTCTATATATATATATATATATAAGCTAAGTTTTGACGTTGATATATACGTACAGGCATGGTTTGAATGCCGGATATGCGTTTGTGAACTTTACAACATCTGAAGCAGCTTGGAAGTTACATACGTCGGTTAAAGGAAAACATTGGGATTTGTTTCAAAGCAAAAAGATTGCGGATGTTAGTCGTGCTAGAATCCAGGTACTTTATTACTTTTAGTTTTATTAACGTACTCACCTTAGTCATTAGTTAGTAAAAGTAGTGTGAGAAGGATGGTTGGGGGGAGAGGTAGGGTTGTGGCACTAGGATCTTGCACCATGGTCCGGTGGTGTGGTCTACCTTTTTCTTACGTCATCATGGTTTATTAGTCTGTACAAATGATGATTGATTATCGATTACTAGTTTCACCGATTTATCCTCAGGTTTATATACTTTTAAAATCATTAACAAACACTATTTTATGGTTTTAATCATTAACAAACGTGCGATTCAGTTCATCTTTTTTTTTTCTAATCCGCTTAATTAGTCTTTGTAATCTGTTATCTTTAATCTTGATTCAGAACGCGTTGACTTTAATCTTTGTGGAGACAAAACGCAAGCAGATTCTTTGAAAAACTGGTTATGCAGGGTCGGTTTCCCTGCTGTTGCAATTCATGGTCATATTACAAGTAATTTTTGCGTTTAATTATTTTTAAACAAGTTGGTTGTTATTTTATCACATGGTTAACCTAATCGTAAAAATCAGTTGTTATCAAACATATACAATTAACATTATCAACATTGCAAATATAAAACAAACAAACAAAGAAACACAACCAAACAAACACAACCAAACAAACACAACCAAATACAAATCATCATAACTGAAACTGCACATATATATATATATATACAACGAGTTTTTACATACAAAAAGAAATAAAATACAAACAAAATATCTATCTAATCAATCATCCCCGGATCGCTGCCCTGACCAGACCCGCCCACGCCAGATGGGCCAGCACCGTCATGGTCTAACCGCCTCGGTGGCTGTGACAACAACGGCGTACCCGAGGCGGTATAGTCCGCGACCATGTGCTGGATGACCCAGTCCATCATATCATGCAGCCTCGCGGTCGTATCCTCCAGCCTCGCTGTCGTATCATGCAGCCTCACGGTCGTATCCTCCAGCCTCGCGACCCTGTCTCGTGTGTCCTGAATCATATCAAGAACATGAGCAGGCAATCGCACGGCGTGGTACACGCGCTGGGGATGCTGGGGCGGGTCCTGGTCGTGCGGCGGGGGAATGGGCTGATCCTCCCCGCCGCCAAGGGCCTCGTGGGCGTCCTGAAGGTGGACCTCAGCCCCCGCCAGCTCGGGTGGGTCCACCAACGGCTCGGGCACCCATGCCACGACCTCCTGGTATCTGGTGAGCAGGTGCCACGTGCTGTCGGGGAACCTCCGAACTATCCTCATCCCAGTGGCAGTGCTCCGGCCGGCCACGCGCACAGGAGTCGGAGGTAGCGGGAGCTGGGACATGGCCTGTGCGTACCCCAGGCCCCAAGCGATCCGGAAACGATGTTCCCGCCCACTAACGCCCCTCGCGACTGCCGATGATAATAACTAGCAAAATAATCAGCGAGGGCGTGCGCGAGGTGGCAGTGTCGGTGTGTGAGTACACACCGAAGAAAAAAAAGGTCGGCGGCGTTGACCCTGTCGGTCCCCGCCCCACGACCAACGACGGACGTGGCGATGAGTCGGTGAATGTATCTATACAGAGGGTCCCAAACCAATTTAAGCTTTTACGAACAGAATCATAATAGCCAGGCATCTCACGGTTCAATTGCTCCGCCAATACCCCATGTTTCTGTCCATCTCCGAGAACATTTGACGCCTAACCCATTCCCATTCATTTTGCTTTCTCCCTAAAGCCACCGCGATCGCCCGAAAACCACAGTTACCATCAGGCCGCACATCTTTTATAGTCAAAACGTACCGGTGAATCCATTGGGGCAGCTGATCCTTAAACTTCATAACTTTTATCACGTCCTTTGGTTTCAATATTAAAGGAAACCCTAGGGCAGCTCCCGTAGTCGGTACATTTGAAGCAGCCTTTGCCTTATTAGAACGGTAATTGGGCATTTTAAACTGAGGGGTATAGATCTATGCCTCGCCGGGTCAGGCATAGTTTGTTGCGAGGAAGTATAGGAGCTGTGTCTAGCAGCCTCATACTGTGATGTATTGGAGTCCGCTCTTCTTTGTTGCTCCTTAATATTTGGACGACCACGTCGGTCATGACGCACCTCAGGTTCTTTAAGTTTTGACTTACTCTTAAACAAAGAGTCAAATACTTTGTTAAATAATTTTTTCTGTACTTGAGGATTGGGAGACGACATAACCTTTTGTTTCAAGTCATCAAATTTCACATCGTAGTCGGGTTCAGGCGGCGCGACGTACGCTGGCTCGACATCAAGCTTCCTCCAGTGTGGATCTACCGCATCGAGTGGAATACTTGTGACTGGATTTAAAGGTTAAATTATTAGTGAAAAATATGCAATCGTGTGACAACAGTAAAAAAATGTATTAAGAAAAATATAACCTTCTCGGACGTATATCTCCAAACGACAAGCACATGGCAAGCCCATGGACGTGAACAACTGGTGTTCACATGAACCCCCAGACTCCTGAATCATTTCCATTTTCATCAACTCTGATTCAAGGAGGCTAAGGCAAAAAGTTGATACTTTATAATGTATCTTGAAAACAATAACAGGCGACGGTCTTTTTAATTTTCACACGGACACCTCGAATGTTTTTACAATTTCAATCTCCTGACCGCGCACGAGGTCACAAACATATCCGACAAGTGTGTGCAACGTATTGTTGGTCCCTATGAGGTAACTCTTGAAGTTGGCATGTTGGCCCTCAACCTGATTAGTTGTAAATTCACCAAAGTTAAGGCGGTCGTACATCCAACAAGTAACAATTTTCTTTTGTACGGCACCAACCAATTATTCCAAATATATTCCCATACCTCTGAAAGAAATAACAAATTTTAGAAAATGAACAAATAAATTGTTAAAGTAAAAATAAATATGAAATCCTTACCACTTTTACCATCTTCATTTAACCTTTCTTCCATCTTCCTGCAATTGTAATCGTACATTGCCTCTGTGGGAGACGAACACAAGGTCTTCCACCAGTATGAAAATCCTTCCACATGTCGGTTTTGAAAGGATATTCCACCGTCTTTTGATATTCTCCCGAACGTGCCACCTGCATAGGTTTTAGTAGCACTCGGGAACACTGTGTCACACGCACTCATCAGGGCCAGGTCCCTGTCTGTGACAATAACGCGGGGCTCCACACACCCATCGAGCATATCTCTGATCTGCTCCAGTACCCATGTGAAGTTGTCTTGCCGTTCCCTCGATATAAATGCATGCACGATACAAAACGACGTCGACGTAACGCCAATAACCTGAACAAACGGAATGTTGTACATGTTGGTCTTGTACGTCGTGTCTATCAACATCACGTGCGGGAATGCGCGCCACATTTTATACGAAGTAGGATGTCAAAAGAAAACATATTCCACGGCCTTAGTAGTTGCATTCGTTCGTGTTTCATACACGAACTCTTTAGATTGTAGCAGGTTTTCAAGTTCCTGCATTGGTGTGATGCCTTCTCTCCCCTCAGCCCTAAACTTTGATGTCAGATTGTATATGTCTTGAACAACACAGACGCTGTAGGGAAACTGCTCCCTTACGGCTGAATGGATATGTCGTGGCCGCACGTGCTGCCTGTGTAATTTCTCGACAAGATCAATTTCTTCGGCGGTCATCTTCCTAAGATGCGCCTGGCCCTCCTCGTACACAACAGGATCGTGGTTGTGCATCTCGTTTCTCACCTCTAACATCCAACTGTCACTCTTTCCTACGTACTTCCCTACGAGTTTAAAGGACATCCTTTCTTTATGCTCCCAGTACGTCTACTTGTGCCAGTGAATTTTAGGTTCACCACTACGATTGCATATTAGTTCCACATCCTTTTTTCGTGACCGACCCACCACAATGACGCACCCATGCTCGCGTCCTCTCGTTTTAGCCCACTTCTCAAAGTCCTCACGAGAATCAAAATACTGAAAAAATGATAAACTAGACATAAAAACAATATATAAAACAAATAAAAAAATAAATAAACAAAAGAATAAAAACTCTTCGTACTTGATTGGTTTTATAAGAAACCGTAGCCTTTCTTATCCGGTCCTCATCCCCATCATGCTCCGCGGTGTCCCCATGGTTTTCTTTGAGGTGAACCGAACCGTCACTCTCATCTGTGTCATTCCCATTAAAAGTATCCGACACATGTGTAATTTCTAGTTCTGACTGGTATGGGGGATGTCGGTAATCCAGCTCTGTTTGTGAGTGGTACGTGTTCGGGGCATGCCCGTAAGAATTGAAAGGGGATATCTGTACCCTTCACCGTAACTTGTCGGTCCAAATAAAGAGTTGTATGCATCTTGAGCAAATGTGTTCGACGGGTTGGTTTCCTCCTCCCCCCCACGGAGGGTGACTCCCGTATACGTAATATTCCTAAAAAAAATAATGGTTAGATATTTCAAATAATAAGTTATAATAAAACATATACTAGTTCAACCTGTTCGAATCTTCGATATGTGGCACCTCATTCAAATCTGGAAGCTTCGGCTTTTGATAATGATCTCCCGAACCCGACATTGTTTTCGAATTAACGCGTTTTTGGAATGACGAAGGCTGAAAATCTCGAGTGTTGGATGAATGAAAGCTCAAAATCCAAAGTCGATTAAAAACTGAAAATTTGGATTATGAAATTGCGAAACGGAAGTTAGAAATGGATATGCCGATTGTTCGAAGTTGAAAGGTATTTAAGGTCAAATTCTGGTGCACAAACCGTCACGGTTTGGCCTCCACGTGACGTTTTGTGCCGCGAATCCCGGCCTTTTGTCAAAATCACGTCTACGTCGTACCTTAAACTGAGACCTTGTACTCTAGAGGTCACGGTTTGGCCTCCACGTGACGGTTTGGTGACCGCTTTTCAACTTTACCAGTCATTTTATCGTTTTATTGTCACGAGGTCACGGGACTACCATCCCAAACCGTGACAGCAAGCCCATGCTGTCACGTGGAGTACTACCCCAAACCATGACAGCAAGCCCATGCGGTCACGGTTAGGTGCCAAAATGTGACCGCTAGGCCTAACCGTGACCGTTTGAACCGGCCCACCGCCAAAAACCCATACGGTGTCCCCGTTAGGACCCTTTACAAATAATGTATCTCTTATAAAATTGCTATTGTTTTATTTCTCGAAATTATTAGATGTCGACCATTTTGGAAATTTAATAATGCCTATTTACTATGACTGGCTCCTCCACATGATTGTATATGATTAATGTTGCACCATCCAGTGGTCCTTTCAATTTTGGCAACTTTCAATTTGAAAAGTCAACCAAATCCAAAAAAAGGTTTTACAATTGTTTAATAATAAAATTTAATCGCCATTTATTATCCTATGTTCTATTTGTTTTTATAAATTAAATATCAAATAAACATCAAACCTTATTTAAAAAAAACATACGTACAAGCCCCTAGTTTTATCAAAAGTATTACTACCCCACTAATATTATAACATAAATAAGGCCTACAATCATATACGAAAACATCTACTCTTAAAATGTATTGGTATAAATAGGCATTATATATCTTCATCCAATATATCAAAACACTTGTCACTGGTAGCTATGGCTCCTTTATCTTCTTCCTTTTCATTCATCCTCTTCTTCTTCATCTTCCGATCATTCTCCGTCTCCGACGCCGTTGTTCCGGCCAACGAAACCTTTCGCTACGTCAACGAAGGCGACTTCGGAATCTACGACTCCGAATACGCACCGACATACCGCCCACTTCCGCAATTCACCACCCCCTTCCAGCTCTGTTTCTACAACACCACCCCAAACGCGTACACACTCGCTCTCCGCATGGGGACGAGGCGCGACCGGACCGTCATGCCATGGGTCTGGGAAGCCAATCGAGGCAAACCGGTCCGCGAAAACGCAACCTTATCCTTAGGCTCGGACGGAAACCTCGTCCTCGCGGAAGCAGATGGTCAGATAGTATGGCAAACCAACACCGCCAATAAAGGCGTTGTTGGTTTCGCCATACTATCTAACGGAAACGTCGTGCTCCGTGACTCAACAAATAGCTTTGTCTGGCAAAGCTTTGACTCTCCTACAGACACTCTTTTGGTGGGCCAGACTCTCAGAGTGAAAGGTGGGCCCACCAAGCTGGTCAGCAGGGAGTCGATCAGTAACAACAATAACGGAGCTTATAGCTTCGTTATTGAGCCTAAAAGATTGGCTTTGTATTACAAGAATAATATGCGTTACTGGTCAACTACTTTCACCGATCTATACACACAAAATTTGAATATTGTAAACGCAACATAGATATTGCGGAAACTGAATATGAAGAAAACAATTTTCACACACTCAGGTGTGGACTTGATAAACCAAGTGTTACTGTATACCCTTCTTTAGATTTGGGTACAGTTCGGTACAATAGCTCGTTATCGTATCTTCGATTGGGGATCGACGGGAACCTAAGGCTATTCACCTACCGCGCGAATGTGCGGGGGAACGCGTGGAGCTTGTTGTACACTTTGTTCGATAGGCGTATGAACGAGAACGGGATGATTTTCGAAGACGAGTGTCAGCTACCGAATAGGTGTGGGAAGTTTGGGCTTTGTGAGGATAGTCAGTGTGTCGGATGCCCCACGCCAACGGGTGTGTTTGCGTGGAGCAAAGATTGCGACACGAAGTCACCGGTTGTAACACGAGTGGGTTTAGATATTATGAGCTAAAAGGGGTGGATCATTTCACGGTTAAGTATACGGCCGGGAGTGGACCGGTGAAACAGCGCGATTGTGAGAGCAAATGCACGAAGGATTGTAAGTGTATGGGTTACTTTTATCATACGGATAACTCAAGGTGTTGGATCGCTTACGAGTTGAAAACGTTGACGAGGGTGGGGAACTCAACTCATTTGGCGTACATCAAAACGCCTGTTCGCTAGACCAGGTTTTGCTAGAAACCCGAAATAAAAAAGGTTAAAGATGAAAAGAAAAGAAAGTGTTTGGTTTTAAACCTTTTCTATGTGTGTGATTGTTTTGTATTTATAAGATGCTATTGAGTTATAAAAAGAGAATAAATAAATATAATGCACCTTAACAAACTGTCTCTTTCTAAGCAACGTACTAATCAAATAATAGTGCAAAACAACGTGGCTTCTAAAATCCGCATAATAAGGTGGTTTATGCGGATCTTTCTTTTATTCTTTGCATTTTTTTATTAGAGTGAGATTATTCTATAAAGTGTATTTTTGCTATAAAGTGTGAGAAGACATAATGAGACTAAAAAAATCACAAAAAATTATATCTCACAATCTAAATCGAATTTTAAAAAACATTTCGGAGCCTTTGTTCATCTCGTTGTCCTCTTTCAGAAAAACAAACAATATAATTTTTTCATTGTGTCATTATATGACACAATGACGTCATTGTGTCTTTTATATTGACACAATAACGTCATTGTGTCTTTTATATTGACACAATGACGTCATTGTGTCTTTCATAATGACACAATGAAATTATTGTGTCTTTCATAAATGACACAATAAAAAAACGTTAATTTTTTTATTTTTTTTATTTTTTCGTTTATTTTTTTTTCTTATTGAGGACGACTAGGGGAACAAAAGCTCCGAATTACTTTTTTGAAATCGTTTTTGATTGTCAGATTTATTCTTTTATATCTTTTTTTGACTTATTGTGTATTCTCACACTTTGTAGGAAAAATACACTCTGTATTTGAACTTTTTTTTTCCATTAAACGTATATGTGAAAAGTTCAAAGATGTCCACAAGTTTTAGATCTAGTAATAAATAAAATAAAATGTACTTATCTGATAGGTCCTTATCCAATTGAATGTGTGTTTAAGTTTGTGGCCTACCTTTAATTTGAAAGACCAAGGCTACAGACCGGCAACCAAAAGAGTTCGGGGAATTCCGATCTGGGGTGGGAACACGACTCTCTGGTCCCGGTGACAAAATTGAGGCCCCGACCTAGTGAAATATCTGCGGACATCACTGTTAACTGTTGCTACACGAATCCTAATCAAGGGATTAAGACCGGGGAGCAGTGCAAGAATGGGGTGGACACCAAGGATTGAGCCGGAACTTGGCCTCGATGGGATGCGGCTGAGCTTTACTTCGTCTGAACTGGGTTTTGACTGGGCAGCACTTCGAACGGACTTGGGCTTATGTTGAGATGGACTTCGTCTGAACAGGATATCTGCGAGACAAGAACAACACCGTAAGCCTCGCCACGGGCAGAAGGGATTTCTCCCCGTGACCAACCTCCGGTGTGAGAATAAGTTTCTGGATGAGATGTATAAGGATAAGTATAAGTGTAGTGAGTTAGGATGATGGTGGTTTGGAACATACCTGAGCCTTTGTATTTATAGTGACTTACATGTGTCAAATTCCTTCATGCAAATCTATTTCGAGACATCTGAAGTTTAGACATTCAGACTGAGATTTCTTGGTCACTGGGTTGTTTTCCATTTTGGTGCAAAGGTTTTTCTACTTAACATTAATGCACTTTGTCCCCTATAGTTGACACGCATTTCATTGGCTCTGCATGGGCACCCTGCTGAGTCTGTTTCCTTCAGGATTTGTCTTCTAGTCTTTGTCTTCTTCTGCTTCTGATTGTGTTCCTGAAGCAGCCAATGACCTTCTCTATGCATTTATCGAATTCTTGACGTTTCTTGATGTTGATTTCTTGGACGATTTCTTAAGTATTGAATTATCTCGACTGGAAATCCTGAAACGTACGAGGGTTGGGCTTCTTTGTGTTGGGCCGCGGCTGGAAAGCTTCGAAAGGGGGTGGGCCGCGGCTGGAAGGCTTCGAAAGGGGGTGGGCCGCGGCTGGAAGGCTTCGAAAGGGGGTGGGCCGCGGCTGGAAGGCTTCGAAAGGGGGTGGGCCGCGGCTGGAAGGTTTCGAAAGGTGGTGGGCCGCGGCTGGCCTTCAGCTGTTCGCGACTTCTTGTTCTTGACATGCGAGGCTTTTTGGGAACATCCCCTTGTGTCGCGGTTTGAGGCTACTGGATGCACCGCTTGCTGGCCTTGCTCGTTTTCTTCTGGGCCGTGGCTGGGGTTCTGAGGCACCCGCGGCTGGGCCGCGGCTGGGGCCTTATGCCCATGCTAACGTTGGCCGCAATTGAAGTTTCGAGACACCCGCGGCTGGGCCGCGGCTTTGCGTACCCGTATTGGCTCCTTCCTTGCCTTGATCGGGTGATACCTGACAATCGAATCCGGGTGGTACCCCATCATGTCCCCCCAGTCCAATGTTATGGTTTTATACCATGATGTTGGAATAACACCCATATTTATGTCACTTCATAGGTTGTCAAACTAGTCATTCTACCCTTGTTACATCAAGCCACCCTAGTGTCTTGTAGGTCGGTTAATAGGTTTAGCTAGCCATCATGGAAGACACCTCCATGTCTCCTTGTCTCCTCTTCTTTTCCCTATATAAACCACTTTTTCATATCATTTTTCATTCATTCTTGGAAGACTTTGATTTCTTTCTCTCTCAAGGTAAGTCTTGCTTCCTCTCTCTCTTTTGTCGTTTAATATGGAGGGTAGGAGCGACATGCGTTCGCAAACGTCGGTGATCACGCAAGATTACCTAAATAATTTTGCGAACCAATATGGCATTAGTCAAGAACTCGTGCCGGTGGTTCCACCGTCTGACGCAACGGTGCTGGATGCGCCTTCCGGCACCATAGCTTTGTATACTGCCTTCTTCACTTTTAGTAACTTTCGAGTGCCCGTTAGTCGCTTTCTGTGCCTTATTTTGAAGTATTATTCAGTGCACTTGGCTCAGATTGTACCTTTAGGTTTGATAAAAGTTTACCATTTTGAGATTAACTGTCGTGCCCTTGGGTTAGATCCTAGCGTAAACTTGTTTAGGGCCTTCTATAAGCTTACCCGGGTAGGTGATTGGGTTACATTTGAGAAGAGAAAATCTCCGCGGCCAGCTATGGCGTTGCGCCCGTTTACTAGTTTGAAGCATTGGAAAGATCATTTCTTTTTTCTTTCCGGTCGGATTGTGCCTTTTGAGATGAACTGGCTTGGTATGGATGAGGATATTAAGGACCCTCTTCCGAAGAAGGGTGAGTATGACATCGCTGCGTTCAATGCTTTAAAGGCTGAGCCGACCACACTTCGTTCTTATTCCGAGCACTTTCTCGTGATGGCCGGGATCAGCCGTATATGGCCAGACGCGAGTCTTTATCCCTATATGACTTGTCGGGGGGAGCGTAAGTTCTCGCTTTTATCATTTTTATGTTTCCGCATTTTTGGCTAATCATTGATATATTGTTATCCTTTTTCAGGTATGGGTTTGTTCGACCGCATGCAGTTGTCTGCCACGACGGACGTTACCGAGGAGGTCGAGTTTCCTCCTCACGAAGCTTGCCCTTTTCTTGACACGACTGCTAATTCGTGGTTCAGCCGGGGGAACGCTTGCCAGCTTCTTCCTCCGGACACCGAAGTACCGATAATCGTCGCCCGCCGGCGAAACGACAAAATGCCGCAAGTCGTGGAGCAAAGGTCGTAATGGGCCTTTCGGCCACTTCTGGAGGTGCGGCGGCTGCCACGGGCGCGGCTGGTGCCGGGGCCGTCGTTTCAGTCGCGACGGGGTTTGGGGCGCCCGCCGGCGGTTCTTTTTCTGGTTCGGTTGGGAAATCTCACGCTGCTACTTCCGCGGGTGCTTCCTCGGGAGATACTGACATTGATCCTTCTGAACAATTCGCTCCGTATTGGGATCTAACGAATGGGTCTCTGTTTGACGATCCCGAGTCTTGCAAAGACTTCATGTTTAATGCCCGTACACCGGCCGAGTTTTATCGTGGCGGTGGTTTGAAAAATAGAGAATTGTCCGATGCTGGTTGTTCGTCGGTGGTGAATAGCCTCTTTTCTTTTGTTGAAATTCATAATCGTTGGGCAGACGGTGTAAGGGAAAATCGCGATCTCAGAAGGAAGACGACGCGCCTTGAGGATGATAATGCGTCGTTGAAGCTTCGATGCGACTTTCTTGAGAAGGAAAAGGAGAAAGTTACCCTTAGCCTCAGCGAAACTCAAGAGGACCTCTGCGTTCAGTCTGCCGCCGTGAAGCGCCTGACATCCGACCTGAGAGGCGTCAAAAGTGCCTCGGAGGATCAGATTTCTCAGCTGCAGGGGGAAAACGCACGACTTCAAGCCGAGAGGAACTGGCTTGTCTCGGATGGGATGGGTTTAGCTTTTAACAAGGTTCGCGACAGTGATGAATTTCTCAACATGTTGGCAAGGATTAACAGTCTTTCGGATAAGGTTGGGTATAACGCAGGTGAGGTTTTATTTTACGTTGCGCTTATGAAATAAGTGTTTATGATTAGAATACTAACGTGTAGATTGGCGTATTTTGAGGTGTTCGTGATGGTGCTCGACTTGCTGCAGCAGGAAAACGACCTGAAGATGCACCGAAGTATAATAAAGATGCTCTGGAGGAATTACGCCAGCTTTCAAAAGAGTTTGACGAAGCTTCTTTTCCTATGTCTGGATCCATTGCTGCTCTTGCTTCCTCTGATCTTGATGCTATCAAGGCCTTTCTTGCCTCGTCATAATGTAGGATTTACTTCTGTTTTTATTAGTAGCCTTTTGTTGGCTTAAACTAGCTTTGCTTTGTCGTGATGTTGTCTTGGATGCTATGGTAGTCTTTTTCACCAGTTTATGGTTGTACCTAACCAAACTTGTATGCTTCGAAGTATGATTTGCTTATTGTCTTATTAATCCTTGTCTTGTGTTGAGTGTTTGTTTTTGCTATTCTTAATGTGTATGAAATGAAATTTGACCTGAGTGATATAAATTGACGTAATCCCTTGGACTATGGCCGCCCCTTTTTATGGGGGTTAGACCGCGATAGCTTATCTGAATTTCTGGACTGAGTGTTATCGGGTTGCCATGTTGATCTCTCAAGCTTGGTTTCTTGCTTGATCATTATCGAGTGACTATATTGATTCCCCCCATCCTGGTTACTTGCTTGGATCAACCCGAGCATTATTGGGTTATTGCATTGACTTCTCAAGCTTGGTTACCTGCTTGAGCCAACCCGAGTGTTATCGGGTTGCTACATTGATTTCCCAAACTTGGTTACTTGTTTGATCTAACCCGAGTATTATCGGGTTATTGTATTGATTTCCCAAGCTTGGTTGCTTGCTTGGGCCAACCCGAGTATTATGGGGTTGTTATATTGATTTCTCGAGCTTGATTACTTGCTTGAGCCAACCCGAGCGTTATCGGGGTTATTATATTGATTTCTCAAGCTTGGTTACTTGCTTGAGCCGACCCGAGTGTTATCGGTTATTATATTGACTTCTCCAACTTGGTTACTTTCTTGATCTAACCCGAGTATTATCGGGTTATCGTATCGATTTCCCAAGCTTGGTTACTTGCTTGGGCCAACCCGAGTATTATGGGGTTGTTATATTGATTTCTCAAGTTTGGTTTTTCACTTGAATTTTGTTATCATAAGTTATAATACACAAGTGCTTAGATGTAATTGCTGGTGTTCGTTTACACCTTCTTTTTGAAAATTGAATTACATCGGTTACATACTGGTTACCTATGATTACATGTAGCATTTGCGGAGCTGCGCTCCATTCCACGTGCGTGGTACCTCTCTACCATCTAAACATCTGAGCCTGTACGCCCCATTCCTTCCAACATCTATCACTTGATATGGGCCTTCCCACCTTGGCCCCAACTTCCCTTGAGCTTGGACTCTGCTGGCTTCATTGCTTCGTAAGACGAATTCTCCCTCTTTGAACTCTTGCCTTTTCACACGAGAGTTGTAGTATTGCTCTATCTTTTTCTTGTATTTTGCTTCTCGTATGGCAGCTGTCATCCTTCGTTCCTCCAACAGATTTAGATTAGATCGCAGCTCCTCTTCATTATTTATTTCCATGCTTCTGTGACTCGAATTGTTGGTAAGCCTATCTCCACTGGTATTATAGCCTCTGATCCGTACGTTAAGCTGAAGGGCGTTTCTCCATGGCTTGTTTTTGGCATTGTCCTATGAGCCCAGAGGACACTTGGTAACTCTTCCACCCAATTGCTTCCTTCGAAATCTAGTCGGGTTTTTATGCCCTCTACTATGCTTCTGTTGACTCTTTCTACCTGTCCATTGCCCTGCGGATGTGCGACCGAAGTTAAGATTTGTTGGATCTTCAGCTCGTCACACCAACCTTTGAATGGATTTTCTGCGAACTGTTTGCCATTATCGTCACTATGAACAATGGGAGCCCGAAACGACAGATGATATGTTCCCATACGAACTTCTTCACTTGCAGCCCTGTTATGGATGCCAGGGCTTAGCTTCGACCCACTTGGTAAAGTAGTCAACGGCTACTAGCAGGAATTTCACCCTTCCCACGGACTCCGGGAAAGGTCCCACAATGTCCATGGCCCATTTTTGAAAAGGCCATGCGGCATTAACTGGGATCATGTCATTCTTCGGCCGAAAACACATTGGCGCGTGTCTTTGGCAGCTGTCACACTTCCTGATTTCTTCCACGGCACTCTGGTGCATCCCCGGCCAATAATACCCTGCACTCATTGCTTTAGCTACCACCATCCTTGGCCCTGCATGTATTCCACATATTCCTTCGTGTATCTCGTGTATCACATACGTGGCCTGCTCCTTGGTTAAGCACCTTAAAGACGGCCCCAGGTATGACCTCCGGTATAAAATTCCCTGCTGTATTTCATAGTGCAAGGCCCTCGCCTGTATTGCTCGTGCTTCCCCTTTCTCTGCTGGTAGAACTCCTTCCGTCAAAAATCTGACTATCGGAGTCATCCATCCGTCCTCTTCTCTTGTTTCAACTGACGATACTTCTGGTTCTTCGATGGAAGACCTTTGCAACACCTCCACCTTAACCTCCTTTGCAAGATGGCTAAATGATACTGAAGCCAACTTACTCAATGCATCGGCTTTTTTGTTTTTACTTCGTGGGATGTGCGAGATGTCACACTTCTCGAAACTGCTCATTATTTGTTTTGCCTTATCTAAATATCTCTTCATGGTGTCTTCCTTGGCATCGTAGGATCCGTTAATCTGGTTGGCCACTAGTAGTGAGTCCACGTGGGCGTGCAATTTCTTAATACCCATTTGCTTGGCTAGCCTTAATCCGGCTATTAAGGCCTCGTATTCTGCCTCATTGTTTGAACTCTTGAACGCCAACCTTAAAGCATAGGTTAATTCCTCCATGTTAGGACCTACTAGGATCAAGCCTGCCCCGGAACCCTCGTCATTTGATGCGCCGTCTGTGTGCAGACACCACTCTTCAGGTGGGAGCTCTCCCTCCTGCATGTTAGGTGCGTCTTCCTCTTCCTCATGAGGTATTTCCGCCAGAAAATCAGCCACCACCTGTCCCTTGAATGCCACTCTCGGTTTGTATTCAATCCCAAAGGCTCCGAGTTCGATTGCCCATTTTGCTAGCCTCCCTGAAATCTCGGGTCTCCTCAAAACCTGTTGTATTGGGTGTCCGGTTCTCACCTCGATTAGGTGAGCTTGAAAGTAACGCCTTAGTCTCCGAGACGCATGCACCAGGGAGAGCGTGAGTTTTTCCATAGGCGAGTACCGAGTCTCCGGGTCTTTCAATGCCCTACTGACGAAGTATATCGGTGTTTGTTCTCCTTCTCGCTCCGTCATCAGCACGGCGCTTACTGCGCCCTTACTGGCCGACAAGTACATCACCAGCTTTTCCTTTGGGAAAGGCGCTACCAGTCTTGGTAGGTTGCTAAGGTACCTCTTCATCTCCTGGAATGCCTCCTCTGCCTCCTTCGTCCATAAAAAGTCTTTCTTTCTTAGGCAATTCCGTAGGGTGGTTATAAATGGTAGGGCGCGCTCGGCGTGTTTTGATAAGAATCTATTAAGGGCCACTAATCTTCCATTCAACGTTTGCACGTCTTTTACCGACCGGGGAGACGGCATGTTCAGTACTGCTGCAATCTTCTCTGGGTTGGCTTCCAAGCCATCCTTTGTTACAATTACGCCTAAAAACTTTCCTTCTTCCACCCGAATGAGCATTTCTTCGGATTCAGCTTCATGTTTATCGCCCGTAGGGTATTGAATGTTTCGGCGATGTCTTCGAGCAACGCATTCTCGTCACGACTTTTGATGACGACGTCGTCTACATATACCTCGATGTTTCTACCAATCTGTGACTTGAATGCCTTGTCCATTAAGCGTTGATAAGTGGCACCGGCGTTCTTTAATCCGAATGGCATTTTTGTGAAGCAGAAAATGCCGACGTCCGTGTAAAATGCTGTCTTGTCTTCGTCTTCCGGTGCCATTTTGACCTGATGGTATCCTTTGTATGCGTCCAAGAAACATTTTAATGGAAAACTCGACAGCGAGTCTACCTTCAAGTCGATTTCTGGAAGGGGATAGCAATCCTTTGGACAGGCGTTGTTGAGATCTTTAAAGTCAATGCACATCCTCCAGCTACCATCACCTTTCTTTACCATTACTGGGTTGGCCACCCAGGTCTGATATCGGACTTCCCTTATAATACCTGCTTGCAGTAGCTTCTTGACTTCTTCTATCACAGCCTGACTCCGCTCCTGCCCCATATGGCGGCGCTTCTGAGCCACAGGTTCCTTCGATAAATACGTTTTTAACTTGTGTTCTGCGATATCTCGGGGAACTCCTTCCATGTCGGAGGGTTGCCAAGCAAAGACATCTAAGTTGTTTCGCAAGAGATGGTAGAGTCGATCTTTAGCCGCGTCACTTAGCTGCCCTCCTATTACGATTTTTTGTTCTGGGTATTTTGGGTTGACCACCCATTTTTCTTGAGTTGGGCATAGATCTTCCTCCTCCTGGGAAGCAGTTTCCGATTCCACTGCTTTTACCTCTTTGCACTCCCTACTAGAATACATTGTCACCACTCCAGTAGGGTTGGAAATTTGATTGCTGCGTGCACCGTGGATATCACCGCTCCCAAGGTGCACAGCCCTGGTCTTCCCAGTATGACATTGTGTGATGATTCCGACCGTACCACGAGAAACGTCATTACAACTTCCCGCCATCCTGAATGGTTTCCAATAACAACCGGGAGCTGGATCTGTCCCAGTGGCTGGACTACCTCCCCGGTGAAACCCGTGAGCATGTGAGTTTTGGTGTCGAGGCCTCTTCTTACTTCTTCATCTAGCTGCAAAAAGCAATGTTCATACATAATTTCCGAGCTACTTCCGCTATCGACATACACGCGATGCACCTGATGTCCTGCTATCACAGCCGATACCGTGACAGGCCCGTTGGCGAAACTTCCTCCATGTATCGGAGGGAAAGAGATTTCTTGTGCCATCCAGGGCTCCATGTGATCAGATTGCCTCTTCCCTTTGTTGCTGACGAGCCGGACCATGAATATTTCTTTCCTCTTTTCTCCGGGTTACGGCGTCTTCTTCAGCTCCCTCAAAAGATGAGCCAGCTTTCCTGTCTTTATGGCAAGTTCGATCTGCCGTTTTAATGAGAAGCAATTGTCTGTCATGTGCCCGTTCTCCTTGTGAAACTCACAGTACTTGCCTGTATCCCTCTTTACTCCAGGTTTTAGCGGAGCTGGCTTGGTGAAGTTGACATTTTCTGTGGCGAGAATCTCGCTTGGTGTTTTGGTTAGTGGTGGGAGCGTTACGTTGGGACCTTGTGGAGTTTTGGTTAATGTTGCGAAACGAGGTTGGAAGGTAGGACTTCGCTGAGTGAAACGCGGTTGGAACTGCGGTTTTTCCCATGATCGTGAACCTCCCGATCTTTTCTGCTGCTCCCAGGTGGATGGCATGGGCTTCTTTGAAGTTCTATCTTTCAGCTGTTCGCAGGCCTTTTTTCCTCTAACGAATGCTTTTGCTCTTTCCAGCATTTCGTCCACCGTCTTTGGGAGATGTTCATGGAATCTTTCTACCAACTGATCGTTTCTCACACCGTGAATAAATGCTGAAATTCGGATTGTTTCCCCAGCTCCTCTGACTTGCATGCTTTCTTTCGAGTATCTCGTGATAAAGTTCTCGATGGACTCGCCATCTCCTCTCTTGATGTTATGCAGCTCTGTCGGGTCCTTGGCAGATAACCTTTGCTGGCTGAAGTTCCTCAGGAAGTCGCCCTCCAATTCTTCAAAGCTACCTATGCCTCCGACGGGGAGGCTGTCAAACCATACCCTCGCAGCACCAGTTAGCGTTTGGGCAAACATGTGACACCACACAGGGACGGACCATTGTTCTACTTCGACGGCTCCGACGAAGATGGCCAGGTGATCATCCGGGTCTCCTAGACCATTGTACTTGCCTACGTTGGACGGCATCTTAAGTTTCGGAGGAAAGGTGAATTCCGCTATTCTGGGTACGAACTTGGACCTGGCTCGTGCGGTTGATGGGCGATACGGCTTACTGAAATCGTCGTCCTCTGCGATCCTACCCCCCGTTCTGGTTGCGTTTTGCTTTGCTCTTGCTTCGTCTTCAACGTTTATTACTGTCTTGCCTTGGACACCTTCCTCCTCCTCCTGGTTCTTCGGAGTGTCTTCATATTCCAGACGTGTCCGGACATCTTTCAACCGTCTTTCTCTTTCTTCCTGCTCCAACAGGGAGAGGATCTGTTCCCGGTTTTTGCTAACGAAGTCCGGGGTGATGACAATGTTGTCATCATTATTTCCCCTCGGGGTGGTGCCTAGTGCCGATGTAGTGGTGTGGGGATTTTCATCAGGGTTTGTGTTTTTATGATGAGGGGTTCCTGGACCTGAATCCATGGTGGTTGGTTTTTTTGACTCGACTGGGTCCCACGGATGGCGCCAAATGTTGCTACACGAATCCTAATCAAGGGATTAAGACCGGGGAGCAGTGCAAGAATGGGGTGGACACCAAGGATTGAGCCGGAACTTGGCCTCGATGGGATGCGGCTGAGCTTTACTTCGTCTGAACTGGGTTTTGACTGGGCAGCACTTCGAACGGACTTGGGCTTATGTTGAGATGGACTTCGTCTGAACAGGATATCTGCGAGACAAGAACAACACCGTAAGCCTCGCCACGGGCAGAAGGGATTTCTCCCCGTGACCAACCTCCGGTGTGAGAATAAGTTTCTGGATGAGATGTATAAGGATAAGTATAAGTGTAGTGAGTTAGGATGATGGTGGTTTGGAACATACCTGAGCCTTTGTATTTATAGTGACTTACATGTGTCAAATTCCTTCATGCAAATCTATTTCGAGACATCTGAAGTTTAGACATTCAGACTGAGATTTCTTGGTCACTGGGTTGTTTTCCATTTTGGTGCAAAGGTTTTTCTACTTAACATTAATGCACTTTGTCCCCTATAGTTGACACGCATTTCATTGGCTCTGCATGGGCACCCTGCTGAGTCTGTTTCCTTCAGGATTTGTCTTCTAGTCTTTGTCTTCTTCTGCTTCTGATTGTGTTCCTGAAGCAGCCAATGACCTTGTCTATGCATTTATCGAATTCTTGACGTTTCTTGATGTTGATTTCTTGGACGATTTCTTAAGTATTGAATTATCTCGACTGGAAATCCTGAAACGTACGAGGGTTGGGCTTCTTTGTGTTGGGCCGCGGCTGGAAAGCTTCGAAAGGGGGTGGGCCGCGGCTGGAAGGCTTCGAAAGGGGTGGGCCGCGGCTGGAAGGCTTCGAAAGGGGGTGGGCCGCGGCTGGAAGGCTTCGAAAGGGGGTGGGCCGCGGCTGGAAGGTTTCGAAAGGTGGTGGGCCGCGGCTGGCCTTCAGCTGTTCGCGACTTCTTGTTCTTGACATGCGAGGCTTTTTGGGAACATCCCCTTGTGTCGCGGTTTGAGGCTACTGGATGCACCGCTTGCTGGCCTTGCTCGTTTTCTTCTGGGCCGTGGCTGGGGTTCTGAGGCACCCGCGGCTGGGCCGCGGCTGGGGCCTTATGCCCATGCTAACGTTGGCCGCAATTGAAGTTTCGAGACACCCGCGGCTGGGCCGCGGCTTTGCGTACCCGTATTGGCTCCTTCCTTGCCTTGATCGGGTGATACCTGACAATCGAATCCGGGTGGTACCCCATCATTAACTTTGTCTTGTTTTTATTGTTCAAACAAGAAATTTGGACGACTTCTTGTAAAACCGGGAAAGCATAGGATAACTGAAAAAAAAATAAAAAAAAAATGACATGTCGATAACATGTCACTCGAGAAAAAATCTAAGGAAATGAGAAAAGCGGGACGATCCTATGGCGTGAAAAGGGCATACTAAGAAAAAACGTGAAAAGGTACCACCACAAACAAACTGATGTTACAAAGCTTAAGTGTTAGAGAGGAGGGAGTTATTCTAGTTTCCCCGAGTTGTTATGTCATATTTTTTTTTATAAATTTTTAAAATTTTCTGTTTTAAAGGGCATCCTATTTTTTCATTGCCACCACATTCTTCATGTGTTACATGGGGTGGTATAATACAACTTCCAACCCATAAAAGATATTGGCCGATCGCCATAAAATTTAACCAGCTTTTGGGTGTCATCTGGTTTAGGGATGGTATACCTGGGCCGGGCCAGCTTTCCCCTACCCTCTCTCGAGCTCGACACCTTGTACTCTAATATCAAATGCATCCAATTAATTTTTCTATTAATAAGGGTAAAAGAGATTCAATAAATCATGATTTAATACTATAGTAAAAAATTAGATTTTAATAATCTTGAGTATCGTCTATTGGCTGATAATAATCAATACTATTAATTTAAACGGTTAACTGTTCGAGTAACATAATTATCGTATATTCACACTCGATTTGTATTTGTTTCTTGTTCAAATTCTCTTGTATGTTTTTTTAACTTTCGTTTCTAATCACTATTGTGAGTGAAACCGGTTGAAAATTAAATGTTAATATTTTATAATTATGTTATCAGGATTGCTGTTTGTAGCAAAAGTGAAAATTAAAAGTGATATTGATCAAAATATTAGTTTGTATTATTCTCGATCAATAGTCAACAATTTAAGTTTTTAAAATTCAGTTTACCTATCATATTTGATAAACGTAGAGTTGTTCTCAATGGTCAAAAAATCTTTACCTGCGTGTATTACTCACAAAATCTTCTTTTCTTTTCATCAAATCCTCATATGATTTTCTTAGTTTGACTTGTTTTTAAAAACTTACATTTATACAAAAAATTTACACAAAGGCTTAAAGCATGATGTCTATCTTACCTATCTTGACATCTCTTCCTTTCCTATTGAACTTAAACTAGCTCCAACTTGTCAAAACATTGAGTTTACCGGCACTAAATAGGTTATAAAGCAATTTCACTTTACCCAACAAATTTAAATTAGCACACTTCGCTCTATTTCACTGTCTCCCTTTATCTCTTGATCATTTCATCATATTTATCATCCCACCATATTTCAAGCTTCTTTTCTACCAATCAAGAGTGTTCCAAGTGGCATAAGTGAAGACTAGCGTTTGGTTGGAATGAATGGAATGAAATGAAATGGAATTGAGAAACTAGTATAATTTTCAAGGAAAATTATATTTGAATGGGTAATGAAATATAAAACCCAAAGGAATGTTTCATCTTAAATTCCCTTGGTTGTGTGATTTCAAAATCCTTCCACCTAGAGAGGGAATTTGAAATCCCACAACCAAGGGAATTTGAGGTGAAACATTACATTGGGTTTTACATTTCATTACCCACTCAAACATAATGTTACTTGAAAATTATACTAGTTTCTCAATTTCATTCCATTCCTTCCAACCAGACGCTCCCCTTGCTTGTTTTTAGTGATTTTTGAAGTGTTCAAGCAACCTACAACAACCTATCCATCTTTCCTTGCTTGTTTTTAGTGAGACAATCTATTCTTGTTTATATATACTAGTGGGCATTACCCGCGCGTTGACCGGCTTGTCGCGTGCACTAGTCAAAGATAGTATTTGTATAGTTCCTTAGTACCAAAACTATGTAGCAAATGGTAAGAAGGGTGTCGAATCACAAGGAGTATGTGGTTTGTGTTTAGACTTGAATTGGACTATCGAGTTAATTATGAAGCTTGCTATTTTGTTTATAAAAGCTTGATATGTTTACTTGAAATGGTGTTGAAACTTTGTCCAACACAAAGAAATGAACAAAACACAAAGGTTACTTAAAAATGATTAATAAAACTTGAGAACTTAGAACAATGGTTAACAAAACTAAGTTTAATAACAAGGTTCACCCCCGGTTGATATCCTAAGGTTATGGTTCTACCAATCCAACTAACTTGCATCAAAGGTATGATTTATGCTAATGAGTTCATCGTTACAAGGTTTAGGTGTCAAGAATTGTCAACGTTAACACGGACAATAATACACTTCATTACACAAGAACATTCAAACTCTACATATGCATAGCACACATGAACAACTTCATTTCTCAAAGACAAATTTCATAATCATTCATTCAATTTGGGAATTCAAGTTAAGCTCAAAGTACTAGCATAAATGTTTCAAGCAATCAAATACAAAACACAAGGATGCAATCTAGTTTTCAAATGTTAACAAACCATAGTCATACAATATGCAAACCGGGGGAAAACCCAAAGAAGATTAGCCTCTCATGTTGTTTGAGGCTTGGATTCCGGGTGATGATCTTGTTTGTAATTCCATATCACTTTGATGTTGCTTGCCTTTGTTGATGATGAAAAGCTCCAATTGTAAAAGTTTCTTCCTAGAACTTCCTGGATGGTTGTTGATGATATGAAGATGAATGTTTTTGATGAAGATGATTATTGGAGAGATATAATGGATGTTCTTCTTGGAGACAAAACAAAAAAGAGTGGATGATGGAATGATGTTGGCTCCCCCTTTTCCTCATTTCCCTCCCCATTATATGCCCTTTTGAGCTGCCAAATGAGAATTCCCGTTTAAACAAGTCAAGTGAAACAAGTGGGAATTAAAAATCCGACAGGACAAACGGAGGGGCGTCGGCGACGGGCTAACAGGGCGTCGGCGACGGGCTCTAGAAACATCATTTTTTTCCTCTTGTTTGTTTCGCGTATCCGACTGTTCCGGGCTCCATTCTGACATCCCATATGACCCCCGGAGTGTATTCTTAATTGTTCCGGCCCTAACAAACACAAAACACATCAACATAGATCATTTGAACTCGAAGTTATGCTATAAATATACCATTTATGCTTTTAAACCCGAGCTTTTACCCGCGCATCACATCCCCACACTTATCTTTTGCTTGTCCTCGAGCAAACTTCCATCCAATATTTTTCAAAACATTACAAAACATTTAGAATTTGTCACCGTCTATCAAATTAAGGTCTAAAGTCATACCCGCCCCTCACTCTCATAAGTGAATGATATATGTAATAACAAGCCAAGACTTGCCTAATTAATCCTACCATCCTTTAAACTCTTGCACACATTTTCATGCCCCTTACAATGATACGCTCCTCTCGGCTATTTTGTGGACTAGCATGTGATGTGCTAGTATGTTTTTCACTCAAAACCATATGCAATAATGTGAGCATAAGCTTGTAAAGCAAGCGTGCCTCCACCGCTTTAATGGAATAATTCCCAGATCAAAGGACTTTTGTGGTTTTTGGGCTTAGGCTTGGGTGAGGAATAAGGCTTTATTTAGTGGCTAATGTGATGAGAAATCCAAAACAATACAAACTACTAATAATGGCACTCGGGTAATTTATATCCCAATGCTTTTCTTATTCTATTTTTTTTCTTTTTCTTGACATCTTTTCTTCAAACACAATGTATATATCCTTTTCATCATTCATTTTTTTTTCTCTTTTTTTTCATATATATATAACTAAAGAACACTAATTTGACTAACACTTAAACAAAATCAATTGGATTCTCATCAAAATTTTCAAGAGGATAACTCTTTGATGCTCGGCTGTGGGTTGACAAACAAAAGGACAATTTATTACACATACTTGTGTTCGCATAAATAGGCTCAAAATTGGCAACTAGGGGTATAATTTTGTAATCTTTATGGGTAATAGGGAATAATGGGGGATCCTAATGCCTTTTCATTTCCGTTCACATATTCCTTTGCGGTCTTAGCACGTATCAAACCATACAAGTTCTACCACTTAAGCGCATAATGATCACCCTCAACAAATGAACTTTTATATATATGTAAGTGATCTAGCAATCTAGGTAAGTATGGCTCAAAACTCACATGATGGAGGAGAAATGGGTTGCCGACATGTAGCATGTGTGACTATTTTAAAGCATGCTAAAACTAGCTAGGCATCTCACTTAAAGTTTTCTTTAAAGGCACTTAGTGAAACTATTCGAGGCAACCATGACTAACGACCTTTTACCCAATTTTCTCGGTTTGAAAATCTTTTGGTGACAATCTAAGTTGTTTGCATAAAATGAGGACCAAAAAGTATTTGAAAATTTGAAAATTTTTCTATTTTCCCCATCCCCACACTTAATGTTGACATTGTCCTCAATGTGGTGAAAATCTTTTCAAAACATAAGAGATGTGATACAAATTTCTTCCCAAAGGTTTCCCCGGCCTAAAACAACGTTCCACTTATTCAAGATACTAAGATAATCATGCTAAAAGGAACATGTGCACCTGGATTTCTTCACTTTTTCTTGGCATTAGCTTTTCAATCCAAATAGCACACATCCTGCAACTGTAAGTAAATTGTGTAGAAGCAAGCTTCTCACCTCTTTCACAACCAATCAATTAACATGAATTGTGGAATCTCAATAACCACTTAATAAAAACACTACAGAATTAAAAGGAACAGAAAAAAAAAAAACACACTCAAACATTTAAATAAACTGTACAAACACATAAGTCATACCTCGCCACCTATCTTTGGTAGCGCTCATTTGGATCTCTTGGCGGGTATGGTTGATAAGGATAGTCAGTCAGAGCAGAAAACATCTCATTAAAGTTGTCAAATGCTCCCCCTTCATTGGTGGTGGCGCAGGAATGGAATGAAGCTGGACGCCACGCCCTGGGGCTAATGCACTGACTGTTGCCTGTTCTGGCTGGTCCCTGATGGTCGAATAGTCTGTCCACGGGGTAAACTCTTGATAGCTTCGACCTGCTTCAAGATCCCGGTGATGCCTTTCCTGTTCTTGGAGAATGTAGGCGTTGTTGACAGCCGTTTGTTGGGCTGTTGCAAGGGCCATCCAACGCCTGTCTTCTAACTGTTCCCTTTCCATCCTTCGGGCTTCTTGTTGTGCCCAATGTTCCTCTTGCTGCAGCCTCCACACCCTTTCACTCTCTCTTCTTGCTTCCTCCACTTCTCTCATTTCTCCCATCAAAGCAGACACATTGTCATATGTCTGCCTGTGCCCGACCTGCAAAGATTCCCAACCCGGCTGCCTTCGTCTCACAATGAATTCAGCTACATTATCAGACACCTCTCGATGTTGACGGGCAGTTCGCCTTCTTGAGGGCCTTGTTTCCTCGGTTGTTCCTCTTCTTCCTCCATGGCTCAAATTCATCCGGTGGAGGAGCATCTGGGTCTCTTGCAGTAAAAGACTGTCCGGTTTCAGTATCCCGGACAACAAATGTAAACCCTTGCTGTTCAACAAAAATCTTTGATGCTCTCATCTTCTTAAAATCAAAGTAATCCAAAGGTTTACTGACCCAGAGTGCCTCTGGAGGAAGGCAATCTTGTTGCACGATCATAGCACTAATCAACCGAATATATGGGACCATTTTCCTAGCATATAGCTCCCTTGATTCCCAAATATTCATCATCACTATATGTCTCCATGAGAGGTTGGGGCTTCCATACAGTAAAGAATGTAAGATTCTGCAATCCCAGGTTCTTAGTTTCCCTCGATCTCCCAATCTTACCATCACATTTTCAAGGGAGATATTTTGTAGAATTTTTCCTTCGAGAGATAAGTGGTTCCTCTCAAGTTCAGAACCTTCACGGAAAGGAACAGTCAAGCTGATTAAATTTACCGGATCTGCTTCTAGAACGGGCCTTGAAAAAAATCGATCCATATGATAGTAATAGTAGTTGCCCTGGCCCAAAGAATCAAATTGGGCGATCCGGTTCATCGTCTCAAAAGACATCACCATAGTACCCGCACCGGTTTCCCCTGATAACCTCCATTGTGATGGATGGCTGCTTTTGTTTTCAAATCTTAATGAAGCCATCCATTCGGCCACTGCCCCCAAATAAACCCGGTGTGTATTTGCAGCACACCAATCTAAAGCTCTCTCCCACCCTAGAGCTTCGAATTTTTGTGTTATCCCTATCTTTGAGAGCTCTTCAGTATTAACCACTCTCTCCGGCACACACACACCTGGGACGCCATACTGGACCTTTGCCATTTTCCACTTCCACAGACGGATTTCAGTAGCTCTATTGTGAAAGTCGGATAATCGTTTTTGGGCGTCGGATTCCCATTTCTCCCCGATTCTGTCATTCTTGTGTTGTGTCCACGTCCAGTCTTGGCGAAATAGCCTTGCATCATCATCAGTAACTGAGCTTTCTTGCTCCCAGTTCATCACCCTACGAGAGGATGAACTTGCACCTCTTGAGGTCTTGCTCCTTTTTCTACTCGCCATTGAACTACAACATAACAACCAAATGCACCCATTAATTACTTGCATTCAAACAATTCCAAAATAGGCATAGATCATGGTTTTGTAAGCATATGCTCCTATTGCAATTTTGAATAAACAAGTATGTTCTTGACAAACAATATGTTGCATTATCTTCAAAATTCTAAGTTTATTTTCAACAATGAGGTTTTCTTTTATATTTATCCATGACATAATATCATATGTTTACAACCATGTATACAAATTTCCACAACTATCATCTTTGTTCTATGCCTATTTCTCAAGAATACTTTGCTAGAACCCTCTCCCCACACTTGTTTTGTATCTACATTTATCATACATCATCTAAACTCAACCAAAGGTTCATACTCAACAATCCATACATATTCAAAACTAGTTTCACTAATCACATTCATGTTCAAGAGACAATTTCTACAAACTATGTAATGCTAGTAATAGAATGAGAAGAAACCATACCTTATGTGCTTAGAATTTCACCTAACAAGTTGCAATAGAAAGATACTTGAAGAAAAACCCAAAAATTCCGAATTTTGCACCTTAGATTTCTCTTTAACAACAAGGAATTAGCAAAAACTATGCTAGGGGTTTTGTTCCTCACGAAAACTAAACACTTTGGACACAAGAATGGTTGGATTTGGTTAAGTTTGGAAGAAGTTGGGTTATGGAGAAATTTAGGGTTCTTGAGAAGTTTTTGGAGAAGAAGAGAGAAAAGTTGAATGGTTGGATGAAAGTGAAGTGGGAATGTGTTTTGGGGTGGAATAGATGTTGTGTTGGGGTAAAAATCCGGAGGGTGGGGTTTGGGTGGTTGAGAATGGGTTAAAAATTGAAAAAAATCAAATTTTTCACGCAGGCTAGATAGGGATGGCGTCGGCGACGGGGTCCGAGGCGTCGGCGACGGGGCTTCCTTTTGTAGATCTGGTCTACGCCTTAAATTACTGTCTACGGGTGTTGTGGTCTACGGGGGGCGTCGGCGACGCCGTGATTGCCCGTCGGCGACGGGCTCTAAAAGCCAACTTTTTTTTTTCTCAAAGACAAATTTAACCCTAACACCAGTATATATATAACACACACAAATTTAACAAATTCAAAGACATAAAATATAAAAATTAACACACACCACAAAAAAAAATAAAATAAATAAAATTAAAAAAAATATGTAGATATATATACCTTATACCTATATATATATCACCCCCCGAACACACGTGTATTGTCCCGAATACACACAAGTCGCACGCGCAACATGATTTTGTGACTCGGATTCGGATTGGCAATTCTAAAAAAAAACTGAAAAGGTCTATACTAAACTAAGCAATGCAAAACAACAAATATGTACAAGTTACCTCTCGTGGGTTGCCTCCCACGCAGCGCTAAGTTTACCTGTCGTTAGCCGGACTTTGCGGTGCTGTGATCAAATCGGTACCTCATCAAAAGTGCTCAACAACAAGCACTCGGATTGTTTGTCCGCCCCATTTATGTCATTTGGTTCAAGATATGGTTTAAGGCGGTGCCCATTCACCGTTTGCCTTAAATGGTCATCAAAATCTTCAATCTCTACATCTCCAAAGTCGCCCACCCGGATGATCAAATATGGACCCGTCCATTTACTCTTTAGCTTTCCAAGAAATAGCTTTAGTCGTGAGTTGTACAACCATACCTTCTGTCCGGGCTTGAATTCCTTCAAACGAAGCTTGGCATCATGAACCCTCTTCATCTTGTCCTTGTATGCAGATGCGGTTTCATAGGCTTCGTCCCTTATTTCTTCTAACTCATTCAGCGCCAGTTGTCTTTGTTTACCTGCGCACTCATAATTCATATTAACAGTTTTAACTGCCCACAAGGCACGATGAGTTAATTCTACAGGTAAATGACAACCCTTTCCATAGACCAACGGGTAGGGAGTGGTTCCAATAGGCGTCTTGTAAGCGGTACGATACGCCCACAAGGCATCATCTAGTTTAGTTGACCAATCCTTGCGATCGGGTCGTACCGTTTTTTGCAAAATTTCTTTGATTTGCCTATTAGAGACCTCTACTTGTCCACTTGTTTGTGGATGGTATGGTGTTGCAATCCTATGGTCAACACCATAACGTTTTAGAAGTTTGCCAAAGTTGAAGTTTTTGAAATGTGATCCCCCATCGCTTATTATCACGCGAGGGATACCAAATCTTGAGAAAATATTGGTTTGGACAAACTTGCATACTACCATATGGTCATTGGTCTTGTGGCGATTACTTCTATCCATTTAGAGACATAATCGACCGCCACCAAGATATATAGGTTACCAAAAGAGTTTGGAAAAGGGCCCATGAAGTCAATGCCCCAAACATCAAAGATTTCCACCACCAAAATTGGTTGCATAGGCATTTCATCTCTTCTTGTCACACTCCCCATTTGTTGGCATCTTATGCAATTCTTGGCAAATTCATGGAGTCTTTGAAGATGGTCGGCCAATAAAAACCACAAGAAAGGACTTTGTGACCCGTCTTTTGTCCACTGAAATGTCCGCCACATGCCGATTCGTGAAGCATGCTCAATACACATGGGATCTCCTCATCCGGTAGACATCTTCGGATGATTTGATCGGCTCCAACTTTGAAAAGGTCCGGTTCATCCCAAATGTAGTGTTTTGCTTGAGCCTTGAAGTGTTGTTTCTTTCTTCTACTCCATCCTTCTGGCAATGTACCTGTAGCCAAATAGTTTGCAAAATGGGCGTACCAAGGGTTATTGGTGGTGATAGACATGATGTATTCATCCGGGAATTGTTCATTTATCTCCGGCGTGGTATCTTCTTCCACCGGTTGAATTCTTGATAAATGATCTGCGACTACATTTTCACTTCCTTTCTTATCTCGGATCTCAAGATTGAATTCTTGCAATAACAAAATCCAACGAATCAACCTTGGTTTCGCGTCCTTTTCTCCATGAGGTACCTAACAGCAGAATGGTCAGAATAGACAATAACCTTGCTACCCCATATATAAGACCGAAATTTATCTAAAGCATATACCACCGCAAGTAATTTCTTCTCAGTTGTTGTATAATTCAATTGGGCATCTGAGAGGGTTTTACTTGCATAGTATATGGCAACGGGTTTCTTATCAACCCGTTGACCCAAGACAGCCCCAATAGCATAGTCACTCGCATCACACATTATTTCAAAAGGCAATTTCCAATTAGGTGATTGCAAGATTGGAGCTTCAATTAGTTTTTGCTTCAAGATGTTAAAGGCTTTTACACATTCTTCATTAAACTCAAATGGGGCATCTTTTAACAATAGATTACACAATGGTTTGGTTATGACACTAAATCCCTTTATGAATCTTCTATAAAAACCGGCATGCCCCAAGAATGACCTAATGCCCTTAACATTAGTGGGGTGAGGTAAAGTGGAAATAACCTTCACTTTGGCATGGTCTACCTCTATCCCACGGCTAGACACAACATGACCCAATACTATCCCCTCTTGAACCATAAAATGGCTCTTTTCCCAACTAAGGACCAAATTGGTTTCAACACATCTTTTTAAAACTTTTTCTAATTGAAGCAAACATAATTCAAAAGATGTGCCAAAAATTGAGAAATCATCCATGAAGATTTCTAATGACTCCCCCACCATATCTGAAAAGATACTCATCATACACCTTTGAAAGGTGGCGGGGGCATTACATAACCCAAAGGGCATTCGCCTAAATGCAAACGTGCCATAAGGGCAAGTAAATGTAGTCTTTTCCTGATCTTCAGGATGAATAGCTATTTGGTTATAACCTGAATAACCATCTAGAAAGCAATAAAATTTCTGACCTGATAGTTTCTCAACAATTTGATCAATAAATGGTAAGGGGAAATGATCTTTTGAGGTAGCAGCATTCAATTTCCTGTAATCAATACAAATTCTCCACCCGGTTACTGTCCGGGTAGCTACCTCGTTACCTGAGTCATCTTTAACAATTTGGATGCCCGCCTTTTTGGTACAGTTTGTGTAGGGCTCACCCAAGTACTGTCAGAGATTGCAAAGATGATACCTGCATCTAGCCACTTCAATACCTCCTTCTTGACTACCTCTCTCATGTTCGGGTTCAACCTTCGTTGGGCATCATATGATGGTTTGACTTCCGGATCCGTGATGATTTTGTGCATAACAATTGAGGGGCTAATTCCTTTTAAATCCGCAATGGTCCATCCAATTGCCTCCTTGTTAGCAATCAACACCTCCATCAACGCACCTTCCTGTTCAATGGATAGATTAGAAGCAATAATAACAGGTAAAGTTTCATTCTTACCAAGGAAAGCATATTTTAAATGCTTTGGTAATTTTTTCAATTCAACTTGTGGTGGTTCTTGCAATGAAGGTTTCAACCCGGTGTCGATCTTCTCGGGTAGTGGCTCCACTTGAACCGACCATGGTGGTCGTTCACTCCTCATAGCCACACTCATTATCTCCCTTTCTTCCTCCTCTAGTTGCTTTTCAGTTTCCACTCTCAACCTGTCAAACATGAAACAATCCTCCATTGTGTTTTTCTCATCAACGACCATGTCGCATAGAGGTGTACACTCATCAATAATGTCGGCTATGTAGCATTCATCATTAATGGGAGGGTTAGTCATACCTGAAAATACATTAAGCCTCAACCTATTGTTACCAAATGTCATGTCAACCGTTCCCGTTTTGCAATTGATTTGAGCATTTGAAGTTGCCAAAAATGGTCTACCCAAGATAACCGTAGGTTGTTTGGTTTGATCTATGGAAACATAATCAAGTACTAAAAAGTCCACCGGATAATAAAAATTCTCAACTTTTACTATCACATCGGTAATTATCTCACGGGGAAGCTTGGGTGTTAAATCGGCCAATACCACGGTGGTCTTAGCTTCTTGAAGCGGACCAAAGTCGTATTGATCATACAAGCTACCCGGTAAAATACTTACACTAGGACCAAGATCCAAGAGTGCCCTTGTCATTTTGAATTCTCCCACTTGAAGAGGTATAATAGGCGCTCCCGGGTCTTGTAGCTTAGGTGGAAGGGCACCCGAAAGAATAGAGCTCACATTTTCAGTCAAATCAAGCTTTTTAGGAAATTTGTGAGCTCTCTTTTGGGTATATAGTTCTTTTAAGTACTTAGCATATGAAGGAACTTGTTTGATTGCATCTAAAAGTGGCAAATTAATTTTCACTTGTTTAAAAATCTCCCACATTTCATCTTGTTGTGGACCTCTCTTCTTTACCACTTTTTGCAAGGGTGCCTTAAGAGCTTCGGAAACGGGACAGTATTACCCTCTACCACCTTTTCCTTAGCCTTAGGAGTTTATGTAACCTCAACAGGTTTGGTTTTAGATTTTTCAGAAAAATTTTCATTTTGACCCGTTTGGCTACTTTCACCCTCATCGTCACTTTCATCAGTAACATCTTCCACCACCCCTTCAACAAATTGGGGTGGTGGTGGTTTAACACCATTGTCGACTAACTTACCACTACGCAAAGTAAGTTTATTAATTGATACCTCGCGTGTGTTTTAGAATTTGAACCTTGATGTTGTGGATTCACGGTTGTATCACTTGGCAATCTTCCACCGCTTCCCTTAAGTCGGCCCAAATCTTCGGCTAGTTGACCAACTTGCCTTGCGAGAGCTTCATGTGACTTATCTCTTACTTCATTTGCTCTCTTCATCTCCTTGATGTCATTGTTAGATTCTTTCACCATGTTCATAATAGCATCTAACTTTGCACTCAACGAGTCATCTCCACCACCTTGGCTTCCCGATGGTCCACCTTGATTATTGTTGTAATTTCTTTGGAAGTTACCATCCCGATTGTAGCCTTGATTACCTCCTTGATTGTAGTTGTTCCTTTGGTAGCCACCTTGGTTGTAATTTCCCCCTTGATTGTTCCCTTGGCGGTTTTGATAGCCTTGTCCACCTTGATTAGGTGGTTGGAAGTTTGGGTTCATTTGGTTTGAAGGATTATCATACCTAAGGTTGGGATGGTTTCTCAAACCCGGATGGTAAGTGTTGGAGTTCATGTCAAAAGGCTTCCGGTCTCCATAAACTTGATTCACCTCTTCGGTTCCTTGAGCCATGTTTACTTGACAACTATCGGCTCTATAACCAATGTCCCCACATTCTTCACAAACCGCGAATTGAACCGCATTTACATCTTTCTTCTTCATGCGAGCTAACTCCCTTTCCAATGCGGCTATTCGATCCTTTGCACTTGAGTCAATGTCGGAGGTGGATTTTGGAATAGGGTGCTTTGCTTTCCTATCCGCAGATTCTTCGGCTCTTGAGTTCTTACTCATCCTTTCAAGGAACTCCCAATCCTCTTCCTCGGGGTTATTCAACAAGGTTCCATTGCTAGTAGACTTGAGGTATTTTCTTTCTTCTTTTGTCAATCCATTCACAAAACTCTTCACTAGTTCCCAAAGCTCAATTTGGTGATGTGGGCACTTTCTTATCAACTCTTTGAAACGAGTAAAAGCTTCATGAAGTGGCTCTCCGGATTGTTGTTAGAATGTCCGGATCTCGTCCCTCATTTCATCCGTTTTGGCCATTGAATAGTATTCGTCAAGGAAGACTTGTTGCATTTCTCCCCATGTTCGAATACTATTAGCCGACAAGGTTAAAAACCATTGCTTTGCCTTGTCCTTCAATGAAAATTGGAACAATCTTAAACGCACCTCATCTTGTGAGAAGTTATGTCCTCCAATTGTGCCACATATGTCGGAGAATTCGGATATATGTGTGTAAGGCTCCTCCGTTGACATGCCATGAAAGTGAGGTAAGATGTTGATGTAGTTGGGCTTGCAATCAAATGAACGCCTTCCCGGAGTCGGTGGAACAATAGGAGAGACATTGTTCGATATGATGGGTCAGAACCTACCATTTACACCTTGTGTTCTAGCTCGTTGAGGTTGTTGGCGTGGAGGACCATTCACTTCTTGATGCATTGGGTATCTTCTTTGTGGTCCTTGATTAGCTACACCGACAAACTGAGGAATTTGGTTTGGGTTGGCATTCATGTTTGGATTCCTAAATTGGTTTTGTCTATGTTGACGGTTGTAGTTGTAGTTCTCATTCTCCATGTACCCATGGTTCCATTCATCATAATTATCACCTTGGTAGCCATAATCACCATCATACCCTCCTTCATTGTAGAACTCCCCATTGCCTTCATTGTCATACTCATAATCATCACTATCACCCGTGTGATAGGTGTGAACACTCACCCGTTCGGGTGATTGGTAAGATGGAACACTAAATGGCTCATCCTCATGAATGGCATTTCTTAGCTCGTCTAAGTTTGGTGGGCCAAAGTGACCCATGGGGTTTTGGTTCACATGTTCAAAAGTTGGGTTACTATGGATATAAGTTCGTCTACGGTTTGGGTTGGGGTTATTCACATTAATGGGTGGTGGTGGTGGATTTTGTGGAATGCTGTGTTGTGGTGGGGGTCGGTTGTTACTACCTCCCTCCATTTGGTTGGCTCGGTTCCTTCTTGCAAAGCGTTCAATTTCCGGTTCAAACACCAACGGAGAGGCTCTTCCGGATGCTCTAGTATGCATGCACTACCTGTGATCTACACAAATAACACAACCAGCATAACAAGGGAAAAAGAATGATGCAAAAATAACCAAACACTTAAACAGAAAATTACAAACTAGTCAACACAATTCTACACACAAAGCGCACTACTCCCCGGCAACGGCGCCAAAATTTGACCGGCTTGTCGCGTGCACTAGTCAAAGATAGTATACTTGTTTGATTGCAT
Source organism: Flaveria linearis (assembly GCA_024085815.1). NCBI lineage: Eukaryota > Viridiplantae > Streptophyta > Magnoliopsida > Asterales > Asteraceae > Flaveria > Flaveria linearis. The sequence goes on from CM044001.1 coordinate 6,194,780, forward strand.
CTAAAAGTGGCAAATTAATTTTCACTTGTTTAAAAATCTCCCACATTTCATCTTGTTGTGGACCTCTCTTCTTTACCACTTTTTGCAAGGGTGCCTTAAGAGCTTCGGGAAACGGGACAGTATTACCCTCTACCACCTTTTCCTTAGCCTTAGGAGTTTGTGTAACCTCAACAGGTTTGGTTTTAGATTTTTCAGAAAAATTTTCATTTTGACCCGTTTGGCTACTTTCACCCTCATCGTCACTTTCATCAGTAACATCTTCCACCACCCCTTCAACAAATTGGGGTGGTGGTGGTTTAACACCATTGTCGACTAACTTACCACTACGCAAAGTAAGTTTATTAATTGATACCTCGCGTGTGTTTTTAGAATTTGAACCTTGATGTTGTGGATTCACGGTTGTATCACTTGGCAATCTTCTACCGCTTCCCTTAAGTCGGCCCAAATCTTCGGCTAGTTGACCAACTTGCCTTGCGAGAGCTTCATGTGACTTATCTCTTACTTCATTTGCTCTCTTCATCTCCTTGATGTCATTGTTAGATTCTTTCACCATGTTCATAAGAGCATCTAACTTTGCACTCAACGAGTCATCTCCACCACCTTGGCTTCCCGATGGTCCACCTTGATTATTGTTGTAATTTCTTTGGAAGTTACCATCCCGATTGTAGCCTTGATTACCTCCTTGATTGTAGTTGTTCCTTTGGTAGCCACCTTGGTTGTAATTTCCCCCTTGATTGTTCCCTTGGCGGTTTTGATAGCCTTGTCCACCTTGATTAGGTGGTTGGAAGTTTGGGTTCATTTGGTTTGAAGGATTACCATACCTAAGGTTGGGATGGTTTCTCAAACCCGGATGGTAAGTGTTGGAGTTCATGTCAAAAGGCTTCCGGTCTCCATAAACTTGATTCACCTCTTCGGTTCCTTGAGCCATGTTTACTTGACAACTATCGGCTCTATGACCAATGTCCCCACATTCTTCACAAACCGCGAAATTGAACCGCATTTACATCTTTCTTCTTCATGCGAGCTAACTCCCTTTCCAACGCGGCTATTCGATCCTTTGCACTTGAGTCAATGTCGGAGGTGGATTTTGGAATAGGGTGCTTTGCTTTCCTATCCGCAGATTCTTCGGCTCTTGAGTTCTTACTCATCCTTTCAAGGAACTCCCAATCCTCTTCCTCGGGGTTATTCAACAAGGTTCCATTGCTAGTAGACTTAAGGTATTTTCTTTCTTCTTTTGTCAATCCATTCACAAAACTCTTCACTAGTTCCCAAAGCTCAATTTGGTGATGTGGGCACTTTCTTATCAACTCTTTGAAACGAGTAAAAGCTTCATGAAGTGGCTCTCCGGATTGTTGTTGGAATGTCCGGATCTCGTCCCTCATTTCATCCGTTTTGGCCATTGAATAGTATTCGTCAAGGAAGACTTGTTGCATTTCTCCCCATGTTCGAATACTATTAGCCGGCAAGGTTAAAAACCATTGCTTTGCCTTGTCCTTCAATGAAAATTGGAACAATCTTAAACGCACCTCATCTTGTGAGAAGTTGTGTCCTCCAATTGTGCCACATATGTCGGAGAATTCGGATATATGTGTGTAAGGCTCCTCCGTTGACATGCCATGAAAGTGAGGTAAGATGTTGATGTAGTTGGGCTTGCAATCAAATGAACGCCTTCCCGGAGTCGGTGGAACAATAGGAGAGACATTGTCCGATATGATGGGTCGGAACCTACCATTTACACCTTGTGTTCTAGCTCGTTGAGGTTGTTGGCGTGGAGGACCATTCACTTCTTGATGCATTGGGTATCTTCTTTGTGGTCCTTGATTAGCTACACCGACAAACTGAGGAATTTGGTTTGGGTTGGCATTCATGTTTGGATTCCTAAATTGGTTTTGTCTATGTTGACGGTTGTAGTTGTAGTTCTCATTCTCCATGTACCCATGGTTCCATTCATCATAATTATCACCTTGGTAGCCATAATCACGATCATACCCTCCTTCATTGTAGAACTCCCCATTGCCTTCATTGTCATACTCATAATCATCACTATCACCCATGTGATAGGTGTGAACACTCACCCGTTCGGGTGATTGGTAAGATGGAACACTAAATGGCTCATCCTCATGAATGGCATTTCTTAGCTCGTCTAAGTTTGGTGGGCCAAAGTGACCCATGGGGTTTTGGTTCACATGTTCAAAAGTTGGGTTACTATGGATATGAGTTCGTCTACGGTTTGGGTTGGGGTTATTCTCATTAATGGGTGGTGGTGGTGGATTTTGTGGAATGCTGTGTTGTGGTGGGGGTCGGTTGTTACTACCTCCCTCCATTTGGTTGGCTCGGTTCCTTCTTGCAAAGCGTTCAATTTCCGGTTCAAACACCAACGGAGAGGTTCTTCCGGATGCTCTAGTATGCATGCACTACCTGTGATCTACACAAATAACACAACCAGCATAACAAGGGAAAAAGAATGATGCAAAAATAACCACACACTTAAACAGAAAATTACAAACTAGTCAACACAATTCTACACACAAAGCGCACTACTCCCCGGCAACGGCGCCAAAATTTGACCGGCTTGTCGCGTGCACTAGTCAAAGATAGTATTTGTATAGTTCCTTAGTACCAAAACTATGTAGCAAATGGTAAGAAGGGTGTCGAATCACAAGGAGTATGTGGTTTGTGTTTAGACTTGAATTAGACTATCGAGTTAATTATGAAGCTTGCTATTTTGTTTATAAAAGCTTGATATGTTTACTTGAAATGGTGTTGAAACTTTGTCCAACACAAAGAAATGAACAAAACACAAAGGTTACTTAAAAATGATTAATAAAACTTGAGAACTTAGAACAATGGTTAACAAAACTAAGTTTAATAACAAGGTTCACCCCCGGTTGATATCCTAAGGTTATGGTTCTACCAATCCAACTAACTTGCATCAAAGGTATGATTTATGCTAATGAGTTCATCGTTACAAGGTTTAGGTGTCAAGAATTGTCAACGTTAACACGGACAATAATACACTTCATTACACAAGAACATTCAAACTCTACATATGCATAGCACACATGAACAACTTCATTTCTCAAAGACAAATTTCATAATCATTCATTCAATTTGGGAATTCAAGTTAAGCTCAAAGTACTAGCATAAATGTTTCAAGCAATCAAATACAAAACACAAGGATGCAATCTAGTTTTCAAATGTTAACAAACCATAGTCTTACAATATGCAAACCGGGGGAAAACCCAAAGAAGATTAGCCTCTCATGTTGTTTGAGGCTTGGATTCCGGGTGATGATCTTGTTTGTAATTCCATATCACTTTGATGTTGCTTGCCTTTGTTGATGATGAAAAGCTCCAATTGTAAAAGTTTCTTCCTAGAACTTCCTAGATGGTTGTTGATGATATGAAGATGAATGTTTTTGATGAAGATGATTATTGGAGAGATATAATGGATGTTCTTCTTGGAGACAAAACAAAAAAGAGTGGATGATGGAATGATGTTGGCTCCCCCTTTTCCTCATTTCCCTCCCCATTATATGCCCTTTTGAGCTGCCAAATGAGAATTCCCGTTTAAACAAGTCAAGTGAAACAAGTGGGAATTAAAAATCCGACAGGACAAACGGAGGGGCGTCGGCGACGGGCTAACAGGGCGTCGGCGACGGGCTCTAGAAACATCATTTTTTTTCTCTTGTTTGTTTCGCGTATCCGACTGTTCCGGGCTCCATTCCGACATCCCATATGACCCCCGGAGTGTATTCTTAATTGTTCCGGCCCTAACAAACACAAAACACATCAACATAGATCATTTGAACTCGAAGTTATGCTATAAATATACCATTTTATGCTTTTAAACCCGAGCTTTTACCCGCGCATCACGCGTTGCAGCGGGCTTATTAAATAAGAGTCCATTTCAACAACATGCATGTTAATATATAGGTTATGAAGGGAGTAATAATAAAGACTTTGAACATGCTTATGAAGGACCCATCTACCGATTTAACAGAATCTTGTGGGATTAAATAGTCCAATTGCGATAGATCTTTTTAGATCCAATAATAACAAAAAATAGAATAAAAAGTGTCAAGAGAGAAAGACCCATCTACCGATTTAACAGAATCTTACAGGATTAAAGGGTTCATTTGCTAGTATTGTATATCAAGATCCATTGATTAAGACTAAATTCATATTCTTTTTTCAAGTAACACACAACTTTACAGGATTAAGTGGTCCAATTGACATAACTTTTTTTTAAGATCCATAAATAAAAAAACAAATAAGATCAAAAGTGTGTATAGGGTAAAGACCCATTTAAAGATACATGAATAAAGACTCATTTGACCACATGTAACACACAATTTGCAGGCTTAAATCATAGAATTACCATTTAAAGATCTGGGAATAAAACAAGTGAAATCAAGCAAATGCCTTCTTGACTGAATATCAATAACCCAAAATCAGTTGTGTTTATTAAAGCATTCTCAATTTTAACAGTTGCTTTTAGTAGGAGATTCTCACTTTTAATATAAAACAATTGAAATCAAGGTCTGTTGATAGAGGGTGATGGATGTCAAAATTAAACATCAAGATCATTGATATACCTATAAAACTCCATCAATATGGGAGAACGAAGGATCATTTGATATACTAACCAGTTTACAAGAATGAAACAATTCAAAGATTTATGCTATGTTCAACTCATTCATGGTAAAATAGATGAAATAGTAGAATCGTCAAAGACACATAATTAAGCTCCATTAAACCAAGCATTTGGATGAACAATTGGGAGACCAATTACAAAATTAACACTAAAGTAACAACTTTTCATCTCAAATCATTAAACTATGTATGCACTAATGGACATTTCAAATTTATTTAAAGAACTTGAATCTACAATAATTTGTTCTCACATAGGAAAACATAAATCTAAATGTATGCATGCCCCGTATGTAGAAATAAGAGATTTATAGTAACAATCAAAAATGAAAAAGAAAAGGTATATTGACCTAATTCTAGAAGCAGCTGGGATATTCATAGATATGGAAACATAGTTTTATATGAACTGATATAGTGCACCTAAATTGTGCTTTAAGGAGATTTTCATATATCAAGCACTGGATTCAAGCATTGGATTTATACATCAGCTTACAATATTAATCATGACATTCCAAAAGAAAGTTTCAAAAGGACTCGTAGAAGCAGTTGCAGAAGATCTTGAATTTAGCTAATAGCAAAATCAAAACCAAGAATAATAGACACACCTGAGAAAGCAGAACGTCACTTGGCTGAAACCTATCGATGTGTGCGTCCCTAATTGACAATGGCAAACCACAATCACAGGAATTACCAAATGACAATCACATACATGACAATGAAAGGGCGTGTACTATTACTGTATTGGTTCTATGTATCAACTGATTTGCCCGGTCATCTTTCATATTTCCATCCAGAAAATATAAGAAAAAGAAAAAAAATCGGTTCACATATGAAATTAACAAAAACTAAATCAACCGATGAATAGCAGAGAAGAAGAGCATAAAATGTTAAACCACAACTACAATAAAAAAACATGACAAGAGAAGAGGAAGAAGATCATACCAGATCAAGGCGACATGCACTGGGATGTGGGTCATCCTCGTTGACAGTGGCTGTAGATATACGTGTGGGATTGGAAACGGGTAGGGTGATTGAATCAGGAGTAATTGATATCATTGAAAGCCAACAATTAAATGGAGGCTGAGGGAAATGTTTGTGCAACCAAACAAATTGAATGGAGAAGAAGAGGAATGCCAAGGGGGGTTTAATGGCATCAATTACTTCCGTATTCACGCCGGTGCGCTGTACGGCTGCCGACTTCAATGGTGGTGCCCGCGCGTTGCAGCGGGCTTATTTAATAATAACAATTTTTCAACGAATATAAATTTCATATTAGTGGAGTGACATAATACAGAAAAAGAATATAATAAGTTACCTTGATTGCTAGTATTTTTTGTTTGTTTAAATTTGGACTTTTGTCCATCTAATATAAGATTTGTGATATGGATTTTCTCACCTGTAGTGATTGCCTTCATTTTATTGTTCTTTGTTTTTAACAATCATTCTGTTTTGTTAACATAAAAAGATCTTACCAAAGAGATTTAAAGTAAATAAATGAAAAGAAACATAACGAAACATAGAAAGGGTAACAATGAAACGCGTTGTTCACATGCATAAAAATTCAACTTCAGATTTTGTTTGGTTTTAAATAGATCTGAGCCTATGCATAGCTTTAGATCATGTCAGATCAAAATCAGAACATATATTAACCACAATAGGGAGAAGTGGTTCAAGAATTTCATGTTACATACCTAAAAGAAAATGAAATTGGCGATCGCATATAACATACTTGGATTGTTTGTAGTACAACTTATGATCAACATACACATATTCAAATAATATTATGATGTGATCCAACTCCTACTAATGGCAAGCAGTGTGCAATGACTATTATATTTATTAGTTAATGCTTATAAGATCACTTAAATTTTAGAGAATTTAGTTGACTTATAATCCTGGATGGAAGCTATAACACAATAGTTATAAAGAAATGACATTACGAGAGAAACTGTGATTTAAAAACAATAAAAGTCTACACGCATAGAGTCAAACCTGATATGCAAACAACCAACATAAACATACAAAACATATAAACCAATATACTCTAGTAACAAAAGAATCATTAATATATATACAAAGAAAATAAAATTTAGAATAAAAAGCAACAACAAACTCTTCAAAATGACTGTCTACACACACCCACATTTCAAAACTAAAATGTAGAGAAACTCAAAAATAGTAGTTATCAAAATCAGCTTAACAGATCCACTGACTTACTAAGCATATATTTTAAATTAGTGATTGTGCCAAATATGATGGTTTATATCTCCATGTCTCAAGTGGTCATCTGAAACACTAACTTGTCTGACAACGTGTCCTCCCAAAACCATTAATGAGTCCGTTTAGTATTTTTTGAAGTATTTATAGCTGTAAGTTTTGAACTTGCTAAGAAAGTGGAACAATTGCTATTGTATTCTGACACAAAATGACCAGTGAAATTCTCAATCTCAAAAAATGTTGAAGACCAGTAAGATACCTATACAAATACTTATCATGGCACACACTGCATATGCTTAACAAGAAGTTTAATTACCTCAGGCAAAAATACACTGCCAGTTGTATTCTGAGCTACACTTTCAATAAGAAGAGATGTAACCCCTGATAATTAGTGATTGTGCCAAATATGATGGTTTATATCTCCATGTCTCAAGTGGTCATCTGAAACACTAACTTGTCTGACAATGTGTCCTCCCAAAACCATTAATGAGTCCGTTTAGTATTTTTTGAAGTATTTATAGCTGTAAGTTTTGAACTTGCTAAGAAAGTGGAACAATTGCTATTGTATTCTGACACAAAAATGACCAGTGAAATTCTCAATCTCAAAAATGACCAGTGAAATTCTCAATCTAAAAAATGACCAGTGAAATTCTCAATCTCAACAAAATGTTGAAGACCAGTAAGATACCTATACAAATACTTATCATGGCACACACTGCATATGCTTAACAAGAAGTTTAATTACCTCAGGCAAAAATACACTGCCAGTTGTATTCTGAGCTACACTTTCAATAAGAAGAGATGTAACCCCAGATGGCAACTCTGATGTGTTGTCTGGCGGATAGATTTTTTTCCACATATGTAAGCCTCAACCACAGTCATCTGAAGAAGCAAAAGATATGCGATTAGTAGGCAAAAACAAAATAATTTATCAAGCAAGATCAGCAATAACTAATAAATCATCTCAACAAAAGCAAAATATCCCACCAAATTTAAAGTCAAGGTTCCAGTTTTGTCACTGCAAATTGTGGTTGCAGAACCCATTGTTTCACAAGCAGATAACCTTCTAACCTGCATTTGCACAATTAACAACAAAATTAAGCAAATAAAAAAAACAAGTGTATGTTCAACAGATATTGAGAATGGATTATCCAACATACCAATGCTTTGTCAGCCATCATTTTCCTCATCGAGTATGCAAGCCTGTAATTATGCATAAAGTAAGGACAGGTTAACCATTCAAGTGTCAAAAAAATGACTAATTCTCACATAGAAAGAAAGAAAAGCACAAACTATTAGAGAAACAAATAACTTGCAACTCACGTTGTTGGAAGGTTGAACCCTAATTTCGAAGTGGCTCCCCTTCAGACTCTTCACGGTGAGCTTCATGTTGTTGATCATGGACCTCGATCAACCGAAGAATTGGTGATAGTACGGATTACGTGAGATGATTTGTTAAGTCGAAACCCTAGAGTGATATACAAGGGGTTTGAATGGGGGTCTTTAATGGCCATTTAATTGAATTGCTGATGAAAGGCAGGGAGGCGGTCACCGGTAAAGGTCGACGTAGGGGAGACGATTGGAAGAGCACAGAGGGAAGATCATAGGCGGCCCCCCTACCGAAGGCGTTACGGACGGTGGTGGAGGTGAACTCAACGGGCGCGTCTTATAAGGATGGGCAAATGACTATTCTGCCCATCCTTCATGTATTATAAAGAGTAGAGATATATATTTTACTTTATCATGTATTTTCATCTCTTAGTGTATATGAAACTAGTTTCATCCATCAAATATTTTTTGTTGAGACTAATGTCTTGACAATCATAGAGTTCAAGAACAATATTTCACACAACACATTCTAACTTGAACTAAATAATGAGTTCTTGTATTAAAAATTAAATATTCATATATTCATCTTTAACCAAATTACTAGTTGGTGATTTTATAAAAAGTCATAAACGTGTTTTAAAACTAAAAAAAACAATATGTTACATTATGTTTATGAAAATTTTAGATATTTTACAAGTATTATTATAAACATTTACATATTCTACAAGTTATAAATAGTTAGTGAGTTGTAATATATTGTTATGAAAGTTGAGTTATGACTAGATGACAAGGCCGATACATGACTTTTATTTTGGCATGGGACTTGGAATATAGATCTATGGATTTTATAACATAGATATTAGATTACTTAAAAAGATATGTTAAGACGAATTAATAAATTAACTAATGTGATTAAGTATTTTTATCAAGGAATTTTACTATGAATTTTTATTAACTTTGAAATATAATAATATTATTTAATAATTTAGAGAAACCCTAGCTCATCATAAAAGCTAGGTAAAATAAAAGACTAATTCTAACACAAAAATAATTATATAATTATTTTGTGTGCAAGTAAGTGTGTGTGTATATATATATATATAGACACACACATGTATATATATACACACATGTATATATATATATATATACACATGTGTGTGTGTATATATATATACACACATGTATATATACACATATATATGCATATATATACACACATGAGTTGTAAAAATATGAAAATTAGTGACTTTTCTTGGATGTTAACATTTCAAATTGTATTTCAATTAATACAAGACAAGCGGTTTCACGACCCAATTTTTACTTATTTTTCTTTCAGGAGAGACTACATGCAAATTACTATATGCGTGAACACAATTACTTGTTAATGATTTCAGATGATATATAAGCGGTTTACTTACCGTATGAAGTCCCATTTTACCGAACCGTTAATTTCCTTCCATAAGCGAGGTAATTTATAGATATATTATTGGGTTTGACTACCTCCACCTAGGTTAATTACCGTAACTTTGACTGGAGGTATAAACAGATGTATTATTAACCTATTCACCCGTGTGCTTATGATAGATATGGGTAAGAACAATCTATTATAGTTACAATCAAGCCTCGGTCACAGAAAAATATAGTTGAATTTGATTTTTAAAGCCCAATATTCACGGATTTAAGGGTGAAAATAAGAAAGGTGTGTAAATTTAAAGGATAGAAATAATGAAAGTTTACAAATTAAGCTAAAGTGGTATGTGAAAATTGAACGGGAAAAATGAATGCTAGATGCTCTGGGAATTCGACAATTGCCTCTTCATGTTATTTTTTCTATTAGAAGAGATAATAATTTAACTTTTTTTTACTAATTATATGTGTTTTTAACCATATAAATGTAACATTGTTATCATTTTCAATTTTTTTTTTGTTTTAGACTAATTATCTATTTATTTACATAATCTATTGAAAACTTATTTATTACCTAATTAATATTTATTTTTTTATAATTATCTTATATTAAAAGCCATCGATTTTGCTACAGTGTCGTTTTAAATGTTTTCATTTTGCCCCCTATTGTTTGAAATGTTTTATTTTCTTCACATTGCCAATTGTACAAGTATCCACATTGTAACCTATATTTTATTTTTCCCTAATGTCTGGCATCCTTTCTCGGGAAGGGAAAATTAATATTTGTTAAAAGAAGACGACCATTCGGAATGTTACTTGTTAGAAAATGCACAAATTTAACGTCTTTAAACACAATAATTTTATTTTTTTGGATCGTTTTGTATATGAGGTAATGGATGTTATCAATGTCCCCCTTCAATGCATGGATTCGTGACGTTTTAAATGGTTTACGCATCCGCCGCAACGCGCATGTATTTATACTAGTTACCTTTATTATCTTGTTTGCTTTTATTCATATAAATATATTGATATTTAATATTTAAGTATTTTTTTCTAAGTGATTTGCCGTTTTTCTTCATGTGCTTTGGTCACATTTGTCATTTTATCCAAAAATATTTTTCTTGTATTTGGCTCCTCAAGGTTTGAGAAACGTTGTCATTTCCATCCAAAAATATTAGCTTTATCGTTTGAAAATGTTAAATATTCATCGTTAAAATGGTACTTACGTAAATTTTTATATAAAATCGAAATTCTAATTTATATTTACGTGTTGCTAATAAAAAAAATTTGCCACGGAATTCATGTGTTTTGGATGAAAATGACAAATTTTTCAAACATAGGGGAGGAAAATGTAAGAAAAAACCTTTTTGAATAAAATAACAAATATGAACAAACCACAGGAATGAAAACGGCAATTCACTTTTTCTTTTTGATCACGATATAACAATTATTATGCAGATAATGTTTTGTCATGTAATGAAAATATCTACTCATAAAATGTACTCTCTTTTCTATTTTATAAATTGCAATAATAAACTTGGGGTGTTAAAAAAAACCGACATCCGAAATATCCGAAATCCCGATTAGTAACTGAACAGGGTGGTTGCATGGAGTAAAGATTGTGACAGTGTCGGCTACCAAATAGGTGTAGGAAGTCATCTGAAAACCGTCTCAGCAACCAAATAGGTGTGGAAAGTTTGGGCTTTGTGAGGATAATTAGTGTGTCGAACGCACAATGTCACACCCTCAAAATCCACGTGCGGAGTTCTACCGCGAGGCGTGTGAACAAACCAGGATCACAGTCAATAGTTACTTGGAACGACTCTATATGCAACGTTTAACATAACAAACCAAGGTTTAAACTTTATAATTCATGCGGAAGCGTTTAAACAAATAAAACAAACCCAAAATATAAAGATAAACATATATATATCATTGTTTAAGCGTTAGGATGCATGCTTGACTCGTGTAGTGCTCCTAACAGCAGTCTAGATTTAATGACCTGAGAATAGCATACTAAAAGTCAACACACGGTTGGTGAGTTCAAGAGTTTGAGTTTAATCATAACAGTTTAACAAAAATGTAATCAACCCAATGGTTGGTAAGTTCAAGAGTTTGAGTTTAATCATAACAGTTTAACAAAAATGTAATCAACCCAATGGTTGATTAGTTCGAGAGCTTGCGTTTAAACATCCCAGTTTAACAATAGCGTGTATCAACCCAACGGTTGATCAGTTTAAGAGTTTGCAGTTAAACATCCCAGTTTAACAATAGCGTGTATCAACCCAACGGTTGATCAGTTCAAGAGTTTACAGTTAAACATCCCAGTTTAACAATAGCGTGTATCAACCCAACGGTTGATCAGTTCAAGAGTTTACAGTTAAACGTCACAGTTTAACAATAGCGTATATTTAAGCATGTGCATTGTAATGGCTAGCTAGCCCATTCCCAAACGATATTAAATAGTGATTTCGACATTGAAGCTGACTGTGTTATGTTTGCCTCCAGCCACGACGTCTCCATATCGTGACTAATGTTCATAGGACAAATTGCACCCGGTTGACCTCAAGTCACACAGGTGGGGCTCGTCACACCCAGTAGTACTACCCAACTTTCCCCGCTATCCAATATTAATAATTCGAAAGTGTGAGGACTTTTATAATGATAAACAGCACTATATTAATATCATACACATCTTAAATATATAATGAAAACGTTTGTAACATTACCAGTATGCTATCTCCCCCAAAAGAGTTTAATAAAATGAACTTACCCAAAAGAGATTTAGTAAAATAGTGGGGCCTGAACTCACCCAAAAGAGATTTAGTAAAACAGTGGGGCTTGAACTCACCTCAGTTCTCGTGTGATGTTGATAAGCTAGTAAATTCCTCCTAAGGAATTATAATTCACATAAGTAAATAAATACAAATTCATAACCTAAATAAGTTAGATCTTTGAACCTGGTGTTCAATTGATCTAGGATTTGGTTCTCGGGAATTTGTTATAAACATATAATTAAATCATTTAGTTATTTTGTTTTAATAACTAAAGATTTATATTTCATAAATTTCGATTGGCTTAATAATGATTTAACATATCATTATATTCTAAATAAATCTCAGACGTTATTTAAATATGTAAATTTATATTTAATTTTTGTAAGATTTTATAAATATTTAAATTTATAAAATCTAATTTGTATTTATATTATCAGGATAAATCCATAAATAATATAACATCCATAAATAATTTGATGATTTAATTATTATTAAAAATCCACTTTTATAAGGATCATAATTTATCACATATGTAATATTTATTTAAATAAATAAATAAGGTTTTTAAAGAATTAAATTTCCACAATTATTATAATTTATGCATAATTAAAAATAATATGGTGTTCAATTAATGGATTAATACTTTAAATCATCATTTAAAGTCTATTTTTATAAAATGGTTATTTATATTATTTTTAAATAATATTTTATAACATTTATAATAATTAAATAAATAAATAAATAAGGTTTTTTTAAAGAAATAATTTTCCAGAAATAATTATATAGCTTCTAAAATAATCAAAGTTTATAAAAATTATTTTATAATTTTTATTAATTTTTTTGTATTTTTAAATTGCTTAAAAAGGCTTTAAAAAATATATGTTGGGGGCAGGGTTCGAACCCCTGACCTCCGGTTCACCATCACAACACACATACCAGTAAACCAAGGCTCTAAGCCGCGGTATAATTCCACCTTTTATTCTTTTAAACCCAAACTCAGTAATTCCAATCCCCCAAAATCCCCAGTTTCAATCCTCTACCAAATCGAAAGCCAAACCGATTATGATACAGAAATTAAACTTGAGGCTTTTAATCCCCAGGTAAAACCGAGCATGATGATAGTCTCAATTACCTGTTTGGTGTTCGAACTGAGGGTCGTTTGCTTAGTTGCAGGTCCGCGACAATGGGGGTAATCGATCGGGGATTTTGTGTGTTTTCTGATGCTATTGAATGTATCATTAGTTTAGGAAAGATTATATAGCCATTATTGTTCGATTAATTTAATTATAGTTGAGATTGGTGGTCGTTCAGGTGGGTGGTCGGCCGACTTTCGGTCGAGAGTGGGTTAGGTATAAATCGAACTCTATTATTCAAATTGAGGTGGGTTAGGTATTCGAATCATCCACGAAAATGTGTCGGGGTGTTTGGTTCGGTTGAAATCGTGTAGATTTGGTCGTTTGGGAGTCGCCGGAGGCCGCCGAAGACCGGCCGGAGGGAAATCGACGGGAACGGGCGGTGGGTTGGGGTTTTTAAAGAAATTACAGAAATAGTCCCTGTGGTTTAATATGTTTATTATTTTATGCCCAAAGTTCTAAAACAGGTTTCAAGAATTGCAAAATCAGTCCCTAGACTTTATTAATCAATTAAATTAATTTTGTAAATTATTATTAATAATAATAATATTCTCATTATTTTAATTATTATCATTATTAACATTATTATTTTTAATAATATCATTATTATTATTATTATTATTATCATTATTTTTATTATTATTAATACTATTATTTAATAATAATAAAAATATAAAAATAAATTGAAATTTCACATAAAATTTTATTTAATCATGAAAAAAATTTTCGGGTTGTCACATCATCCCCCTGTTAGAGGAATTTTCGTCCCGAAAATTAAGATGTACTGGCAACATCCTTGAAACGGCTAGGATACTTACGCATCATTTCGTCCTCTCGTTCCAAAGTGAACTTAGGACCATGCCGGGAGTTCCACCGAACTCTGCCAATCAGAATTTTTCTATGCATAAGTTGTTTAACTTATCGATCCATAATTTCCAGAATATAATCTCGTGGTAAGGTGATAAGACCAACAATGATAAGAAAGGTTGTTCGTCAGAATTTAAGAATCACAGACGTCATCATATGAAACGATCTTAACGCATATCTTGTGAAGATGTATTCCTCCTTTGACCAACCATGGGTCTAAAAATATGCTATGCGAAGATCTTGGAATGAGTTCATGACAATGGTCTATAATGCACCAATTGTCATCATGACCATTAAGATAAGAGGCATTTTAAAAGGAAAGTTAAACAGAAGATCCATAGGATCACGAAGATTAGGTCTTGTCACTTGTGAAGATAAGACACTTGGACACACACCAAGTTACATCTTTTCCTTTAGACCAAACCCATGTCTACAAGTTACGAAGGTTTATGAACCTTTATATTCACATCGCAATGAGGATAATAACGAGTCTTGTTGTTTAAATCCAAATGATTTTCAAGCTTAAGGATTCAAAGCGATTCAAGAAGTGACTCGAACAATAGGAAACATGCTTTGCAAGGTAGCAATATTTAGGTACGTTTACATACGCAGTTTCAACAAACCATAAGCACAGCTGAGAACATTTGTATGACTAGAAAGTCATGAACATAAGCTGACAATATCTTCAGCAGAGAGATTGTTTAGGAAGGCTACCATCGCACAATCACGTTTTGATGATAGCTCAAAATGAAAGTCGATAGATAAGGAATAAATGATTCCATATAGCTAGGTCAAATGAGGATAAAGGGAGATAATCATCTTAAGAAGTTAAGTGATCTAAGCTTAGAATAAAAATCAACCTAAAGCGATTGGGTCTCCTTTCAGATTTAGAGATCATGCTTTGGTTTGATAGGTCGAACCACCTTCTCCTGACGGACTATCTTGGTTTCCTTCTTTGATAACCAATTCCTACATTTTTAAGTCTATGTCAAAGACATGACCTTCTTGTACTAATTTCTACCATTGGTTATTTCTACTAAGTAAAATGATTTCTAAGCAACTAGGGTTAATGCTAAGTTAAAGAATAATTCCAGAAGAATCAAAGCTATTATCAACCCTGGTATTAAATAGATGTGTAACTATTGATGATAAGGTACGTACAAGTAACAACATTTAGTCTTGTCGAATGTGGTTTGCTTCAGTCGTAAATGTATAACCGCGGGATGTATTATTTTGACTTATATGACCTTTATTTCCATAATTTAACTGTTCTTACTTTCTAGCTATAGTCATTTCCTAATTCTGATGATTTCTAACTTGTCCTGGGGTCCTAATCGACCTAGGGCACACTTATAGTAATGGTCGGAACTCCAACCTTCTTAATGTCCCCGTTTAACACACGTTAGCTTAATCATATTAACCAACATAGCTAGGTTCACAACATTGGCATTCTTGTCTACCTTATCGCTAGATTGCTTGTTTAACCCTCCAACTTCTTTCTACTACTCATTAGATTTTCCCAGTGTCCTTCTTAATTCTATTTGGTCTAATGTCATAAGGTATGACATCAGCTTTGTCAGTTCCTAGAGTTTGTCAGTATAAAGAGCACAACCTAACCCTACCATTGCACGATTTTAGAATTACAATTCTAACTTTTGCTTTTCATTCCTTAATCACCAAGGCTTTGAACTTACCTCAATAACCCTATATATAAGCATTACCGGTATACTAAGAATGTGCTTAAACCGGTTACACGACATCCTAATTTCCTTAGCATCATCCCAAAAAATAGGTACAATGAGTTTCATCACTCTTCTATATTTCCTGTAGTCCACTTCCATTCTAAATATTCAATCAGTTCCTCGGTTACCGAAATACTAAGTGGAGGAATGTCTCTTAAAATGATTGGAAATACCATGAAAGCTCTAAGTAGGACAGGACTTAAGTAATAGCAAGTGTCAGTAATGTTTTATTACCCTTAACAAGGTCTTACTAGAATTATGATCCTAGCACTCTAGGGTATAGAATAGAAACTTGTAATACTCATGATTGTTACTTCTCCCTACATCCACGTCCTCTTCCAGATATTCTTTAAATTACCAAATATCAAAAGCTATCAGTCGTATGAAAATAGACCTTTTGTCTTGAAATGAAAAGGAAGAGAAATTCAAGGATTTAAAGAAACAAACAAGCTAGAGAATCAGTCCGAATCCGTGGGATTAACACAAATGTCATGGTTTGAATTTCGTCCAATTTCAAGGTAAGGGTGAGCATTCCTACAAGTAGAACTGATAGGTAGTTAGTGGTTATGTTTTATGAAGACCGAGACTTTCTTGCTCAAGGTGTAGGAATGATGACTTATACTGACTACAATGTTACCACCCGACCAGATTCACCGGACTTAGCATGCACGACAATTACAATTACGTGTGCACCCGTAATGGTAACTTGCTTTGCATGATCACCCCGGTTCCTCCTATCAGGTTAACATATCTTGTCAAGTATAGTGGTCATCAATGGTTGAAGTACCAAATATGTATGTATTGTATCGGGGTCGATCAATCAAGGTATACGAAAGGATCAGTAAAGTCTGGGAATCATTGACACGCCAAGGTAATTTGACCCGTTTGCCTTAGAGACCTGTGTATTGACCATAGTTTATCACTCATCCCAGAAATCCCCAGGTAAGCATACCAGGTCTCGCAATGAGATATATGCGATATGCTAGCCTTAGCCCGAGGGCCTTTTGCCAGGAAATCCAGAATACAGGTGTCTATGTGTCACACAAGTTCATTTGGTTTATGGAATTCAAAACCTCGATAAGATTTTCATAGGTTAGACATAAAGTCTAAGGATTTGAACCTACGATGATAAGTTAAGTTTAGGAAGACTAGGAACAAGTAACTAACTAACTGTGTGCGGTTATAGTCTAGTGTGTATGCAACCTAGTTCTCTATAACCAATGGCTCTGATACCAATCTGTCACACCCTCAAATTCCGGGTATGGAATCTATCACGGAGGGGCGAGCAAACAGGATCGAACACAGTAGTTACACATGAGATGCAGTTATCTATATGATAAGTTTTAGATAATCAATCCATTATTATTCAGAGCATTAGATATTATACGCAGCGGAAATAAATATATAGATCGTTTCTTAACAACACGTCTAATCATATCTCAGGTAATAAACAATGTGTATCTTGAGCTCTTATATGATCCTACGTGCATGACCATAAGCTCCTAGTAGATACCTGAGAATACATGTAAAATCAAGTGTCAACACAGGGTTAGTGAGTTCATAAATACAACACAATGATAAATCGTCATTTATCATTCAAAGAAAGGTTTATTTTGTGAAGATACGGAACCCTTTTATAAGGTGAACCCGCTATCCCACATACTTACTAAGTACAAGCCCAACAAATCCTTCACATTGAATTTGTCCATGTCACTTAGTTTATTTGCATATGGATACCCTGTCGGAACCCTTTTATAAGGTGAACTCATTATCCCACACACAAGCATCAAGCAAAGCATCATCATAGTTCATAAAACAAAAGGGCATGTTTCATCCCAAGAACAGTAAGTAATATCACAAATAAAAGTTCCAGCTTAAAAGAGCATGACTTATCCCAAAACCAAAGTAAAAAGGGAAACACGAGAATTCACAAAATAATCTGAAACTTCAATCACGACATGTATTCCAGCCCCAAAATATTTAAATCATTAAAAAGGGGGGACAATTACGAACTCACCTCAGTGCTTTGTGTTATTGACAAGCTAGTAAATTCCTGCTAAGGAATTATATTTCACGTCAGCAAACAGATACAATTCCAAAACCTAAATAAGTTAGATCTTGAACCTGGTGTTCAATTGATCTAGGATTTGGTTTTCTGGGATTTGTTATAAACATTAAATCATTTAATTATTTTTGTTAATAATTAATGATTTATATAACATTTAATTAGTTTAATAATGATTTTAACATATCATTATATTCTAAATAAATTGTAGACGTCATTTAAACACGTAAGTTTATATTTTTGTAAGATTTTATAAATATTTAAGTTTATAAAATCTAATTGTATTTATATTATCAGGATTAATCCATCAATAATATAATGTCCATTAATAATTTGATGATTTAAATTATCATTAAAAATCCACTTTTATAAGGATTATAATTTATAACATATGTAATAATTATTTAAGTAAATGAATAAGGTTTTTAAAGAATTAAATTTCCACAATTATTATAATTTATCCATTAAAAATAATATGGTGTCCAATTAATGGATTAATACTTTAAATCATCATTTAAAGTCTATTTTTATAAAAATGGTTATTTATAATATTTTTAAATATTATTTTATAAATTTTATTTAAAATATTTTTAAATATTATTTTATAAATTTTATTTAAGGTATTTTTAAATAAATAAATTACAGAAAATCACTTAAATGCTTTTAAAATAAAAGAAGTTTTTAAAATTATTTTTATAATTTTTGGTAATTTTTGTATATTTTTAAAATGCTTAAAAAGGCATTTAAAAAAATAATGTTGGGGGCAGGGTTCGAACCCCTGACCTCCTGTTCACAATCACACTCCCGAACCAGTAAACCAAAGGCTCTAAGCCGCACAAAGACTCAGCCTTTAAATCTTTTAAACCCAAATTCCAGAAACCCAAATTCCACCAAGAACCCTAATTTGATCCGAATCAAATTGAACATCCAATCGATGTTTATAACTGAATTGATGTTAGGGCTTTTGTTCCCCAACAAAAATCGAGTTCAATGATATGTTTAATTACCTGTTTTGGTGTTCGATTAATGCAGCAGATATCAAGAACAGGTCGCGACAGAGGGTTCGATCGATTAGTGTAATTTGGTGTGTTTCTGATCAGATGAGACCCGAAGGAAGTTTTTAAATGATAAAAGGTTGGTAGTGCGCAATCAATTCGATTAATAATATTGTTCAGTGCCCGGTTTGTTGGTTTGGTCAGCCGACTTTCGGTCGAGAGTGGGTTAGGTATAAATCGAACTCTATTATTCAAATCAAAGTGGTTAGGTGTTCGAATCACCCACGAAAATGTGTCGGTATCGATTGATTGGATTAAGCCGGCCTAATTTGGCCTTTGGGAGACGCCGGAGGCCGCCGGAGAAGTGGCCGGCGAGAGGGGAGTCGACGGGAAGGAACAGTGGCCGGTGTTTAAAAAAAAATTTCAAAACTGGTCCCTCAACTTTACTATACTTATTATTTTATGGTAAAAGTTTTATAAAACAGTTTTTAAAATTTACATTTCACCCCCTGGACTTTATTAAATCAATTTAATAATTTTATAAATTATTATTGATAACAATATTTTCATTATTATTATTATTATCATTATTAACATTATTATTTTTAATAATAATATTAATATCATTATTATTGTCATTATTGTTTTATTATCATTAAATAATAATAAAAACATAAAAACAATTTATAAATTCACATAAAAATTTTATTAAATCATGAAAAAAAATTTCGGGTTGTCACACACAACGCCAAACTGGGTGTTTGTATGGAGTAAAGATTGTGAAACGAAGCCACCGGAATTTGACGCGAGTGGGTTTAGGTATTATGAGCTCAAAGGGGTGGATCATTTCACGGTTAAGCATACGACCTGGAGGGGACTGATGAAACAAAGCGAATGTGAGAGCCATGAGAGCCAACGCACAAAGGATTGCAAGTGTATGGGTTACTTTTATCATGCGGATAACTCGAGGTGTTGGATCGCTGACAAGTTGAAAACATTGACAAGGGTCGGGAACTCGACTAGTTTGGCATACATCAAAATGCCTGTTCGTTAGACTGGGTTTTGCTAGAAACTCGGAAATAAAAAAAGAGTAAATTTCGGTTTTGGTCTCTGTGGTTTAACCATTTTAACCACTTCAGTCCAAAAAAGAATCTTTGATTATATCGTGCCCTGTGGTTTAATTTTTATAACGGTTTTGATCCTTGCCACTAACTCTGTTAGTTTTTGTTATTAATTCCAAGGGTATTTTGGTCAATCTACATACAAGAACTATTCTTTTAAATTATTAAGATAACTTCAGGAATTGTTTCTGTAATATTCAATATATAATTATAAACTACTAGAACAAAACATAAAATCAAAAAACTCTAAATGCACAACCAGACAACTGCTGAGCCACCATCATCGGGCAACCACCATCGTCGGACAACCAACCCCCATCCCCCCGAATTTTCAACCGAACTCTAATCACTACGGCGACGCCGGTGGTCTTCCTGGCGAGCGGTGCTGAGTTCCTAAATTGCTGTAATTTTTAGAACTGTTGAGGCTGAGGTCGAGGTAGTTCAAGCGGCGGAGACGTGGCAGTAGGCGGTGGACGGTGCCGGAGAAGCGGTTTTAGGAGAGTGAGAGGTGGTGGAGCAACGGTGGGAGGGAGTATCGGCCGATCAGACCGATGAAATCGTTGTGTTTAAGGTCTAATCGTGTTAGGGTTAGGGTTGCGCAAGGGGGAGTGCGTCGGAGAGATGATTGTGATAGAGGATGAGGTTTGTTAACTCCGGTAGCTTTCCGATGGCTGATGGGATACCTCTAGTGAGCTGATTGTAGCTCAGATCTAGGGTTTTGAGGTTTCGAAGGTGCCCTAATGTCGCCGGAATTTCGTGGAAGATGAAGTTCCAGCTAACGGTGATGAACCGGAGGTTTCAGATGTTATCTAATGTCGCCGGAAGTGCGCCCATGATTCAGCCGAGGACGACGGTGAGTTCGGTGAGGGCGGTGAGTTTTCCGACGGAGGGGTAGAGGCGGCCGGAGTGGTTGTTGGGTTTTCTGGTGGGGAAATGTGGCCGTGAGAGCTTTAATGGCGGAAGCAGGTGACTCTTAAACTTTTGTAGAGAGAGAGAGAGAGTGTGTGTGTGTGTGTGTGAAGATGATGAGGATGATGACCGAAATGCTGCAGATTTGGATTAGATTTAAGTTTTTTATTCTTTATTGTTTTAAAAAATTACAATAATTATCCTAATCTAATATAATTTACATAATTAGTCATTCATATATAAAATGACCAAAGTACTCTAACATTTAACTGTAAAAACTAACAAAGATAGTGTCAGGGATCAAAGTTGTTATAATAATGAAACCACAGGGCATGATATGATTAAAGATTTCTTTTTGGACTGAAATGGTTAAAATGGTTAAACCACAGGGACCAAAACCGAAATTTACTCCAAAAAAATTAAGACGAGAATAAAAGAAAATGTTTCGTTTTTAACCTTTTGTTATGTGTTTGGTTTTGTTATTCAAGTAAAGGTATTGATTAAGTTACAAAAAGAGAATTATTAATATAATGCACCTTATCGAAGACTGTCTCTTTCTAATCAACATACAACTCAAAATGATTTGTAAAACAATGTGGCTTCCAAATCCGCATAATGTATGATTAAGGGGCTGTTTGATTTTGTTGCTGACCTGCTGACCGGGCTGACCCGCTGACTCGGTCAGCGGTCAGCCCGTTTGATTTCGACTTCGAGCCCGGCTGACCGGGTCTCCGGTGCTGACCCAGACCATGAAAAAAAAGAAGCTGACCGGGCTGACCCTCCCTCTCGCGACCCAGATCCACCCGCAGCACCACCCGCAGCACCACCAACGGTCACAGATCTTCGTTTTGCGATGGCGACGGCTACAGATCTTCGGTTTTCAGATGGTGATGGCAATGGCGATGTAAGTGGCGATGGGGCTGTAATACGTTTTTCAGATCTTCGGTTTTCAGATCTTCGGTTTTCAGATCTTCGGTTTTCAGATCTTCGGTTTTCAGATGGGTGGGATGTCGACAGTGTGCGATGGTGGTGGTGATTGTGCGGAATGATGAAGATGATGATGGTATGATGGAGATGGGTTCGAGGCTTTCATGATGAAGATGATGATGGTATGAAGATGAGGATGGTATGAAGATGAGGATGGCATGAAGATGAGGATGGTATGAAGATAAGGATGGTATGAAGATGAGGATGGTGGCGGTGGTATTATTAATAATAATAATAATAATAATAATAATAATAATAATAATAATAATAATAATAATAATAATAATAATAATAATAATAATAACAACAACAGAGAAATTTAATAGAGAAATTTAATAGTTGTGTATATAGAGGTTATTTTTTTCATTCAGCAGAGTCAGTCAGATACATAATCAAACAGCCAAGTTTCAGTCAGATGCAGACTCAGTCAGAACTTCTTACTGGGTCAGCTTCTGACTCAGTCAGATCTTACTCAATCAGCGCAATCAAACAGCCCCTAAGATGGTTTATGCGGATCTTTCTTTTATTCTTTGCATTTTTACATTTAACGTATAAGTGAAAAGTTCAAAGATACCCACAACTTGTTATTGAATGTGTCCTTATCCGATTGAATGTGTATTTCAAGTTTACATGCGGCGCACATTACGTTTTGAAAATATCTAACAAATAATTATTTTAAATTTGGGTCAAAATTCGATCAATTTTTACTGTTCTTATATTAATATATAAATACATATTATTTTTATCTTATGAAATATAGGAATTTATATCTTTGACCTACAAAGTGTAGAAATAATCAAGATCTTTATTCTTTAGCCTCTCACTAGTTAAAAGTTAAAACTAATTGATGTTATTCCTAAATCCTAAATAATAACGTGCTAGAAATGTCTGTAAGGCCGGGTAAAAGAAGAGATCAACGTTCATTGTTGCCTATTTTGTTTAAATCAAACTTCATTAATAAAATAAAACTTATATAACTGTTATAATTTTAAGTGGTAAATGCATCCAATTATTTTCCATGATGTCAAAATTAGTAAAAAAATTCAGAAAATCATGACGCAACATTATATCTTTAAACGTAAAGTGTACTGGGTGGTCAGAAAATATTGACGAATAGTTGTAGGCACTATGGTTTTTCATATAGCAATACTAATATACTATATATAAATTAAAGATAAAATATATTTGATTTTATTGTATAACGTTAAAATATAATAATAGTAATAATAATAATTATAACTATTTACATTTAAAGATATAAAAGAATATTCCCATTGATCACCTTATCAAATGTTCAAATTACATCCTTATTGTCATAAAAATTTGTTATTTTATTTCAACCCTACATGTATTACCCTAGACTAAAATGAATAGCATTTTTTCAAAAGAAAACTTACGTTACTTCCAAGTCACTATTCCTTCATAACTAATTCAATCCCTCTACTATTATTTTGATTTTTGACAGATAATGTTTTGTCATATAATGAAAATATCTACTCATGAAACGTATTTTCTTATAAATATGCACAATAAACCCTTATCCAATATATCCAAGTATCCAACACTTGTAGCCATGGCTACTTCATCTTCTTCCTTTTCATTCATCTTCATATGCTTCATTTTCCGATCAATCTCCGTCTCCGTCGCCGTTGTTCCGGCCAACGAAACCTTTCGTTACGTCAACTATGGTGATTTACAGCTCGGTACCGAATACCTACTTTTCGAGTCCGAATACGAGCCAACTTTTCGTACACTTCCCCCATATACATTCCCCTTCCAGCTTTGTTTTTACAACACCACTCCAAACACGTACACACTCGGTCTCCGCATGGGGAATACGCGAGACCAAACCGTCCGGCCATGGGTCTGGGAAGCGAATCGAGGCAATCCGGTCCGCGAAAACGCAACCTTCTCCTTAGGCTCGGACGGAAACCTCGTTCTCGCGGAAGCAGATGGTCAGATCGTGTGGCAAACCAACACCGCCAATAAAGACGTTGTTGGTTTTGCCATACGCTCTGACGGAAACATCGTGCTCCGTGATTCCAAGGGTAACTTTGTCTGGCAAAGTTTTGACTCCCCCACTGACACTCTTTTGATCGGCCAGTCTCTGAGAGTGAGAGGCGGGCCGATCAAGCTGGTCAGCAGGGAGTCAGTTACCAACAATGTTAACGGGGATTATAGTTTAGTAGTAGAGCCTAAAAGATTGGCTTTGTATTACAAGAACAATATGCGGTACTGGTCGCCTTCGTTCGACGAATTAAACCTCCCGAACGTTATGTTGGCTAATGTAACGTTTGAAATCGCGGAAGCGGAATACGAAGAGAACAATTTTCACGAGCTAAGTTTTGGTCTCCTGAATGCTAGACCCATTTTTGAGAGTTTAGCTTATTTAGCATTGGGGAGAGTTCAATATAACAGCTCGTTATCGTATCTTCGATTGGGCATCGATGGTAACGTAAGAGTGTACACTTACCGTCGGATTCGGGGAAACGCGTGGACATTGTTGTACACTTTGTTCGATAATCGTATGAACGATTACGGAATGATTTTTGAAGACGAGTGTCAGCTACCAAATAGGTGCGGGAAGTTTGGGCTTTGTGAGAACAGTCAGTGTGTCGGGTGCCCGACACCAAACGGGGTATTTGCGTGGAGTAAAGATTGTGACACAAAGCCACCGGGGTGTAACGCGAGTGGGTTTAGATATTATGAGCTCAAAGGGGTTGATCATTTCACGATTAGGTATACGGCCGGGAGTGGACCGGTGAAACGGAGCAATTGCGAGAGCAAATGCACGAATGATTGCAAGTGTATGGGTTACTTTTATCATGCGGATAACTCGAGGTGTTGGATCGCTTACGAGTTGAAAACGTTGACGAGGGTTGCGAATTTGACTCATTTGGCGTACATCAAGACGCCAGTTGGTTAGACCTGGGATTCGCTACAAACCGGAAATAACGAAGGTTAAGATAAAAATAAAAGCAACTGTTTTGTTTCTAACCTTCTCAAGATCCTACTGTACGGTTGATATTTTTGCTTAATTATCTTGTGTTTGTTATGTATTTAAATAATGTTTTTGTTTGGAAAAGGAAAAAAGTAAAAGAGAGTGAACTATATATAATAAACCTTTATGAAGACTCTTTCACAGCAACATCTCAAATATATGATAAAGATCATTCGTCATAGATTTGAAAATATTTATGCATTATGTTTTTAGTGTAGTGCTCAAACAAGGGAGGTTCCAATGTTCCTATAATTATTTGCGAAATTTAGAGAAAATATGTTTTCCGGTTTTTGTTGGTTATCACCTTCTGGTTGAGTGGTAGCCAATGACTTTTTAAACGTGAGGTCTCGGGTTGGAGTCTTGCTTGATATAATTTGTTTCATATTGAGTCGATGGTTTTCCTAATTGTAGGTTCATCCTAAATGGGTGAGGACGTGAGGTTGGTCATCACGTTTTATTCTTTGGACAAATAAATGATACATTTGTTAGGGTGATTCTGAGTATCTGAACCTTTGCTGTTAAAAAAAACAAAAAAGACATTGTTTAGACTTAAGTGGATGCAAATTAACTTTGATCTAAAACAAGAATAACTCAAAGAAAGTTGTACTGCTAATTGTTTAAATCATTACAATAAGATCTAATTTTATAAGGTAAATATGGTAGATCGAGCCAAAGTATTAGAAAAGTAAATTGACCATCTAATCATGAAATTTACTTTCTAAACAAATCTGTTAATTACTTAAGTTATTCATTTGCTTTTACATAAAAAAAGAAACAAATTACGAAAACTCCCAACGAATGTAAATTAGGCCTTAAATGGTAGAATTTGGGTTTTACAGGCGCGGCAAACCATCTATGGTTGTTTGGACATGATCTC
Organism: Flaveria linearis; assembly: GCA_024085815.1. Lineage (NCBI taxonomy): Eukaryota > Viridiplantae > Streptophyta > Magnoliopsida > Asterales > Asteraceae > Flaveria > Flaveria linearis. The sequence continues at coordinate 6,220,862 of CM044001.1, forward strand.
GCTCGTTAAGATGTTGCTGTTCATTGCTTGTGGGTCCATAACGCCAGACGTAATTCTTAAATAAGACTAGTTCTAGTCTGCTTGATTATATTCATCTCGTTCTAAGTATTTGTTAAATCAGCTCTAGAAACATATCACATAATGAGTTTTTTTTTTGTTTTTTTTTTCTCAATTAATTGCTCAATTGCGCAAGTGAAGTTCACTTATTCCGGCCCACTGTAATTGGATAGCTCTAGGCACGCCCATTTAATTTATGAGTTGTAACTTGTACGTTCTTATATTTTAAATTGTATATTAAACTATGTGTTTACATTCAATTACCATCTAAGCTATAAACTTCTAATTATAGGGGTTGGATAAAACATATTTAAAACTTAAATAAATACTTAGGAAAATAGGTATTTAAGAATTAAAAAGAGAAACAAGAAATAAACTTATTTATTAGAAGAAAAGGAAAAAAAGTTAAAAGTAAATGACCATAACAAAGATCATTCACTCTAAAGACCATCGATATAACACTTTCTCAAACGAAGACAATTTGTAAAATCATATATCAAAATTGTAATTATCATGTGTAAATCACCATTAATGACTTCTTAATTGGTTTCACTAAAACCATAACTTTGCCAAGCTGGAATCCCGAAGTGGATTGTTTTTTCTTTAAAATTGTTAAAAACCTAAACTTTTATTTTGTTAATTTAATTATTTTATTAATTTAATTAATCAATCTAGTTTTTTTTTTGAACGGCCAACTAAGCAATTGTCGGGTCCTCTGTACGCAATGGCTAAAGAGACGCACAACGTGGCCACTAGTCCACATGCACGGAGCCCCTAGCCCACCAGTCTCCAATTCCGGGGAAAACCCGACCACCCACCCGCCCGAAGGCACGACAGTGAATAATCGGTAAAACCCGGTTGGCTTTAAGGATCGAACCTGGGTTACCCAGGTCTCCCATCACTAGTTACTTTTCAGTGTTTAGTATTATTAGGTTAATCATTACTACCATTTTTCTATGATTCCCTGTGGATTTGACACACTTCTTATCATTACTATTAAGGTTGATTAGACACTCTTTAATTAATATTTTTAACCGAACACATGACATCGATCAATACGCTGCCCCCGCCGTATCATACTCCGTCCTCAGCATTCATACGCCAAACTTTTGAAATTCTGATCAAATATGCCAAAATAGACGCCTATCATACGCCATCGGCGTATCATACGCCCCTTCTTGGTGTATGATACACCAGGCACTTTTAAAATCCATTTTTTAACTTTTGATATTTACGTTATTGGTCATTGAACTTTCGTGTTTTGCTTCGTTTGCCTCAAATTAAGTTCATTTAAGCTTCAAACACCTATTAAACAAAACATAAACCAAGTAAACTAATTCCATAATAACAACAATGTAAAATCACGTATTTAGATCAATTAAACTCTAAAACATTGATCAGTTATATGTGTACGTAATACGAGCTAAACATGACTCGCACGAGTGTAATTTCTATACATAAAAATTTTTGTTAAAGAAAACGTAAACTTAATAAAATATAGTAGGTAGTACGTATGATCATATTATTTATATATTTAAGTTATTTCCTAGGTAAAAACTTCCAGCTTCTAGCCAAGTTGTTAAGGATTAAAACCTCACAACCCTTAAAGTTGAAATGTTATTTTAGCTAACCTTCTACTTAATCCACTCGATAAATCTTAAAGAAAATCTGACCCGACACGACAACCTAGTTAACGGTCGCTCACCCGTGCACATGAACAACCCGACTCAAACACGACCCAGTTAAACTCTAAACTCACCAAACTCAGTCACCGTTGACTGTGGTTCTTGGTTGATTACATATTCTACAATACAAGGGCATGAACTACTATCACATATATCTACTTATTTATAGTAGAATTTCATATGAACCCTTAGAAACCTCCTAATATCTTACATACTTGATCAAACTTTAAAATATTATTTATTTACTTCTTTTTTTTACGATTTTAGTTCATAACAATTGTACCTATTTTAAATATACCTTTCAATGTTTAATCCACAACAAGTAAAAGTTCGCATGTCTTCGTTCTTAGTCTTAAAATATCATTTTTTATGTTTAGTATTATGTTTCTGTTGTTAAATTACCCAACAAGTCATCCATCTGTTTTCAACTATCTAGCCAAAAAAAAAAAAACGATCTCGGTTTTCAATATTATTACTTACAAACGACCAAGATTTTGTAGGCTTATGATTATAATTTCGATTTTTGATAATTACTATGAGTGAAAAGCTTGATTTATCGCTGAAAATGAATAAGAGTAAAAAATAAAGCTTCTTTCCATCGCATTTCACCTAGTTAAAACTTAAAACTACATGGTCACACCAACAAGTGGATCAAAGCAAACAAAGTTCAATCTTTTATTCATATTGTAACTCATTTAGTTATATTTTTTAGTAAATTGTCACAAGTAGTTTTTATTTTTAATCAGTAATTCAATTTGTCATCGTTGAAGGTTCCATTGTTCCATATATTTAAATAAGAATGCTTGATACGTGTCTATATAGGTTTATACGCAAAAGACTTTTTATATATCAATCCATAAATCCATTAATTGGAAATAAACTTGTTAGTTTAATCTATGCTGGGTCCACCAAATCTTGAAACCATTTACGTGTTTGAATTTTGTAGCAAAATAAAATATGTATTCAAGATTAAAGCCAATTCATTCTCATTTTCCCAATAATATGAAGGGTACATCACAAATAGACTATTATACCAGATGTGAGTAGAAATTTTAGTATTCCAATCGAAATTGAAAAACTTAAAATTCAAATAGATTAAACTTTCAATTTTATTTTTGAATTCGAGTTTTATACATTCGAATCGAAACATTCAATTCGTAATTCAATATATTCAAATTCACATATCGAATTACTAAATGAGTTGGAGCTTATAATTTTTTATTCAGTTTGGAATTCAAATCCAAATTAGTCATATAACTTTTTATGCTTATTACTAACTTTAAATGTTTTTGAACATTTTCTCATTTTATACTAACTATAAACTATACTCAGTGTTGTAATTTAGAATTTGCTCATGTCATTTGGATCTTTTCGTTTGCTTGATATTTGAGAATAACATAAATTAAATTTTTTCTTCTGAATTCAATTAATATAACTTGACTTTAAATCGAATGCGGAATTTAACATAAATCCAAAATTCAGACCGATGTATTGGATTCCATTTGAATTCGAATCTAACTTGCAATGAATAATTCTATTCAATTACCTCGAATTCAATTTGATGAACACCTGGTTTCATTTCATCAAACATTGACGGCATAATAAGTAACGAAACATCCTTATTTTGTATATAAGAACCCGTAACAATAAATTCATATCATTGAGTTTAAAAATAATACATACGACAAGTAAAAGTATGACAAGTAACACTAAAATCCTATGACCCGCTAAAAGAAGGTAGAAAAATCCAAACATTACGGAAAAAATATCAAAACTTGAAACACTTGGACCAATTTTGTATACCATACTAATGTGGACTTAATTATAACAAAAAGTTCATGACTTAGAGATAGGTATAGTGGTAGATGATATCTTTTAACTTCGATTGCCCGTAATCAATAGCATACTCTTTTAAAACATTATTTTTAAAGTTCTTTCTTCTTCAAATGGGCATCTTCCTCCCACCAAGTATCAACAAGTATACTCTATTCATCAAGTTGCAATAGAAAAGTTAATTTAAGGGTCCCTTTATTTAGACACCCCTTAATTTTAAATCAGCACCCCTGTACCCTATACGCCGCGTACGGGTCCATACGCGGCGTATAGGGTACATTGTTGATTTAACGTTTTATACCCTATACGGCGCGTATGGGTCCATACGCGGCGTATAGGGTATGTTGTTGATTTGACGTTTTATACCCTATACTCAGCGTATGGGACCATACGTGGCGTATAGGTTTGACATTTTATACCCATACGTGACTTATGACCCATACGTGGAAGAGCTATACGCCGCGTATGGAACCATACGCGGCGTATAGCTTATATATTTATTTTTTTTTAATTTTTTGAGTTTTTATTTAATATATACAATATGAATACAATAATAAAATTAAAATTAAAATATATAATTCGCATATTACAAATTATAAATTAAAATAAATTTATATAAGCCGGGGGTTCTCGGTTATTCTCTATTATTGCGTTGTATTCCGAGATACGAATCCTATACATAATCTCCCATTCTGCAGCACGTACGCTTCGGTTAAGAATCCAAAGATTACTTAATGTTGGCATCGGATAATCTCCTTCTAACTTAACGTGGACGAAATGATTGTTGTTGACATGAACAATCGACACGACATGATGAGGCATGACAGTTTTCGGATCAGCCCATAATGGGAAAAATGTTTGACAACCATTATTGCTTAGTAAATGAAGAATAACCCCAAACTTTTGAGCAACCACTAATCCCGTATACGGCATTATCATCCAATGTTCTTCTGGTGCAGGTTCCACACTTTGCCAATCGATGGTGTGACGTAATTCGTTATACTATCCGGGGTACAAAGTATCGAAAACTTCTCTGTACTCCAATTCATGTCTGTCCAACTCTTCTAAAAGCTGTGTCCGCACATACATCCACTTATTTTCGTCAAACCCTAAGCCTAAAGCTATTGATCGAAAACCACAATTCCCATCGGGTCGGACATCTCGTATACGTGAAATATACTGATGAAAGATTGACGGAATCCAATTTTTTAACCTGTTTATATTGTTTAATTGGTTATCTCCGACAATCGAAGAAAACTCATTAGTACCCCGTGATACTTTAGATGACGTTGAACGACTACGTTGCATGGCAGGCTTCTGGGGCTTTACAGCTGAACTTGTTCTTCCGGAAATGTGAGACGCAATAAACGAGCTATGTCTCGGCATGTCGCACGTACTTTGTTGAGTGTCGTACTTTTGTTGTTGAACCTTTAACGTTGGACGACCGCGAATATCTGTTTGAACAACAGGCGCTTTTTTGTTATTTTCCATGGATACACAATTTTTTTTATTTTTTCCACCAAACTAAATTTTACAGCTGCGGGTTATGTCATTATTTGTTGTTTCACCCGTTCCATTTCTTCTTCAACATCAACTTTTTCATCCACCGTATATGATGGCTTAATGTTATCAAGCTTCGTCCAAATACGTCAATTGCATCTAATGGAATTTTAGTGCCTGCATTATAAAGTATAAATTAATACATAATTTGTCACTTTAATAGAAAAATGATAATGATAGAGCGACTATTACCAGAATGTTCATATTTTTCCAGCCGACAAGCACAAGGCAAGCCACAAACTAGTGAAAAGATGACAACCACATGTTGAATTTGCAGAGCGCATCACATGCAATTAGTGTTTTCGGCAACTAATAAATCAAGAGCTATGTGTGAAACCTTGCCTCTTAAGTAATCAAATAGCGGAAGTTTATGATGATTCATGGTTTTAATTTTGCTTGTCTCAAAGCTTTCTTTTAAATTTACCTCTTGTGCGTTCACCAATTGATCTACAAACTCCACAAGTCTATCCAGTGAGCTATTTGTTGATTTAAGATATCTTTTTAAATTTGCATGTTGACTCTCCACCCTATTTGTTGTGCGTTGGCCAAATTGCGGTTTAAGTTAGTCCAGGCTGATACAAACATTTCTTTGTAACTCTCTAACCAGTTTTGTTTATATATGACAATACCTCTGAAAATATAATAAAACATAATTAAATTATATATTGAAAATATAATAAAACATAATTAAAATATAATAAAAACTTACTTTCTCGATTCGCTTCAACTAATCGTTCGTAAAGAAGGTATAGTTATACTCGTAAATCTCCGCCGTGGGAGACTCACACAAACGTGCCCATGCATATTTAAACTTTCTCCAGTCATCTTTTGTAAAACTTGCTTTACAGTGTTTCGCGATATTTTCATCAATATGCCACCTGCATAAACACTTTGAAGCATTCGGAAACACTTTAACACATGCGTTCATTAAAGCGAGATCTCTGTCTGTTATTATGACGCGCGGCTCCATACACTTGCTTAACGTATCTTTCAATCTATTAAGCACCCATTCAAAATTATCTTCCCGTTCTTTGCTAATAAACGCATGAGCAACACAAAATGTCTTGTGTGTGGAGGTCACACCAACAATCTGAACAAACGGAAGCTTGTACATGTTTGTTTTATATGTAGCGTCTATCATCAGCACGTGCGGAAATGCACGCCAAGTGTCGTATGATTTAGGATGACAAAAAATATATCTTCTACGACATTAGTATCGGGATCTTCTCGGGTGTAATAAACATACCTTTTAATAGAAAAAGGAAGGAAAATTAATGTTGTTAAGTGAGGATACAAATACAAGTTAGGCTTCATTTTAATTAAGTCTATTGAAAAAAAAAACCTCGGGTGTAATAAACGTACCTTTTAATAGATAAAAAGTTTTCTAAGACTTGCATTGGTGTTTCACCGACTTTTCTTTCACTTCTTATCTTATATTGAGCGTTGTATACGTCTCTGGTTATTGATGCGTTATTAGGATTTTGCTTTTTAATAGCTGATAAGATGCTACGAGGCTCCATGTTCTGATCAGTAAGCTGCTCCACCAAATTGTATTCGTTTTGAGAAAACCTTCTTACAAAAGGATGCCCCTCCATATGTTGAGCAGGATCATGGTTATGTTCGTCACTTCGTACCTCTAATTTCCACGAACGACGTTTGTTGTCGTATATCCCTACTAATTTAAAAGGACATCCGATTTTTTTGCTGCCAGATCGTCTAACTGTCGCTTTACTATTGTGTTCGCCCGCACGATCACAGATAAGCCATACCTTTACGACCTGACCTTCTTTTTTCTTTGATCTTCGTGTAATAATAACGTAACCATTATCACGTCCTCTATTAACAGCCCAACAGACTAGCTCATCGAGAGATACAAAATTTTGAGATGTTTCAAACGATACTTTTGTCGTTTGTTTTTCATCACTCGAGAGTATATATTTTGTTGCGTGTCGTAAGTTGACTCTCGGCAAAACTCAACTTCATCATCGGGAACATACGATTGGTTTAAATCTGGCAGTCCTGTCTCGTAAGCAGATTGAACGTACG